>CM076570.1:294438804-295038804 GCA_034641835.2 Pinus albicaulis | reverse complement strand
TATCATTGTAACTAATATCCCTGAGCCTTTAGAATCATCAGGAACAGCGTTTCCTCCTCCTAATTCATCAGCATTCCCATCATTCAATCCTCAATTATCCTCTCCTCCATCAACAACTCCCTTGAATCCTTGTACTACAAATACTGTTGTAAATCCACCCAGATTCATGGCTACCCGGTATGCACCTCTGGTTTTACCTAAGGTTCTGATAGATATGCCTGTTGATTATCAAAGTAAAATTCCTATCTTTGATGCCACTCAAATCACCACAGCCTGGCAACATGTTGACAAGATGAATGACTTTTTTTATCTTCATGAGGTAGAGGCAGAGAATGTAACCACAAGACTATTTGTCCAAAGCTTTGGAGGTGAAGTTATAAAGTGGTTCAAAGCCTTCCCAGTAGACTCTATTTGCACTTTACAGGAGCTACACACACAGTTTTTAGACCAGTGGGAGGTAAAGAAGAACCCACTTCAAATTTTGTCTGAGTATGAAAATATTAAGAGAAATGTGGGTGAAACTGTGCATGATTATTGTTTAATATTCAATGCTATATATAATGCTATTCCAGCTAACCTAAAACCTCTTGTGGGACTAGCATTGCTTAAATTTCTAGATGGTTTCAATGCCGATATGGCATATCAGCTGTGAGAAAGAGACCCTTCTTCACTTGAAGACATGCAGAAGATAGCAGTAAGTGTAGAAGCAAATATGCTAGCTAAAAGAGCACGAACCAGAGCAGAAAAGAGAGTCACGGTGAAAGAGGAAGCCTCTCCTTTAGACAGAAAAATGAACACTCTGATCCGAACAGTGGAAAAAATGGTTGATTGATTAACCATTTCGGATAGACCTGAGCCTCAAATTAGGAATCTGAATTTCAGAGGACAGCAACCACAATTCAGAATCAGGCAGAGAGAACAGAGAGCGTAGGACCAAGCGCCACCACAGCAACAGATCAAAACTCCATCGCAGCAGAACTACATTCAAGGAATAGACACAGATGATGATAATGACCCCCTGATTGAAGCCAACCACTTCTTCACAGCTGATGGTGTGCCCATTTTTCTCACAGAAGACGAGGAATACACAGCGACTGCAGATATTCAAAAAGATGAAGATTTCATTTTGGCTAATGATGCAGTGTTGGAAGAAGAGTCTGATGACTACCAGAGAGGGTACATGAATGCTTTATTGGCTCAACAAATGTAGTACTCTTTGAGGAACAGAGATGTCTCGATGAGTCCCATTAAAAGGAGAAAAGAGCTCCAAATGAAGAACGATTCTCAAAAGAAAGGGAAAGAGCCAATCGACCCTTCCTCCAGCAAAACACCTTCAGCTATTAACACAGCAAATGAAAAGAATCAGCAAAGCGCAGCAAAAGAGCAAACAGAGAAGAATGATCCTCCAGTTAAAGAGGTAGAAAAATTCCCTTCCTTTAATTTGGAGAATGAAATTTCTAAGCTGAAAGTGTCTATGCCTTTGACTGATTTGCTGAAAAATAGCGCTTATAAAAATCAGGTGTCTAGAATTTTACAAATAGACTCTGTTTCTGATATGGTGAATGTAGAAGATGACTACCTTGAACTCATCTTTGGTCCAGCCACTGAGGAGCAATATGAAGAAATTGAAGTCCCTCCCTTTTACCTGAGTCTTAGATTACATGAGTTCATTTTGCACAATACTATGTTGGACTCCAGGGCCTCACATAATTTGATGCCCAAAGCCATCATGGAGAATTTAGGACTTGATATTACTCGAAAATACCATGATCTTTATTCTTTTGACTCAGGTAGGGTCTATTGTATTGGTCTTATCAAAGACTTGGTAGTGTCTTTAGATCAAATCCCAGCCAAGAATGTTTTGATGGATGTTGTTGTTGTTTATGTCCCACCACGGTTTGGGATGCTTCTATCTAGGTCTTGGGGTGCAAAACTTAAAGGAACTGTGCAGCTTGACTTCTCTTATGCCACCATTCCCGTGTTTGGCCAGTTGAGAAAGCTATATAGGGAGAAGAAAATTAAATATATGATCACTAGCAAAGAGAAGCCAGTCAATCATCCTATTAATGTTGTCCGCGCAGATTTAGAATCCTTTGTCTTATATTCAGATGGTGGTTTGAATGATGAGAATGTCCAATTGGTACAAGTAGATGACATGCCTGAGATTTCAGAGAATTTCAGAGAAATCCTCAAACAAGAAAAAGATAAAGCAGCAAGATATTCTCAGCCTCCTGCCTGCCAGCAGCAAAAAGACAGTAAACAGCCAAAAATAAGCCAAGGTAAAGAAGAGAAAGAAGAAAAATTTCAGCATCTACAAGAAGAACAAGAAGGCCTGTGGAGCCTGGATTTCGATGGAGCTGTTGGTAAGGATGGAGTTGGTATTGCAATATGGATTCGGAGCCCTGTTTTCCAACCTAAAAAGGTTCCTAGTAATGTTAGAGTATGTGGTTATAAGTTGGATTTTAACTGCTCTAACAATGAAGCAGAGTACGAAGCTTTGATTGCAGGTCTTAAAATTTTGAAGAAGCCGAATGCAAAAAGGATTTTTTTCTATGGATATTCAAAGCTGATAATCAAACAGGTCAAAGGAGAGTACCAAGAAAAACACCCATGGTTGAGGGCCTACAAAAATGCAGTCCTGGATATCTTGAAGACATTCCCTGAGTGCACTTTGGCAGCAGTACCCAGGATGCAGAACATTATTGTTGACTCTCTTGCCACTACTGCAAGCAACTTGAAGATTCTGATGAACTCCAGCAACAAGTTTGAGATATATGTCAAACATAGGCCTGCTATTCTGAATAATTTAAGGTATTGACAAGTGTTTTGGGATGACAATGAAATCAATGCATTTTTACAAAGTGATGGAAAATTTAAAGACAGTCCAATAGAAGGTGAGTATGAGATCGATGATCAAGAAATGGAAGAAAATCTAATGGACATATTGCAGCTAAAAGATAATTTAATTCCTAGAGGTCTCATACCTTTAGAGGAGATTTTTGATCAGGATGATGTTGCAAAGAAACCAAGCTTGGTGCCTACTGAGAAAGGAGTCAAAGATGTGAATCTTGGAACAGCTGGCAAGCCCAAGTTTGTGAAGTTTTCAAAAGCACTGTCCCCTGAGGTAAAGGAAAAGTATGTTAAATTGCTTTCTGAATTTTCTGATGTTTTTGCATGGGATTATTCAGATTTGAAGGTGTATGACAAGAACATAATCCAACATACTATTCCCATCAAGCCGGATCAGAAGCCATTTAGACAGAAGCTGAGAAGAACCAATCTGAAGCTGCTGCCATCCATTGAAAAAGAGGTAAATAGGTTGTATAAAGCTGGTATCATAGTCCCCATTAGATTTTCTGACTAGATTTCAAATTTGGTTCCAGTACGTAAAAAGACAGGAGGGATAAGAATGTGCATAGATTTTCGGAATCTGAATAAAGCATCCTTAAAGGATAATTATCCACTTTCGAAGATGGACCATATTCTGTAAAGAGTAGTTGGATCATCTAGGATGTCACTACTTGATGGCTACTTGGGCTACAAACAGATCTTGGTGCATGAGAAATGCCAAGACAAAACTGCTTTCACAACACTCTGGCGAACCTTTCAGTATGCCAAAATGCCATTCGAACTGAAGAACACTGGAGCTACTTTCCAGCAAGAAATGGAAATTGCTTTTGCCAATGAAAAGGATGTTTTCCTTGTTGTTTATTTGGATGATCTGACAGTGTTTTCTGGTTCTGATGATGACCATTTTCACCATTTGAGAGTTTTTTTTCAGCGATGCAGAAATTTTGGGATTTCTCTCAATCCCAAGAAGAGTATTTTTGCCATGGATGAAGGAAATTTGCTGGGGCATATCATCTCTAAGGATGGTATCCTTATTGATCCATCTATAGTGGAGGCAATTCAGCACATAGACCTTTCACGGAACAAAAAAGAGATTCAAGCATTCAATGGTAAGATGAACTTCTTGTGCAGATTTATACCCAATTTGGCTGAACATCTAAGAGAAATGACTAACATGTTGAAGAAGGATAGCACTGTCAAATGGAGTGAGGAATCTATCAAGTCATTTAATCTGGTAAAGTTTGCTTTGTCCAATCCCCCAGTCTTGATTAGTCCCGACTATACTCAAGATTTTATCATTTTTTCATTTGCATTGGAGCATATTATGGCTGTTGTTTTGATGCAAAAAAGAGATCAGGTTAAAAATCCAATTGCCTTTTTCACTAGAACTATTAGAGATGTTGCCTTGAGGTATAACATTATTGAAAAACAAGCATTAGCTCTTATAAAGGCATTGAAGGATTTTAGGGTCTATATTCTCCATTCACATACAATAGCATATGTCCCTAATGCAACAGTGAAGGATGTGTTGATGCAAACTGATCCAGAAGGTCGTAGAGGTAAGTGGATAGCAACTATGTTGGAGTATGATTTGGAGATCAAACCCACGAAGCTGATCAAAGGCCAAGGCTTGGCAAAATTGATGGCCCAATCAAATCTACGTGCCCTGGATATAAACCTCATAACGGAAATATCATGGGATGAAGATGAAGGTTTGCTTGTACCAGTTTTAGATATTTTTCTGCAGTCCCCATGGTATTCAGATATTGTTTACGTCCTACATCATCTTTATCCACCTCGAGGAATGTCTAAAAGTAAAGGTAGATCTCTGAAACTTAAATCTACTAAATACCGCATTTTAAACAGTGCTCTTTATTGGAAAGATCCTAGAGGTATTATGCTCAATTGTTTGGCTGAAGAAGAGGCTTAGAAGGTAATGCATGATTTTCAAAAAGGTGACTGTGGTGGTGATCTATTTTGGAAGACTACAGCTAACAAAGTACTGAGAGTAGGATATTATTGGCCCACGTTATTTTCATATTTGTATAAAACAACAATGAATTGTCATGAATGTCAAATTTTCCAAGGGAAGAAGAAATTGCTTCCTCTTCCTTTGAAACTAGTTTCAGTCAACACTCCGTTTCAGCAGTGGGGACTCGATTTCATAGGAGAAATTAATCCCTCATCATCAGCGCAACATCGATGGATATTGACATGAATAGATTACTTCACTAAATGGATCTAGGCCGTCCCAGCAAGGCAGGCAACTGATACGGTAATTATTCAATTCCTTGAATCGAATATTTTATCTTGTTTTGGCTGCCCGTACAAAATTATAACAGACAACGCAGCAGCGTTCATATATAAGAAGATGGTAAATTTCTGCGACAAATATAACATTGTGCTGGGCCATTCAACGACGTACTACCCACAAGGCAATATCCTGGCAAAATCATTGAACAAATCGCTGATAAATATAATTAAGAAAATGTTGGAAGCAAAAAAAAGAATTTGGCATCAAAAGCTCATCAATGCATTGTGCGCAGAAAGAGTTAGTAGCAAGAAATACATAGGTATGTCACCTTTTGAATTGGGCTATGGTACTGATGTTGTCTTTCCTACTTCTCTTACAGTTCCAGTCATGAGATTATTTCAAGAAGTTGGAAGAAAGGATGATGAAAATCAGCGAAGGATCAATTAGATGATCCACCTTTAGCAAACGAGAGAGGAAGTGTCGCAGAACGTTGTTCAGTTGCAGGAGAAGATAAAGAAGATCTATGACTGAAAGACTAAAGCAGAAAGGCTTCAGCTGGATGATGTGGTGTTGAGATGGGATGCAAAAAATGAGGACAAGGGAAAGCACGGTAAGTTTGACAAGCTGTGGAAAGGACCATACAGGATTTCAGCATACAGGGGACAGAATGCTTTCTTGCTTTCATAAATGGATGGCCAAGATTGCCTGGGAGGAGCAGTGAATGGTAGGCTTTTGAAGCACTACCATTTTTCAAGAAAATGGATCAGAAACTATGTCACCATCATTGTATATATCATGTTATTTTTTGTCAAAGTTCAAGTACACAGTCATTGATGTTTGGGGCCCGAGGTGAAGGCTCTAAACTTAAATGATATATGTATGTTTTGGTTTTATTTCATTTTTTAGTCTTAATCTTGAGTCAGAGTCAGTCTGCATAGTGTCAGTTTTCAGTATTTTTGAGTCCATGCCCAATGGATAAGGCTACTTGGTCTATGGTGTTCTTGGCACCTCCAAGGAGCTACCATCCCCATTGGAGCCAATGTTAGTGTTAGTCTAGTCATATTGCCATCAGTGATCAAAATTTCTCTTTTGCATTTGCATATTAGGAGTCCCATACCAATAAATTTCACCATTCTTCTGGGTCATGGATTCATTGATGGTAGTGATTTTCTTTCATTAGTTTCCCCTCATGTGAAACTTGTTGATTCTCCTCTCTATGGTCTTTCGTCATGAGCTACTTTCACTTTGTGATTCATGTCAGTAGGTCATAGGATGGGCCTCATTTGGTTCTAGGATCTCACCGTGGTCAAATTAATGAGTCAAGTGTCAATAAATATTAGTAAGGCCATGAGGAAGACAACAAACTCAAAGTCCCAGCACCTGGAAAGATCAAAGAAATGTTTCATTCAGTTTGATGTAATTTTCACCTCAAAACCATGTTTTGAGGTGAAAACATGATATTTTGCCTTTGTTATCATTTATTATGTAATTTTATGTCAGCATATCTTATAAGTCACAATTCATAAGCTGCTATCTCCACAAGTCATCACCCTCCAGTTCAGAAAATTTTTCCACAGCATGTTCAGCGTCAAATCATTTTCTAAGTATGTTTAGTAGAAAGAGCCCGGAAAGAACGATATACTACACTCTCAAAACTAACTTCTGGATTGAAATTTATGACTAAGTGAAGTAAAAAGTCCTCTATACCCTAACCCTTCCCATTATTCCCTCCTTTCCCTAAACTTTATTTTATTAAAGTTTATAATTTTCTCTTATAAAACCCCTTTTTCCCATCCAATGGTAAAAATTGCATTATTAAATATATTTAAAAAATATATGCGATGCACCAACCACTTCCCCTCCATAACATAGAACTTTATAATAAAGTTTTAAAAATTTTCTATATTATATAACCCCCACCGTTTTAAACCACTTCCCCTTCATGACCTCTTTAAACTTTATATCAAAGTTTAAAGTTTTATATTGTAAAGTCCCCCGTCGATCCTTTCATTTCCCCGATCGCATCGCAACATTCGAAATATGCGCCCTGATTAGCCCCCCTCTTAACAAAAACTCCGATGCGATTGAAAGTCCTGATTTCCATAACCCCTGATTAACACCCTCGGATGTACATCCTGACCGTCGATCTCGTCATCTGATCCGACGGCCCACAGTCAATCGGATCATCGCAATCGGCGATTTGATAAAACGCTTCATCCGATTGCACCCCGCCGATGGCATACTCTGGTTATCCCTCCGTCGTCGATCTACCTAATGATCTGACGGCCAGCAGCCATCACGCTCATCGGCATCGGCGTTCCCACATATGTTTCCCTTCCGCTCCCCTTTCACCTTCCAATTCCGATTGATCTTCGGGCCCACCATACGATCTTCCGCCCATTTGTAATAAAAAGGGCTATTTCATTTGTTAAATTCAAATTTTGTTTTATTTTATTTATACAAAGGTCTTCCCTATCGCCTCCCCCCATCACATCGGAGGAATCGTATTATGTTATACTCCCCCCTCCTCCGATCTCTGATGCCGATTGACTGACGGGCCCACCGCATAAAACCTCCGCTCATTCATAATAAAAGGCCTTACCCTTCGTTAAATCAAATTTTGTTTTAATTCGTTTTATAAGGCCTCTCCTCCATCACCTATCCTCAATCACATTGGAGGAATTGTATTATGTTATGCGCTCACCCCAATTCCCAGATTCTGATTGCGATTATTCATACCCCAGTCCCGCCATAAAAGCCCTTCGCCTTTTCAAATAAAATGCCTTCCTCCCTTTGTAAAAGTGAAAAACCATTTTTATTTATTTTCAAAGGGATTTCCCTGCTCCGTTATTGCATTACCCACTAGGCCTTCCCAATTGCATCAGAGTTTATGCCGCATCCTAATACGCCTTCCCCTTTCCCCCATCCCCGATTGCGATTACCTTTACGTATTATAACGCACTACACATCATATAACAAAGTTATGTTATATGTTGTATCCCCTCTCCCACCCCTTCCGATTCTGATTATAATATGGACCCCACTTCTCTTCAATCCTTCCATTGGTTTTCCCCTTCACCAAGGCATAATTCCATTTTTAATAAATTCAAAGTCAGTTTTCTTCAAAAAGAGTAAAATAGTGAGAAGCAGTCAAAGGACCAAGAGCTACAATGAAGACCGAGCTTTTCACAACAGCGGGAAAATAGGCATTTGCTCCTCAAATTGCCTGTTAGAGTCGGTCCTTGCAGCCCTCCGTCAGTGATCATTTCGTCTTTTGCATATTCATTATTAGGTGTCTCGCTTGTTTCACTTCGTTGCATTTCACTAGGATCATGCCATGAACTGACGAAGGGGTCTGTCGTCCTATGTTTCCTCATGTTTATACCTGCAGCGCTATTTTAAAAAAAAAAATTCCTCAAAAAATTATTCATAGTTATTGTCATTATATATATGGTCATTAAAAATATCAATAAGTGTCCTAGGTCTTGGTGTCTAGGGTTTTTGAGTCATTTATATACTAGTCATAAAGCCTGCAAGGTGAGGAAAGTCCAGCACTTGTGATTTTTATTTTATTATCATCAGCATTTTAAAAAAAATATATTTCTAGTCCAAAACTCTGTTTTGGAACTAGAAATTTGTCATTATCATTTTGTAAAAAATTGTAATTGTTCCGCCATGAAGACATTTTCAAAAGCAGACCCCTGGTCTTTTCTCTAGCCAAGATATCCATATCCCTGCAAGAAGACAGCAAAATCATTAGTATCGACCTCAAAAAAGCCAAAGGAAGTTTGTATTTGAAAAGCCAAAAGTGAAATTACAAAAAACATTTGTAATATGGGTTTGAAATTAGATTTGAAATAAAATCTGATTGTGAAGATATTTGTGACATGTATAAAAGCCAAACAAGTTTCATTTGAACCAATTCATAGCTCCCGCATAGTATTTTAAGAGTGGAGGGACGTTTTGAGTTTTGAAGTGCGTGAATGAGGATTTTGCGGGCGAGCGACCCACGTGGAGCGGGAAAGCGACCCACACGAGCGATGCGACCACGCGAGAGTCGGATCGGCGGTGTAAGTTTGCAAGGTGCACGACCCACAGGCGGCGGCCCACGCGAGAGGGCTGCGCGACCCACGCAGACACGGGGTTTCGAAGCCCCAGTTTGAGCGCCCGGTTGGCTTGGAATCTGACTCAAGTTGCTGCCCTGGTGGGATTTTTTTATACATTGTTTGATGTTTGTGAAGCATTTATGCATCATTGGTGGTTTCAAATATTCAGATGGAGGATTTAAAAACCCACAGTCATAGTATTATTGGTTTCAGGGTTTGAAATGAAAATGAATGGTGGAAAGGATGTGTTTGCTATCTTAAAGCAGTGATATGTCCAGCCTTCCATATAACATTAAAATTATATTGCTCTCATGCCCATTTATCCATATTAACCATTGCTATTATTATACCATGATAAAACCCTTTGTGCCATGTTGACTGTGTTTTTAATGAGTCTCACTGCCCAATGTAAAAATATGCTCATAACTTTGTTTCAAATTTCCCATTGAAACCTTTATGATCATTACTCATAGACAAACATATTACTATTAATGCCATGCTCTCCTTTGACTAGATGTGTTCAAAATTTTGAAGGTTGCCTGCTCCTATTTGGTCAAAATTTCGTTTGCATTCAAAACAGAGATTGTGCCTTTTCCAATCCAGTTAAAGCTGAGATTTTATCCATGATTTGATTCCTTGAGGGTGCTTTGACGGTGGGAATATTGGTTGGGTGTTAATACATCTAATTGCTTTCAACGGGTATATCGGTATACACATTGCCAAAGCTTGATCGAATATGGCGAGGAAACAGTCGAATATGGACCGGGGGTCGGGGCGGTGATTCGGTATTTGAAGGTAATGTGTACAGAGGTTCCCATGAAGAAAATAGAAGTAGTGATCATCGAAGGAGCCTACTTCTTTGGCTGCTTGCGGGCATGTCCATTAGCTATGGATTGTTTTCGATTCTTGTCATGTTTGATTTTGTGAGATGGTTGTACGAACCCGACCTCATCGTGAATTAGCACGACTGTTTGTTCTTCATTTACAGGGTGATCGGGTAAACCTTGGTGGGGTTGATTTCATTGTATCACCTTTGACTATTGCTCAAGCCACCGGTATACCGAACATAGGCGAGGAATGGAGCAAGGGTAAGCAGTTAGAGAAATTTCACTATGAGCCATACATTAAAACTGGATATAGGGCTTATTTGAGCAGAGTTTTTCCATTCAGATTCTTGAGAGATGAGTATGCACCGCTCATGAGGCTCATTATTCAGTATTTTAGTTGTGAGGGCAGGTATGCTCGTCTTTTCTCATATCATGTTCGTTTGCTGATGCACTTCACAAGGGTGCGTATGATGAATATTCCGTATTTCACACACCGCAACATAGAGAGGATGGTGACGTTTGTGCAGAAGAAGACGAGCCCAGTGCAGCAGTACAGGAGTATATATCATTTCGCTTTAATCAAAATCTTGGTGTCACATCAGTTGGCGGAGCAGGGCATCACTTGGGAGGATTTCATTTCTAGAGACTTTTTCAGAGTGCCACAGCAGTCTCCCGAGGCAGTTCTTGATGTGGGAGAGCCTTCACACCAGCCGGACATGCTTGAGGTTGAGCATATCATCACTCCTCTGGTTCAGACATATCAGCGAGGCCACAGGGCCTTATTTGCAGCGACACGGCGGGTACTATCTCCACGTGAGGTGGATGGGGTCTTGCCGACTTCATCGACACGGCGAGTATTATCTCCACGTAATGTGGAAAGGGTCTCGCTTTCTTCTTCAGTACAGGTACAGGTACAAGACAGGGGCAAGAGGCCCATGCATGATGAGGGCCCATCAGGAGGCCGGGACACCGATATGACAGTCATTGATATTGATACGGGTTCTCCCAGCTCGAAGCTGAGGGAGGTCGTCCAGGAGCAGAGGGCCGAGAATGACCAGCTGAAAGATCAATTGCAGAAGGCTCAGTGGGTGATTAACTATTTGGAGCAGCGCAACAAACAGCTTGAGGATGAGCTCACATATTATGAGTTGCGTCGAATCCGTGAGGACAGACAGTGGAATCGAAAGAGGCCCGGTAACATGACACCGACTGATAGAGATACTGTACTTACACATGTGAACATCCATCTGGAGAAATTGTTGGTGAAGGCCAATCGAGACAAAGACATGCTTCGCCACATGAAAGGCCATTATTGGGCTCGCATGCATGTTTGCAAAGCGAGGATGAAGATCATGAAGAGGAGGTTGCGCAAGGCACTTCGACGGCGGAAAAGGCCTAATCCACTTCGTATTTTGGCCGAGGCTTCATTGACTGGGCAGGACACATGATGGAGAACCTCCGCTCCGAATTTGGGCAAATTCGGAGAAAATTTTGTCATTTTCAAATTTTTGGTCTAAAAGACAGGTTTTGCAGCTACGTGGGTCGCGTGCTCATGCGCTCGCATTTTTTTGAGACACTTGCTGGAGGAGATTTTTACATTTTTGGATTTTTCATGGTTAATTATGCATCCTCTGAAGTCAACTTAGCATTTCAACAAAATCTGGATGGTCAAACAGCTCAAAAACACCATGAAAATCACCTTGCTGCCACCTTTTGCACCAACAGGAAGTACCTCTGGGAGAATGAGGTTTTGGAGGGTCACATCAACTCCAAATTCAGAAATTCCACTTGGGTTGGAAAGTAGACATCCAGGGCTTTCCAACGAGCTATCATGCGATCAATTTGGATGCCGGGAAGTGCCTCAAATTCAGCCTGGAACATGAGCGACCCACACAGTTCAGGAGCGACCCACCTAGAATTTTTCCTGAATTTTCAGCTGCCAGCTCAGTATTTCGCCTATTATGGACCAGTTTTGATTTTGGATAGAATTTTTGGGTTTTTATGATGTAAATTCATGTTTGGCATGTAACTTTGGCTCATTTTTATCTCTTCTAGAAGATTCACTCTCAAATGAGTAAAAAATCATGTAATGGATCAGTTTCCACTCTTTTAGAGGCAAGTTGTTAGATGCCTATATTCTAGCTCCTTGTTTAGAATTAGTTGGAACTGCTCCTAGAAGGAGGAATTCGACCCCTAGAGGCATGGGAAGGGGTTAGGAAGGTCTATAAGATGAATTTCTCAATCATTTTCAGAGGTTGGATAGGTTGGACTCTTGGGAAGATTTTGGCACACTATTGTACATACTTTTCATATTTTGGCTAAGGAAAGATCAGGGGTTTTGCGGCAAAAAAAAAAAAAAAAAAAAAAAAAAAAAACCAAAAATCAAACATACTTATCTCTTTACTAGCCTAAAATCAGTTCTTATTGTAAGTCATCTCGCATTCTATTGCTTATTTTTTCGAGATTGACGGAGAGAGCCCTCTCCTGTCCTCGTAGGGCTAGCTACGAGGCTGAGTGTGGTTTGATGTAGCCTTGAGTTTTACTTCATTTCAGCCCGAGGTAGATTTGAGTGCTAACATAGTGGCGACCATACTGGGGAAGATCTCAATGGTTTGCTTGTTATAGACGGAGTCTGAAGTCACGCCAGGTAGCCTTCGAAACGCTGTTGCTATGCATCAGCGAAGTAGATAAACGCTGCTTCAGTCGATCTCCGGTATAACTTGTAATCGTAGTATTTAACTTGTAAATTGCCCTAGTACATGTATCAAGTTCAGATCTGATCGTTGATGGTGAACAACGGTCAAACATCGCAAGGCTGAAATCATTCACCTGGTGACTTCATTCACTGAAAAAATCCAGAAATCGATGCTTCATGGTGACTTCACTGCAGGGAGATCAGTAGCTGTGAGATTTTCAAGATGGACCGAATCACAAGAAGATATGCTCCCATGAGCCGAGATCACATTCCAGGTTTTCCGAATAAGATGCCCAAGGTAGATTGGTCCAGGAATCTGCCTACTTTTAACAATGATGGTAAGAAAGATGCTTCTTTACATCTGATTAGATTTCACATGCATATTCGCAAGTTGAAGGTGGATTTTCCTGAAGATTTTTTGATGAAGATATTCCTAGCCACTATAGAAGGTGAAGCCCAATCTTGGTATGAAAATTTTCCGCTGGCCTGTATTTATTGTTTAAAGGATTTTCATACCATGTTCATTGAAAGATATCAAGTATCTTATCCATCGTTAAATTTAGTTCATGATTGTTGCAAACATGCTTCTACTTTTATTGAAAGCCTTGAGAAATATTATGAAGATGATAATTTCATGGATGATGAGATCATGGAAGCATTGCATGAGAATCCATTTCAGCAACATGAAGAGAACCGAGAGGATACCCATCAAGATGCTCAGGAGACTTTGTAGCAGGTTGAAGATCATATGACTGAAAATGATGAAAGAGAAAGTGTAGTTTCAGATCTGCCCATAGAAGACAGCAGCATGCAAGTAAGTCCAGTGCAGATTGCAGATTGTGATAATGTCAGGACAACTACTTCAGATTCAGATTCAGATCATGATGACCAAGCATATCTTGTGCTGAAGCCCATTAAGGAGAACTCTGCTGTTGAAATCATCTGGGATGCAGAAGACACAATAATGGATCCAAATGTTCTCAGTCATACTGTCAGCCCATCATTAGAACACAGCCTTCATGAAGAAGCAATTCAGTCAGTTCATGAAAATCAGAATGAGATCTTTGTGCAAGTAAGTGATAAATCTCCTTTCAATAACTCAGTAATGAATGATAGTTTGAATGCCCTGTCATATGAAGATAATTACTGTTTAAGCAGAAGAAAACAAAAGGCATTGTCTCCTTTGTCTGAAGATGAGATAGATCTACTTTTGAAAGGTCTTGTTACAGCCCAAGCTACAGCAGATTTGCAGTGCACACATAGTCAGGAAAGTGTTGGTGAAACTTCTTCCTCTTTTGAAAAAGATGACTGTCTTGTAATCAGTTGTGTAGATCAGCAAACAGATAATTTTTTCTTTCACAAAGATGATAAGGCTGTCATGTTTGATAATTTTGAAGATTGTTTTTTGCTTAAGAATGACCTAGATCATGAAGTTGAGGAATATATACCAGAATTTCTCATGGTCAAGGAACCTATAGCTAACACTCAGATGGCAGATACCTCTCTGTGCATTTCTATCCCTCAGAAATCAATTGTCCTTTCAGATCAGAATGGAGTGAATACTTGTATTTTTGCAGCTGGATCTCCAGATAAGCCAGTGCTTCAGGATTTTCAAGACCCCTTCAGCATTCTTCTGCAAACATTAGAAAGGATAAATATTGCCTGGTTTATTATCATGAGATTTGGTTTCAGTGATTGTGTTGAGTTGCCTACAGGTTCATCATTCTGCCTGCTCAAGGAGAGTAAGAGCAGAAATTTGAGGTGTAGCCATCTGCTTGACTGGTTACATTGGAAAGCCAATTATACATGATTGTACATATTTCATTAGTATGCAGGTGGTTTTCATCATGATTCCAAATCTTGATGGACTGCTGCCTTTTTTCCAAAAGCTTGGTAAAGTTAAGTTTTATCAGTCTTCTTGTTTAAAGTCATGTCAGTTTGAGTCTAGTCAGTTTTGGTCAAATCTGCAGTCAATAAAATTGTCCAAAGTTTGTCTTGTCAGTTGAAATAATGATTCCATCGCCCAATGGATGAAAGGCACTGTCTGACTCCCCCAAAGATCTGCTGTTCTTGGCATCTCCATGGAGCCACCATCCCCATTGGAGCCAATGTTAGAGTCGGTCCTTGCAGCCCTCCGTCAGTGATCATTTCGTCTTTTGCATATTCATTATTAGGTGTCTCGCTTGTTTCACTTCGTTGCATTTCACTAGGATCATGCCATGAACTGACGAGGGGGTCTGTCGTCCTATGTTTCCTCATGTTTATACCTGCAGCGCTATTGTAAAAATAGTTCCTCAAAAAATTATTCATAGTCATTGTCATTATGTATGAGGTCATTAAAAATGTCAATAAGTGTCCTAGGTCTTGGTGTCTAGGGTTTTTGAGTCATTTATATACTAGTCATAAAGCCTGCAAGGTGAGGAAAGTCCAGCACTTGTGATTTTTATTTTATTATCATCAGCATTTAAAAAAAAAAATATATTTCTAGTCCAAAACTCTATTTTGGAACTAGAAATTTGTCATTATCATTTTGTAATAAATTGTAATTGTTCCGCCATGAAGACATTGTCAAAAGCAGACCCCTGGTCTTTTCTCTAGCCAAGATAGCCATATCCCTGCAAGAAGACAGCAAAATCATTAGTATCGACCTCAAAAACGCCAAAGGAAATTTGTATTTGAAAAGCCAAAAGTGAAATTACAAAAAAAATTTGTAATATGGGTTTGAAGTTTGATTTGAAATAAAATCTGATTGTGAAGATATTTGTGACATGTATAAAGGCCAAACAAGTTTCATTTGAACCAATTCATAGCTCCCAAATCGTGTTTGCAAAGTGGAGGTTCGATTTCAGAGTTTTGAAGTGCGTGGACAGAGTTTTGGGGCTGCGCGACCCACGTGGAGGCAGAGCGACCCACCTGGGCAGCACGACCCACGCAGAGTCAGTTCAGCAGTGTAAGTTTGCAAGGTGCGCGACCCACCTGGGCCGAGCGACCCACGCAGAGGCTGCGCGGCCCACGCAGACACAGGGTTTCGAAATTTAGTTTGAGCGCCCAGTTTCGCTTCGAATCGACTCAAGCTGCCTTCAAACAGGTTTCTATCCATTGTTTGATGTTTTTGAACGCATTTGTGGCATCATTGGTGGTTTCAAATATTCAGATGGAGGATTTAAAACCCCACAGTCATAGTATTATTGGTTTCAGGCTTTGAAATGAAAATGAATGGTGGAAAGAATGTGTTTGCTATCTTAAAGCAGTGATATGTCCAGCATTCCATATAACATTAAAATCATATTGCTCTCATGCCCATTTAGCCATATTAACCATTGCTATTATTATACCATGATAAAACCCTTTGTGCCATGTTGACTGTGCTTGTAATGAGTCTCACTGCCCAATGAAAAAATATGCTCATAACTTTGTTTCAAATTGCCCATTGAAACTTTTATGATCATTACTCATAGACAAACATATTACTATTAATGCCATGCTCTCCTTTGACTAGATGTGTTCAAACTTTTGAAGGTTGCCTGCTCCTATTTGGTCAAAATTTCGTTTGCATTCAAAACAGAGATTGTGCCTTTTCCAATCCATTTAAAGCTGAGATTTTATCCATGATTTGATTCCTTGATGGTGCTTTGACGGTGGGAATATTGGTTGGGTGTTAAAACATACATCCTAATTTTGATTTCACTGCATTCATATCAGTATACACATTGCCAAAAGCTTGATCAGAGATATGTCAGAGACAGAGTCAGAATATGAGCCAGGGTCAGGCAGTGATTCGGTGGCTGAAGGTAATGTGCCACGCGGTTCCCGCAGAGAAAATAGAAGTGGTGATCATCGCAGAGAGGAGCCTACTTCTTTGGCTCGGTTGCAGGCATGTCCATTAGCTATGGATTGTTTTCGATTCTTGTCATGTTTCATATTTTGTGAGATGGTTGTACAAACCCGACCTCATCGTGAATTAGCACGTCTGTTTGTTCTTCATTTACGGGGTGATCGGGTAAACCTTGCTGGGGTTGATTTTATTGTATCACCTTTGACTATTGCTCAAGCCACTGGTATACCAAACATAGGCGAGGAATGGAGCAAGGGTAAGCAGTTAGAGAAATTTCACTATGAGCCATACATTAAAACTGGATATAGGGCTTACTTGACCAGAGTTTTTCCATTCAGATTCTTGAGAGATGAGTATGCACCGCTCATGAGGCTTATTATTCAGTATTTCAGTTGTGAGGGCAGGTATGCTCGTCTTTTCTCATATCATGTTCGTTTGCTGATGCACTTCACAAGGGTGCGTATGATGAATATTCCGTATTTCATACACCGCAACATAGAGAGGATGGTGACGTCTGTGCAGAAGAAGACGAGCCCAGTGCAGCAGTACAGGAGTATATGTCATTTCGCTTTAATCAAAATCTTGGTGTCACATCATTTGGCGGAGCAGGGCATCACTTGGGAGGATTTCATTTCTAGAGACTTTTTCAGAGTGCCACAGCAGCCTCCCGAGGCAGTTCTTGATGTGGGAGAGCCTTCACACCAGCTGGACATGCTTGAGGTTGAGCATATCATCACTCCTCTGGTTCAGACATATCAGCGAGGCCACAGGGCCTTATTTGCAGCGACACGGCGGGTACTATCTCCACGTGAGGTGGAAGGGGTCTTGCCGACTTCATCGACACGGCGAGTATTATCTCCACGTGATGTGGAAAGGGTCTCGCTTTCTTCTTCAAGGCAGGGTAGCTGTGCACAAGACAGGCAAGAGGCCCATGCACATGAGGGCCCATCGTATACGGACACCGATATGACAATCAATATGCTGATACGGCCCTCCGCCAAGCCGAGAGGTCAGCTCCAGAGCAGAGAGAATGACCAGCTGAAAGATCAATTGCAGAAGGCTCAGTGGGTGATTAATTATTTGGAGCAGCGCAACAAACAGCTTGAGGATGAGCTCACATATTATGAGCTGCGTCGAATCCGTGAGGACCGACAGTGGAATCGGAAGAGGCCCGGTGACATGACACCGACTGACAGAGATACTGAGCTCACACATGTGAACATCCATCTGGAGAATTTGTTGGCGAAGGCCAATCGGGACAAATACATGCTTCGCCACATGAAATGCCATTATTGGGCTTGCATGCATGTTTGCAAGGCGAGGATGAAGATCATGAAGAGGAGGTTGCACAAAGCACTTCGACGGCGGAAATGGCCTAATCCACTTCGGATTTTGGCCGAGGCTTCATTTATTGGACAGGACACATGATGGAGAACCTCCGCTCCGAATTTGGGAAAATTTGGAGAAAATTTTGTCATTTTCAAATTTTTGGTCTAAAAGACAGGTTTTGCAGCTACGTGGGTCGCGCGCTCATGCGCTCGCATTTTTTTGAGACACTTGCTGGAGGATATTTTTACATTTTTGGATTTTTCATGGTTAATTATGCATCCTCTGAAGTCAACTTAGAATTTCAACAAAATCTGGATGGTCAAACAGCTCAAAAACACCATGAAAATCACCTTGCTGCCACCTTTTGCACCAGCAGGAAGTACCTCTGGGAGAATGAGGTTTTGGAGGGTCAACTCAACTCCAAATTCAGAACTTCCACTTGTGTTGGAAAGTAGACATCCAGGGCTTTCCAACGAGCTATCATGAGATCAATTTGGATGCCGGGAAGTGCCTCAAATTCAGCCTGGAACATGAGCGACCCACACAGTTCAGGAGCGACCCACCTAGAATTTTTCCTGAATTTTCAGCTGCCAGCTCAGTATTTCGCCTATTATGGACCAGTTTTGCTTTTGGATAGAATTTTTGGGTTTTTATGATGTAAATTTATGTTTGGCATGTAACTTTGGCTCATTGTTATCTCTTCTAGAAGATTCACTCTCAAATGAGTAAAAAATCATGTAATGGATCAGTTTCCACTCTTTTAGAGGCAAGTTGTTAGATGCCTAGATTGTAGTTCCATGATTAGAATTGGTTGAAACTGATCCCTGAAGGAGGAATTCGACCCCTAGAGGTGTGGGAAGGGGTTAGGATGCTCTATATATTGTAATTTCTCAATCATTTTCGGAGGTTGGAGAGGTTGGACTCTTGGGATACTTTTGATACTATTGTACATATTTTTCATATTTTGGCTAAGGAAAGATCAGGGGTTTTTATGCAAAAAATAAAAAATAAAAATAAAATAAAAAAAAACAAACATACCTATCTCTTTACTAGCCTAAAATCAGCTCTTATTGTAAGTCATCTCGCATCCTATTACTCATTTTCCCGAGATTGACGGAGAGAGCCCTCTCCTGTCCTCGTAGGGCTAGCTACGAGGCTGAGCGTGGTTTGATGTAGCCTTGAGTTTACTTCATTTCAGCCTGAGGTAGATTTGACCGCTAACATAGTGGCGACCATACTGGGGAGAAACTCAAAACGTTTGCTTGTTATAGACGGAGTCTGAAGTCACGCCAGGTAGCCTTCGAAACGCTGTTGATATGCATCAGCGAAGTAGATAAACGCTGCTTCAGTCGATCTCCGGTATAATTTGTAATCGTAGTATTTAACTTGTAAATTGCCCCAGTACATGTATCAAGTTCAGATCTGATCATTGATGGTGAACAACGGTCAGACATTGCAAGGCTGAAAACTTTCACCTGGCGACTTCATTCACTGAACAATCCAGAAATCGATGCTTCATGGTGACTTCACTGCAGGGAGATCAGTAGCTGTGAGATTTTCAAAATGGACCGAATCACGAGAAGATATGCTCCCATGAGCCGAGATCACATTCCAGGTTTTCCGAATAAGATGCCCAAGGTAGATTGGTCAAGGAATCTGCCTACGTTTAACAATGATGGTAAGAAAGATGCTGCTTTACATCTGGTTAGATTTCACATGCATATTCGCAAGTTGAAGGTGGATTTTCCTGAAGATTGTTTGATGAAGATATTCCTAGCCACTCTAGAAGGTGAAGCCCAATCTTGGTATGAAAATTTGCCGCTGGCCTGTATTTATTGTTTAAAGGATTTTCATGCCCTGTTCATTGAAAGATATCAAGTATCTTATCCATCGTTAAATTTAGTTCATGACTGTTGCAAGCATGCTTCTACTTTTATTGAAAGCCTTGAGAAATATTATGAAGATGATAATTTCATGGATGATGAGATCATGGAAGCATTGTATGAGAATCCATTTCAGCAACATGAAGAGAACCGAGAGGATACCCATCAAGATGCTCAGGAGACTTTGCAGCAGGTTGAAGATCATATGACTGAAAATGATGAAAGAGAAAGTGTAGTTTCAGATTTGCCCACAGAAGACAGCAGCATGCAAGTAAGTCTAGTGCAGATTGCAGATTGTGATAATGTCAGGACAACTACTTCAGATTCAGATTCAGATCACGATGACCAAGCATATCTTGTGTTGAAGCCCATCAAGGAGAACTCTGCTGTTGAAATCATCTGGGATGCAGAAGACACAGTAATGGATCCAAATGTTCTCAGTCATACTGTCAGCCCATCATTAGAACACAGCCTTCATGAAGAAGCAATCCAGTCAGTTCATGAAAATCAAAATGAGATCTTTGTGCAAGTAAGTGATAAATCTCCTTTCCATAACTCAGTAATAAATGATAGTTTGAATGCCCTGTCATATGAAGATAATTACTGTTTAAGCAGAAGAAAAAAAAAGGCATTGTCTCCTTTGTCTGAAGATGAGATAGATCTACTTTTGAAAGGTCATGTTTCAGCCAAAACTACAACAGATTTGCAGTGCACACATAATCAGGAAAGTGTTGGTGAAATTTCTTCCTCTGTTGAAAAAGATGATTGTCTTGTAATCAGTTGTGTAGATCAGCAAACAGATAATTTTTTCCTTCACAAAGATGATAAGGCTGTCATGTTTGATAATCTTGAAGATTGTTTTTTGTTTAAAAATGACCTAGATCATGAAATTGAAGAGTATATGCCAGAATTTCTCATGGTCAAGGAACCTACAGCTAACACTCAGATGGCAGATTTGTGCATTTCTATCCCTCAGAAATCAATTTCTATCCCTTTCAGATCAGAATCAGAAGAGAAGGACACCATGTTCTTTCAGCAGCAGGTAAATCTTCATGTTTTTCAGGATCCAATGGCAGATTTGTTACAGTCAGCAGTGAAAGTGATTATTGCAGTGTTCAGTGATGAAGGAGATCATGGTCAGCTATGTTTTGGATGCCCAGTTATCAGTTTGTATTGTTGACCAGCAGATCTGATCAGGGAAATCAGTCAAGAAGCCATCTGCTTGACTGGTTACATTGGAAAGCCAATTATACATGATTGTACATATTTCATTAGTATGCAGGTGGTTGTCATCATGATTCCAAATCTTGATGGACTGCTGAATTTTTTCCAAAAGCTTTGTAAATTCTTGTTTTAAGTCAGTCATGAGTCATTTGTGTTTGGTCTGTTGAGTCAGTTTTTTCAAGCTATTTCAGTTTTCCATCGAGTCGGTTTGAGTCAAGTTTCAGTCAGTTTTCAGTCAAGTTTTCATTCAATAAATGTGTCAAAGGTTTTGTGTTATCCGTTCAAATAATGATTCCATCGCCCAATGGATGAAAGGCACTGTCTGACTCCCCCAGAGATCTGCCGTTCTTGGCATCTCCATGGAGCCACCATCCCCATTGGAGCCAATGTTAGAGTCGGCCCTTGCAGCCCTCCGTCAGTGATCCTGTCGTCTTTTGCATATTCATTATTAGGTGTCTCGCTTGTTCCACTTCGTTTCATTTCACTAGGAGCATGCCAATGCACTGACGAAGGGGTCTGTCGTCTTATGTTTCCTCATATTTACACCTGCAGTGCTATTTTAAAAATTTTCTCAAAAAAATCATTCATAGTCATTGTCATTACATATATGGTCATTAAAAATGTCAATAAGTGTCCTAGGTCTTGGTGTCTAGGGTTTTTGAGTCATTTATATACTAGTCATAAAGCCTGCAAGGTGAGGAAAGTTCTGCATTTGTGATTTTTTTTATTTTATTATCATCAGCATTTTAAAAAAAAAAATATTTCTAGTCCAAAACTCTGTTTTGGAACTAGAAATTTGTCATTATCATTTTGTAATAAATTGTAATTGTTCCGCCATGAAGACATTGTCAAAAGCAGACCCCTGGTCTTTTCTCTAGCCAAGATAGCCATATCCCTGCAAGAAGACAGCAAAATCATTAGTATCGACCTCAAAAGAGCCAAAGGAAGTTTGTATTTGAAAAAGCCAAAAGTGAAAATTACAAAAACATTTGTAATATGGGTTTGAAATTAGATTTGAAATAAAATCTGATTGTAAAGATATTTGTGACATGTATAAAAGCCAAACAAGTTTCATTTGAACCAATTCATAGCTCCCAAATCGTGTTTGCAAAGTGGAGGGCCGATTTCAGAGTTTTGAAGTGCGTGGACAGAGTTTTGGGGCTGCGCGACCCACGTGGAGGCAGAGCGACCCACCTGGGCAGCGCGACCCACGCAGAGTCAGTTCAGCAGTGTAGGTTTGCAAGGTGCGTGACCCACCTGGGCCGAGCGACCCACGCAGAGGCCGCGCGACCCACGCAGACACAGGGTTTCGAAATTTAGTTTGAGCGCCCAGTTTGGCTTGGAATCGACTCAAGCTGCCTTCAAACAGGTTTCTATCCATTGTTTGATGTTTTTGAACGCATTTGTGGCATCATTGGTGGTTTCAAATATTCATATAGAGGATTTAAAACCCCACAGTCATAGTATTATTGGTTTCAGGGTTTGAAATGAAAATGAATGGTGGAAAGAATGTGTTTGCTATCTTAAAGCAGTGATATGTCCAGCCTTCCATATAACATTAAAATCATATTGCTCTCATGCCCATTTAGCCATATTAACCATTGCTATTATTATACCATGATAAAACCCTTTGTGCCATGTTGACTGTGTTTGTAATGAGTCTCACTGCCCAATGAAAAAATATGCTCATAACTTTGTTTCAAATTGCCCATTGAAACCTTTATGATCATTACTCATAGACAAACATATTACTATTAATGCCATGCTCTCCTTTGACTAGATGTGTTCAAACTTTTGAAGGTTGCCTGCTCCTATTTGGTCAAAATTTCATTTGCATTCAAAACAGAGATTCTGCCTTTTCCAATCCATTTAAAGCTGAGATTTTATCCATGATTTGATTCCTTGATGGTGCTTTGACGGTGGGAATATTGGTTGGGTGTTAAAACATACATCCTAATTTTTCTTTCACTGCATTCATATCAGTATACACATTCCAAAAGCTTGATCAGAGATATGTCAGAGACAGAGTCAGAATATGAGCCAGGGTCAGGCAGTGATTCGGTGACTGAAGGTAATGTGCCACGGGGGTCCCGCAGAGAACATAGAAGCGGTGATCATCGCAGAGAGGAGCCTACTTCTTTGGCTCGGTTGCAGGCATGTCCATTAGCTATGGATTGTTTCCGATATTTGTCATGTTTCAGATTTTGTGAGATGGTTGCACAAACCCGGCCTCATCGTGAATTGGCTCGTTTGTTTGTTCTTCATTTACGGGATGGTCGGGTAAGCCTTGCTGGGGTTGATTTTATTGTGTCACCCTTGACTATTGCTCAAGCCACTGGTATACCGAACATGGGCGAGGAATGGAACAAGGGTCAGCAGTTAGAGAAATTTCACTATGAGCCATACATTAAAACTGGATATAGGGCTTACTTGAGCAGAGTTTTTCCATTCAGATTCTTGAGAGATGAGTATGCACCACTCATGAGGCTCATCATTCAGTATTTTAGTTGTGAGGGCAGGTATGCTCGTCTTTTCTCATATCATGTTCGTTTGCTGATGCACTTCACAAGGGTGCGTATGATGAATATCCCGTATTTCATACACCGCAACATAGAGAGGATGGTGACATTTGTGCAGAAGAAGACGAGCCCAGTGCAGCAGTACAGGAGTATATATCATTTTGCTTTAATCAAAATCTTGGTGTCACATCAGTTGGCGGAGCAGGGCATCACTTGGGAGGATTTCATTTCTAGAGACTTTTTCAGAGTGCCACAGCAGCCTCCCGAGGCAGTTCTTGATGTGGGAGAGCCTTCACACCAGCCGGACATGCTTGAGGTTGAGCATATCATCACTCCTCTAGTTCAGACATATCAGCGAGGCCACAGGGCCTTATTTGTGTAGAAATTTGAATAACTGATATGTTATCCACCGAGATTCTCCTGATCACACACTATTTTAGCTTCATGCACAATACATAATCTCTTCTACCATTGATCATCACATGTGGAAATAAAATCAATTGCATGCACACATTAAAGCCATAAAAATTCACACATATGAACACAGTATTTCATGGGAAAGCTTTAAAGCTGAAAACCCCCAACTATCTGTATATTATACATGTCATGGAGATCATGTAACAATCATAGTACAAAGCTCTTTGCAAGCTCTCATGCACTACCTCCCTTGCTACACACTATCAAGCTAGATCTAGCAAAACTCATGCTCCAACCTTTAGCCACTTGATAGCCAACCTCAATTGCGTATTTTAATGCTAGGTGATGGCCTCCTTATATAGATAAACCACCAGCCTTGACTTTGCAATACTCATAGCTTACTCCACCTATCTATGTGTTGCAAATAGCAACAGTATAGTTACAACTGATAGCTAACTCTACCCTTTCATCTATCTCTTTCACTGGTCTTCACTGAACTGATCATGCACTGTAGTGAACTGAAGTGTTCTTGAGTTGACTAATGAGTTAATATTTAGTAAATTAAATATTATTTAATTTACTCCACTCATATCTAATTGATTAGCTAGTTAACTAATCTCAACTAGTTCAACTGGAATAAATAGAACACAACTCCACTATTTGTCCCGTTAACTCCTCCAAAACTTCTGCCACTGAAGTCTAACTGAAGTAAACCATGCAAGATGCCATCAAACCCTAGGAACCACGTGATTCCTTGTGTCAGCTGCATGAGCCACCTCCATGACTCAAACTGAAGTGCGCCAAGAGAGTAAACTGCTGTTTATAGTCAAAATATTATTAAGGGTAAATAATATTTGACTTCCATATTTTTAGGAGATCAGTCTAAAAATAGCCTGGGTCCTAAAAATTAGGGTCTCATCTATTTTTACCGACATGTCGCATCCATCAAGAATCTCCAAGTAGAATTCCCAAATTATGCTCCGTATGTCTAAAAATAGACATAGTCTAAAAATAGACTTTGCGCCAGAATTTGCCTGCGGGCCCACTTAGTGAAGGCGACTTCATTTCACTAAGCTCCATCATCTGGCTGCATTCTCAACACTCCCTCTCAGCAAGATATGGATTATCTGCAATCCCTATCCTGCCTCTGTGGAATTCGAACTTGCTCCTGGTGAGCGCCTTCGTCAGGATGTCGGCATCCCGATCCTCCGTGGGAACATATGAAAGCATCATGATCCTCCGCTGAACACAATCTCTGATGTGATGGTACCTGATGTCGATATGTTTGGACCTATCATGAAATACTGGATTAGCCGAGAGCTTGATGCAGCTCTGGTTATCACAGTAGATCACTGTAGGCTCCAAATGCAACCTCAACAAACCTGCGAGGATCTTCCTCATCCAAATAGCCTCGCATGCAGCCAAACTTGCTGCCATGTACTCGGCCTCTGGCTGAACCGAGTGCCACGGATCTCTCGCTCCCGCTGTACTGCAGAAAAGCTGCCTGTCGACCCAATGTCGAAAACTCCTCCGAAGTGCTCTTCCGTCCGTTGGACTCTCCCGCCCAATCCGCATCGGTGAAACCGGAAAGTTTCACTCCATCCTCTGTCCTGTACCATAGACCATATCCCGATGTGCCTCGATATAGCGCAATACATGCTTGCCCGCCTTCCAAAAAGAGCTTGGTAGGCTTAACCATAGCTTGCGAAAGTCGGTTAACCGCATAGCATATATCGGGTCGAGTATTGACCAGATACATCAACGACCCCACCAACCGTCGATAGACGGTGGCATCCACTACCTCCTCCGAAGTAGCATCTCCCTTCCTCCATCCACCGGGAAGAGGGTATCAACGAGCTTGCAGCCTTGCATGTTGAACCTCTCCCGGGAATCTCCCGGGCATACTTGCCCTGAGAAACAAACAGCTCCTCCACTCGTGCCGCCAAATCTCCAATCCCTGGGAAATAATGAAGGATGCCCGAGTCCTTCATCTCAAACTCTCGTGCAAGATCCTCCTTGCATGAAAGTATCAACCGCTCGTCGCGAGTCAAAATCACATCATCTACATACAGTACGATGATCGACGACTCTCCCTCCACCACAACTCGGCACGAGTTTGGATCCGCCTCACTCTTGGAGAATCCAAGCCCTGTGAAAGTAGTCGTCTATCCGAGTGTACCAAGCACGAGGTGCTTGCTTCAGCCCATACGGTGCTCTCTTGAGTCGCGCACATGCGACTCAGCCGCTCGAAGATCTCAAAACCTTCAGTGCTGCTCTATGTACACCTCTTCCTCAATAACTCCATTGAGGAACGCAGTCTTCACATCCATCCGATGAATGTGCCACCCCCATCTCGCATCGAGAGAGCAAGGATCATCCGTATGGAAGAGTACCTTGCGACGAGTGCAAAAGTCTCCTCATAGTCAATCCCCTCGATCCCGTGAGAAGCCACGGGTGACAAATCTCGCCTTGTACTTCTCCACACTCCCGTCGACGCTCTGCTTCACCTTGTAGATCCATCGCGAACCTACAACCGATTTCCCAACCGGTCTTGGGACAATCTCCCATGCACTCGTTCTCGATGATCGAATCATATTCTTCGATCATGGCATCAACCCATGCGGGTTCCTCCACAGCCTTCCTCAAAAGAGGATGGCTCTGCTCACAACACATTGACTCATAAGAGCCATGTATCCGGTGTCTCGATCCGTGGATCGTCTCTGCTCTATGCCGTGCCGTAGGTGGTCCTACAACCTTCTCTGCATCCCGAGCCAGCCGCTCGGCCCTTCTCGTAGTGCGCATGCGCCCCTTCGATGGTTGGCGCTGCATCAGGGTGGTTTCTTCCACCTCCCCTGAACCTCCTCTTGTGGCTGATCCACATCCCAGAAGCTCCTCCTTAGGAACTACGACTCCTCATCCGCATGCAAGTGTAGCTCCCTCTCAGCGAACACTCGCATGGCTTTCTCCTCCGGGAATTTTATATCCCGTCGCACAACAGCCTTGCAGCACTGTCTGCGCACATACACCCGATAGTTATGAGGTGTATCGAGTGTACCCTCACAAATATTCCAACTCAGCAGTTGGATCCAGACTTCCCTTCTCGCATCCTTCGTCACATGCATGTAGACAGGGAGATCCGAAAATCCGCAAATGGGAAATATCGAGCCTCTTGCCGCAAATAAGCCTCCTCTGGTGTACTCATGCCAAGAACCTTGTGAGGACAACGGTTTCTGCACATACATCGCTGTATGTGCATGCCTCAGCCCACAAGTGAAGGGGTAGGCCCCGATCATGCAACATCGCCCGTGCAGCACCCACGATCGTTCTGTTTCTTCCGCTCGGCCCACCCCGTTCGTCGTGGGTTATGGGGTGCGATGAGCTCTCTCCAAATCCCTTCAGCGCCGCGTAACTCCTTGAATTCAGCCGAGATGAATTCACCACCGTTATCACTCCTTAGAGCAATCACCTTCTTCCCCGAAACTCCTTCTCGACCAAAGTGCTTTAAACTCACGTAACTTCGCGAATGTATCGCTCTTCTTCGACATGAAGAAGATCCAAGCACTTTCGAGAGAAATCATCAACAAAGATCACATAATACCCGTGCTTTGTCGTCGAAAGCAAACCGAGAAAGGACCACACACGTTCGTGTGAACTCTCTCAAGGATCGTCGTGGCGCGACTATCCTTCTCGTGAAAGGTGGCTTTCACATACTTCCCTAAAGTACACCCCTTGCACTCGATCCGATCGCGCAAGAGTGCCCTTAGGAAGTCCGAGAGAAATCATGCTGCAGAATCTTCAAAGCTCCATGGTGAAGATGGCCCAATCTCTCGTGCCATAGTTCGCCCCTCATCATCCCGGCTCACCACATCTCCGGCCTTGCATGCCATAGCTGCGCAGTCATCTACACTCGCAGATCGATAAAGGGTTACGAGTTCGAACCCCTATCTTCCGGGTCTCTCCGATGAGTCTTACTCGCGCAGAAAGCTTTTCCTTCGCCGAAGACCACATCATAACCCTTATCCTCCAACATCGCCATCGAAATCAGGGTTCTTCTTCAATCCAGGTACATGCATGACATCCTTTAAGACAAAGGGTTTACCGGACTCCTCCGAAAGGATACGGTACCGATACCCGATCGCATCGTATCTACCGTCATCGCCCATCTCGATGTGCATGCCCAAATCCTTGTCCTCCGGATCCCGAGAACCAACTCCCGATCTCCCATCATATGAAATGATGCACCGCTGTCCAAGAACCACACCGATCCCATCACACTTGAAACCAAGCATGCGATCAGTGAAACTTTGACAGCCACCCCCACACTTCCCAGCTCATCTCTGCACTGAGTGAACTTCGTGAGGTATTTGGCGATACTGTCGCCCTTCTCCATCTTGATGTTCCCGAGCTTATCTTTGAGCGCCAGCTTCCTTTGGTTGCTCTTACTCTGGAATAGATCCGTCAAAGCTTTCCACATTAAATATGGAGTAGCCTTTCCATGCAGGCTGGATACAATATGATCCTTGACGCCCTCCAACAGGATCCTTCGATATTTCGCGATCTTCTTTTGCCATGCATCGACCAGAGCTGCATCAGTGGGCTTTGGGACATCCGCATCCACGAACTCCTTCAGACCATTATCTTCTAACACTGCTTCCATTCGATCTTTCCATGCAACATAGTTCGAACTGCCTTCAAGAGCATATTCGAGTTGCAAACCATTGAAAGAAGACATCTTTCAACACCGGCACCAAGAAGAACAACCTTCTGCAAAATTCGAATTCCAAACTCCAAGCTCTATCGCTTCCGATCTACACTTGAAAACAAATTATTTCCAAATCAGAGATTGACTGCAAAGCGCATTCACCAGATCTTTCACCTTACAAAGAAGGATGAATATTCCGGAGGCTACCTGGCCCGCATGCGCACTGGCCCCAGGAAACAAGTCGTAATCGTGAATAGACTTTACAATAAATCTCGCTTTTGATACCGCCATATAACACTAACTGATATGTTATCCACCGAGATTCTCCTGATCACACACTATTTTAGCTTCATGCATAATATAGAATCTCTTCTACCATTGATCATCACATGCGGAAATAAAATCAATTGCATGCACACATTAAAGCCATAAAAATTCACACATATAAACACAGTATTTCATGGGAAAGCTTAAAGCTGAAAACCCCCAACTATCTGTATATTATACATGCCATGGAGATCATGTAACAATCATAGTACAAAGCTCTTTGCAAGCTCTCATGCACTACCTCCCATGCTACACACTATCAAGCTAGATCTAGCAAAACTCATGCTCCAACCTTTGGCCACTTGATAGCCAACCTCAATTGCGTATTTTAATGCTAGGTGATGGCCTCCTTATATAGATAAACCACCAGCCTAAACTTTACAATACTCATAGCTTACTCCACCTATCTATGTGTTGCAAATAGCAACAGTATAGTTACAACTGATAGCTAACTCTACCCTTTCATCTATCTCTTTCACTGGTCTTCACTGAACTGATCATGCACTGTAGTGAACTGAAGTGTTCCTGAGTTGACTAATGAGTTAATATTTAGTAAATTAAATATTATTTAATTTACTCCACTCATATCTAATTGATTAGCTAGTTAACTAATCTCAACTAGTTCAACCGAAATAAATAGAACACAACTCCACTATTTGTCCCGTTAACTCCTCCAAAACTTCTGCCACTGAAGTCTAACTGAAGTAAACCATGCAAGATGCCATCAAACCCTAGGAACCACTTGATTCCTTGTGTCAGTTGCATGAGTCACCTCCATGACTCAAACTGAAGTGCGCCAAGAGAGTAAACTGCTGTTTATAGTCAAAATATTATTAAGGGAAAATAATATTTGACTTCCATATTTTTAGGAGATCAGTCTAAAAATAGCCTGGGTCCTAAAAATTAGGGTCTCATCTATTTTTACCGACATGTCGCATACTCCAAGAATCTCCAAGTAGAATTCCTAAATTATGCTCTGTATGTCTAAAAATAGACATAGTCTAAAAATAGACTTTGCGCCAGAATTTGCCTGCGGGCCCACTTAGTGAAGGCGACTTCATTTCACTAAGCTCCATCATCTTGCTGCATTCTCAACAATTTGGCACGACATCGCGGTACTATCTCCACGTGAGGTGGAAGGGGTCCTGCCGCCTTCATCGACACGGCGAGTATTATCTCCACGTGATGTGGAAAGGGTCTCGCTTTCTTCTTCAGTGCAGGTACAGGTACAAGACAGGGGCAAGAGGCCCATGCATGATGAGGGCCCATCAGGAGGCCGAGACACCGATATGACAATCATTGATGTTGATACGGGTTCTCCCAGCTCGAAGCTGAGGGAGGTCGTCCAGGAGCAGAGGGCCGAGAATGACCAGCTGAAAGATCAATTGCAGAAGGCTCAGTGGGTGATTAACTATTTGGAGCAGCGCAACAAACAGCTTGAGGATGAGCTCACATATTATGAGTTGCGTCGAATCCGTGAGGACAGACAGTGGAATCGAAAGAGGCCCGGTGACATGACACCGACTGACAGAGATACTGAGCTCACACATGTGAACATCCATCTGGAGAAGTTGTTGGCGAAGGCCAACCGAGACAAAGACATGCTTCGCCACATGAAAGGCCATTACTGGGCTCGCATGCATGTTTGCAAAGCGAGGATGAAGATCATGAAGAGGAGGTTGCGCAAGGCACTTCGACGGCGGAAAAGGCCTAATCCACTTCGGATTTTGGCCGAGGCTTCATTGAATGGGCAGGACACATGATGGAGGACCTTCGCTCCGAATTTGGGCAAATTCGGAGAAAATTTTTTCATTTTCAAATTTTTGGTCTAAAAAACAGGTTTTGCAGTTACGTGGGTCGCGCGCTCATGCGCTCACTTTTTTTTGGGACACTTGCTGGAGGAGATTTTTAAATTTTTGGATTTTTCATGGTTAAATATGCATCCTCTGAAGTCAACTTAGAATTTCAACAAAATCTGGATGGTCAAACAGCTCAAAAACACCATGAAAATCACCTTGCTGCCACCTTTTGCACCAGCAGGAAGTACCTCTGGGAGAATGAGGTCTTGGAGGGTCAAATCAACTCCAAATTCAGAAATTCCACTTGGGTTGGAAAGTAGACATCTAGGGCTTTCCAACGAGCTATCATGAGATCAATTTGGATGCCGGGAAGTGCCTCAAATTCAGCCTGGAACATGAGCGACCCACACAGTTCAGGAGCGACCCACCTAGAATTTTTCCTGAATTTTCAGCTGCCAGCTCAGTATTTCGCCTATTATGGACCAGTTTTGCTTTTGGATAGAATTTTTGGGTTTTTATGATGTAAATTCATGTTTGGCATGTAACTTTGGCTCATTGTTATCTCTTCTAGAAGATTCACTCTCAAATGAGTAAAAAATCATGTAATGGATCAGTTTCCACTCTTTTAGAGGCAAGTTGTTAGATGCCTAGATTGTAGTTCCATGATTAGAATTGGTTGAAACTGATCCCTGAAGAGGGAATTCGACCCCTAGAGGTGGGGAAAGGTGTTAGAGTGATCTATATATTTTAATTTCTCAATCATTTTCAGAGGTTGGAGAGGTTGGACTCAGATACTTTTTGATATCATTGTACATACTTTTCATATTTTGGCTAAGGAAAAGATCGTGGTTTTATGTTAATCAAAAATCAAACATACCTATCTCTGTACTAGCCTAAAATCAGTTCTTATTGTAAGTCATCTCGCATCCTATTGCTTATTTTTTCGAGATTGACGGAGAGAGCCCTCTCCTGTCCTCGTAGGGCTAGCTACGAGGCTGAGCGTGGTTTGATGTAGCCTTGAGTTTTACTTCATTTCAGCCTGAGGTAGATTTGAGTGCTAACATTGCCTATTTTTTGTTCAACAGCGTAACTGTGAATCTACCCAAGTAGTCAAATGTAATGTTGTTCCTTCTTTAGGGCAGATTGTTGGTTCTCTTTTCTATCTTCGGATTTTAGTTCTTGAGTTGTTAAAACAACACCCTTTTCTTTAGATCTATGTTCCCACATTTCACCCTATTTAATGTAATTGTAAATCATTTGTAAAGCAGTCTGTAACTCAAAAGTAGGGGAAGAGTGTGAAACAACGCTCTGCATTGTATAGTTTGATAGGGAATTAATAAGAGATGCAGCTCTTATTTGTGGGATCCATGTGGTATGAGTTTTAGCATTTGTTTTCTCCTTTGTTTCATATGTAAATTTGTTATGCTTCACCTTTCATCCATAAACATCTCCTGTTGAATGCTTTCAAGATAGAAAGGTAGGATCCATTTTTATGCCTTGCCTTAGGAAATCATTCATACTCTCTGTTTTTCTTCTGTTTGAGAAGGATCCATCTCTCATGCCCTTTTCAGCTCCTCACCAGTATTTCCATTTCATCCTTAATTAAACTTTATTGCTAAAATTTCCTGCCTACCTTGCCTCATGAAATACCCTGTATCCTAATTTAGTTTCCCAGTTTCAAATTGTCCCATTTTGTCCCACATATCTCTAAAAATTATTTCATTCATTTCATTTAAAATATTTTCCCATCATTTTACCTAGCCTAATATCAGTCCATTTATTGTGTTTTATGGAATATCCTTTTCATAGAGAGAGCCCTCTCCTGACCTTGTAGGGCTAGCTACAAGGTTGAGCGTGGTTTAGATGTTACCCTGTTTTTCCCTTTTTAGCCTGGGGTCTATATTGGGAGCTAACACCATCTACGTCAGCTCAGCCACTAGATAAAGGCAAACAAAAGGTAAAAGAAGAAGAAGAAGATCATGAGGTGGAAAGGGAGTTTGAAATAATTCAGGTGGACAGTGATGAGGAGGAGGAGGCGAGGATCTAAAACTTTCTCATCCAAAAAAAAAATGCACTCATTGAAGACCTCCAAGCCAATCTAAATAGGGCCAGAAGTGTGAATGATGCCCTTGACCTTGAAAATAGGAAGCTAGGAGCACAAATTTATATTTATGAGGCTAGAGACATTAAGGCCCAGAAAGAAGCCCAAAGGGCACAGGTGAAACTATAAGAGTTCACGGGCACTTATGAAGAGGGTGAGGATGAGGAAATTCAATATAGGAGGAGGCTTAGGACCATGGGGATGAAGAAGGCACTGCCAAAGAAAAAATAACAAGAAGCAGCCCTAACAGAACAGCTCCCCCTATTTGAGTTGTTGGCCATGGAGATAGCACAGGATCGGGAGCCTTGGTTGGAAAGAGCCAACATACACTTGGAGGCTAAATTGGAGAAGGCTAACAAGAATATTGACCTCCAAAGAAGGATGACTAAGCATTATGCCCGGAGAGATTAAGTTGCAAGGGCCAAACTGAAGAAGGCCCAAACCAAGATCCAGGCACTAAAGGAAGAAAAAGGCCAAGCTAGACTTGGAACTTTGGCACAAGCTTCTCTATAGGTCTCTCAAACCCCATGAGGGATACATCCACCAATATTGAAGAAATTTTGACAAGTTTTTTGTTTTTTGTGAATTTGGAGGCCTATAAGCGCAGTGCCACTGGTGCTACAGTTTTACCTCAAGCATCCTCAGATAGAGAAATTTACATTTTTGGATTTCTCATGCCTATTTCACTATGCTCACCAGATTTTAGAGCATTTGGAGAATTTTTTACCCCTCAAAAGGTCAAAAAACACCTCATTTTTCACCTTTCTACCTCATTTTCAGGCCTGGCGTTGTGCTCCAAGAAGTTTTGGAAATTTGAATTTTTGAACAAGTTACATGTGTGCAATCAGAAAACCAAAGGTATATCTGGAAAGAAAACTTAGCAGGACTTCCAACAGGCCATCATGGAGAAAAATCTGACATCGGGAAGGTCCCCAAAACTTGGCTACAACATGACCTATTTTCTACATAGGATGGCACTGCGCTTATAGACAACACTGTTTGCTTTTGGCCAAAAGTCAACAAAACACACTCATTTATTGGAAAATGATATTTTTATGTTTTTTGAGGCAATTCACTCTAGAATTAGAAGCTAGAAGTTATTTTTGCATTTATTTCATGGGATATTTTGTGCCTTGGGCCTTGCATGGTCTCTTGGGAATTTATGACATTTATGAGTGATTTTGACATTTTCCAACCCTATCTAGCATTGTTTTCCATCATCTTCTAGATAAATAGAGCATAAGGGTTTCATAGTAAATGTTGGAATTTGATGAGTTTTGAGAGAAATACATGGTTTTCTTGAGTTTGAAGAAGAAATTGGTGTTGTGGATTTTATGAATGGTCTGCTTTGATTGATGATGGAGGAGAATAGCTTGCAGGATCCCTGAGCATGATTAATGGTGATGTGTCTCTGTTTAGTTCTTGTTTCCTTATGTATAATTTTGATACATCCTTCTATGTTGCAGTAGAACAGGAAAGTATAGGCTAAGAAATGTTTTTTGAGGCACTTTAGTCCTTCCTGTTTTCTATTGTCTTCATGTTTTCCTCTGTTGGGTTAGTTTAAGGAGTTCTTAGTTGCTTCTTAGACCTACCTATGCTTGTTTATTCCATGAATGGTTCAATATAGTAGTTTTCAAATATGATTTATTGTTAGCCCTGCCTATTTGGTGCTATTTGAACTCTATTTTAGAATCTCTCTTTGAATTACTACTTGTTAGGTTTTAGCCAAAGAGGCCATGCTCTGATCAAGCCCTTTGTCCATGCTTGAGAAGTTGCCTTAAATTTATTTCCATCTTGATCATAGATGCTTAGGAGTTCCCTCTTCTTTGATTAAAGTTATATGTTATCTTATATGTTTCCTAACCTTGAAGGTGAAATCACTAGAAGTTAGATAAGTTTCTTGCCTTCTATGGTTCACTAAATTGTTCATCTTGAATGCTTGTTTGCTTAAGTATAATAAAAAAACTATTGTTTTTCCCTATCTTATGATTATGTCCTTGTGTTGATCAATATTCAAGACCATCTTGTTTTAAAAGTACTTGATTAAGGGTTCTTCACCGCCCTTACACACCTACTATGCTCACATACTTTATGTTCATTTCACTTCACACATGCCTTAAAGATCCATTTTACCATGCTAGATTTGCCCTGTTATGCATCTTGTTTCATTGTTGAGCTATCCATGACTTTCATAGACTTCATAGCCCAATGATTTGAAGACCTGTCACTCCACCTATTCTACTTGATCATCTTACCCAACCAAAACAAACAAAAAACCCTACATTTAACAACTAGCCTAAAATCAAACCCTAAAATCAAATAAGTTCACATCCTTTGCATACAATAGAGAGAGCCCTCTCTGAGTCCAGGAAGGCTAGGTCCTAAGACTTCAAAGACTAGTCTAATGTTACCCTATGAATTTGGTCTAACAATATATCAAATCACGGGAACCTAACACATTTATCATTTTTAAGTGGCACCTTATGAACCATAAGTCACAAAATTTGTTATTGGGATAGTTCATGAAAAATTTACTGTTATGTATTTACATTATTTAACCAGAATCTTTTGAATTCTAAAACTTGGATCTTGATATGATCACTTAAAGTGGGAATTATTCATTTCTTTCTCTTTGTGTGATGTATTTCTTTCTTTGTGCAAACCCCTTCTATTTGATTTCAAACTTGCCTATAATCCTTAGTCGTTAAAGAGTCATCAATGGCACATTTTGTGGTAGTGGATGATTAGGATTTGGCATGATTTTGGAAGGAAAAATTGCAGTTTTTTCACCTGTGGGATTCATAACAAGCTGAATTGTGTATACTACATTCTATAGAAATATGTAAATTTTTGAACTACTTTATTTTCCAGGTTTAATCTCAATACCAATTGTTATTTTCATGATCATTGCTTATGTCCTTGAAATGTATAAGCTTGACAATAATGATGGCAATGAAAATTGTTCTTTGTCTAAATGATCGTGAATAAAACATAGATAGGGTATAATCAGAGGGAGAATGTGAACAGAGTTTCTTAGTTGAGGTTGTGCATGCAACTATGTTCAAAGACTCCAGCAAAATGTAAAATAACCAATGGGTTAGTTTATTATAGGTGGTAGAGTTGTTGGACTTTTACAACTTCAATAAAGCATGAACCATGATGAGTGATGGAAGCATGTGTTGTACTCAAAGAAGAGGTCATTCCACAAGACCAGTAATTGGCATTTTTAAAAATGACATGCTAAAGAGATTCTACATTGCATCAAATGCATGTTTTCTTGGTTAGTGAATGAGAAGGTGAAGTGTCACATGTAAGTCAAAGAAGTTACCTTGTACAGTAGGACAATCCTATTGTTTTGTTTTATTGATTGCAAAATCACCTATAATACTTAGGCGTTAACGAGTCATCGACTGCACATTTTGTGGTGGTGTATGATTAGGATTTGGCATGATTTTGGAAGGAAAAATCACAATTTTTCACCAGTGGGATTCATGAAAAGTTGAATTTTTTATACTACGTTCTATAGAAAGATGTAAATTTTTGAACTGCTTTATTTTCCAGGTTTAATCTCAATACCAATCATTATTTTCACGAATCATTGCTTATGTCCTTGACATGTATAAGCTTGACAATAATGATGGCAATGGAAGTTGTTCTTTGTCTAACTGATCTTGAATAAATCATAGATAGGGTAATGATGAGAGGGACAATGTGAATAGAGTTTCTTAGTTGATATTGTGCATGAAGCTATGTTCAAAGACTCCAAAAAAAAGTAAAATAAATAGTGGGTTAGTTTATTATAGGTGGTAGAGTTGTTGGACTTCTACACCTTCAAGAAAGCATGAACCATGATGAGTGATGGAAGCATGTGTTGTACTCAATGAAGAGGTGGTTCCACCGGACTAGTAATTGGCATTTTAAAAAATGACATGCTAAAGATATTCTACATTTCATCAAATGCATGTTTTCTTGGTTAGTGAATGAGAAGGTGAAGTGTCACATGTGGGTCAAAGAAGTTACCCTGTACAATAAAACAATCCTATTATTTTGTTTTATTGATTAATAAATATCTCATAAATGGAAATTACAGGGAGAGATATTTTAAACTTGCGTCTATCCAATGCAAGACCAAAGAATTCCCCATTTATCATCAATTATACACATGGAACAATCCTCATATCTATCAATATGGTGGAAAATATATAATTTTGTCTTTGGATGATCATTTAGAGTTACATGGATTTTTTTTAATGAATACAATGGTTTGGAAGATTTGGGTCCCAAGTGCAGATATATGATCAGGTTATCGTAAGAAAAATAAGTAAAGTAGTGGGTTTGACTAGAATCTCCAAGAGAGCCTTTCTGATAAGGGTCATGGAAACTGATATTTTATAGCTATGAGAAAATATTAGAAATTAGTGGGTAGAGTTTTATTGAGCGAGATGAATGATAGATTATTGTTTTTTCTCTATTTTTCATTTTGTTACAATTGACCTATTAAGAGATAAATTGTTAATGGGTATATATAGAGGACTTTCTAAATGATGATTACCTTCTAACTTAACACTTTGAGTCTTTAGTAAGCCTGTAGTTGTATTTTAGCTTTATGCTTTGTCATCTCAAAATGTCAAAATAAAAGAATTCTAGTTTCTCTTCACTTCACTTCACGCACTAATATTCTTCTCTATATGATGACTAATAAAATATTTCAACACAACACACCATGAAAAATCATCCATTTCAACATCTCTAATAGAAGATAGCACACCATCCCACAACAAACAAAACATTGTCAAACCTGCTAAACTAACATCCCAAAACATAGCACACCATGACTAATTAACCATTTCAACATCTCTAATAAAACACAACACACTATGACTAATTAACCATTTCAACGTCTCTAATATAAGATATCACGCCATGCCACAACAAACAAAACACTATCAAACCTGCTAAACTAACATCTCAAAACACATTATTATAGTTTGTTTTTCAAAGAGAAAAAAATCCAGATTGAGTTCTGCTTGATGCTATTAGATATTTAGGGTCTCATATAACTTTAGTAGGCACTCTGAACTTAGCATAGCAACACTACTGATATATCCACTAAGGAAAAGTGGGGTGCTTTAATCCCAAGTGGGGAAGATGTTCATTACTTCCTGTAATGTGTCTTAGTGTAATGCTCCCACTTGCATTAAAAAGGCCAATCATATTTTATTTCTCTTAAATATCAACATGATTCAAGAGCTATGCTATTTTCACTTTACTATTTAAAATCACCTTAATTTAGATAGTGAACCATATAAAGAGGGTGATAAAATTCACATTTCACTTGCAATCAAATTCTATGGTGTCTTGGGAACATTTATATGACATGATGATAAGATAGATTGGCTTTTCACAGAAGGAAATAAGTAAAATATGTCAATTTTTAGATAGTGAACCATAAAAAGCGGATGATGAAATTCACATTTCACTTGCAATCAAATTATATGGTGTCTTGGGAACATTTATATGACATGATGATAAGATACTAGATTAGCTTTTCACAGAAGGAAATAAGTAAAATATGTCAATTGGGTTTATTTTGGATGGTTGGGAGGGATGATTGCTATTTTCTTATTTAAGTTTAATTCCTGCAAGCAATATAATAAGTTTTGTTGGAATGGCTTCTAGTCTTGTTGTTGAATCTGCACAATCTCTTAAAGACCAAAAACATATATATTCCTCATCTAAAATATAAATCTATTTCCATATAATTAACAAACAAAAAAGTGGTTGAGGATGCTGGAAAATGGAAAGGAATGGGACTTCATATTAGACTTGTATGATTAGAAAAAATGTGTAAGTAGTTAATGACCATTTCTTAAGTTATAATGTATGATTATTAAATTTTGGTAATGGTTAATGTAGATTCCAATGTGCTTGTTCAATCCCGAAAGCTTTAAAGACTCCAAAAGTTTTAAGATAAACTAACCTTGAAAATTCAGTGACCCAAACGTTTAACCGTTGTGAATAGTGGCAACACAATTATTGGTAATTTGAGACAGCACAACAAACCATCATTTTCCGAGGGTCATGTTATTGGGTAGACAATTCTGAGTCGCTATTGAAAAACATGTCTTTGTAGGTGAATCTAGTAGCAGTTAGTTGCATTTGACAAGGGTAATTTTTGGAGTGACAACAATAAATTTGAATGGGTCATGGTCAAGGAAGAAGGTTCCAAATTTTAATCCATATTAATAAGAAGCTTAAGAGAGATGCTACAAACCACTTCTAGAATCAAAAAACACTTCCAGTAATGCATATAATATTATTCTAATCCAAGAAGAACTTCATCATAAAAAAAATTGAGAGAGACTAAGAGTTACTTGAGTATTGTCCTCAGTCAGCCTTTCCTTTGTCAAATCTTGATGTGTCTCCCTGTAATAAGAATTCTCTTACAAATTCTCATGTTCCACCTGTAAAGTATTCATCCAACGAATGCCATTCCAATCACCCTCCAACTTTCCACGCTAGTAAATCTGGGGTGTATGCAACCCAAAACCCTCAATTTCCCTCATCATTAGTGTAAATCTGGGGCGTATGAAACCCAAAACCTTACACTACCCTCATCATTAGTGTAAATATGGGGCGTATGCAACCCAAAACCCTCCACTGCCCTCATCATAATTTCATTTATATATCTACTGTCCCCCTTGTTAAGTCATTTCTTGTCTGCCTCGGATACCTCCTATCATGTATTTAAAGGAGCATCAGGCTACACAACAACAAGATTATTTATATCTTTACTTCATTTCTATGAATGTGAAACTAGTCATGAGGACTGAGCTAGCAGGTCTTCTCAAAATCCGGTTAGTCAAGGGAACATATATGACCCCTCGAGATCACAAGAAGACTAACCCTTATGTTTTGGTCAAGCTTGGTAACCAGGTTAGTATCATAGCATACAAAATTAGCATAAATTGGGGGCAAATGCCCTTCGAAAACCCTCCAACTTAGTAAATCAGGGGCAAAAAAAACCCAAAACCTTCCAAACCAGTAAATTGGGAGGTGAATCCCGCATTTCATGTTTTATGCGCCCTTATTTTCTTGGGATAAAACATAATAATTAATTATTTTTAAAATATTTTGGGGCTAACTATACAAAAGGGTTTTATATAAAAAATTCGCCCCTCCAAAATCTATATCCCCTTAAATTTTTCCCTTGGGCTAAAATTCACCCCTAAAATTTTCCCTGCATCTAAGTGATACATGCATGCTATAAGCGCTGCAAGTGGCTGGGGAAAAACCCATAAAATATGTGGAGCTACATCTAAGACTGTAGAAGAGAATGTGGTCATCCGGGGATGTGGGGGGCTACCTGGAGGGCCACCCCCTCATGAGGTCTAAAACATCTCAAACACACCTAGGAATCACTGTATCAATCTGCTAAATCACCAAAATATCAAGTATATGGATCTCGATCATGCTGAAGTGGAAAGGATGAGAAAACATCAAATCAAAGAGAAATAAGGGGTCCCTTTTCCTGATCCAAGGCACCGAAAATGATGGAAGTTGGAACCAATATACACCGCCCTCTAGACCTGTCTTCTAGAATAAATATGTTGATGTTGACAAAAGGAGGTCTGCCATAGTTGCGGTAATGGGGGTCCTTAACTAAGGCATGAGGAAACATAGCAGAGAAACTCATGGAATGACACCAAGGAGGATGATAAAATTGGGGATATTGAGTAGCAAACAGGCGACTTCCCTTGTCAGGCATAAAAAGCATGGATGACCTAGCAGCGACTAATTTGACTCCTAAGGGGATGGGGGACAGTGGGACTAGAGGCCAAAATGGGCTACACGAGAGAGGGACAAGGCATGAATGTATGGAATATTGTAACGGGAAGCAAAAGGGACTTAATACAGACTCCATGAATGTTATGATGACTCAACTCGGATGCTTTCGGATGAAGTATCAAATCACGAAAAACGTAAGGGGGACCTAGACTTGCCACTTCCTACCGGTAGAGCATGGCGACCAGATGGTAAGTGAAAAGTTGTTATATTTCATGATGCATTTAAAGTTTTATAATGATGTATATGGTACTAATTTTTTACTTTTGCTATGCAGATATAGCACCAGTGAAACTGGCTGGGTATTGGGATGAACCGCAGCACCAGGGGGTGCAGAGTTTAGTATAGCAAGAGGAGCTGGCAAATTGGATTTAGAGGCACTATTCGAGGATGTCTGCAGCAGATGTGAGTTGTTGAGGACTGGGGTATTAGAGTGTGGTTTTCATGATCTAGATGACTGCTACATTGAGGCATATGTCAGCTACCCTCGAAGTGGCGACGGGTCATGCTGCGCATGGCAATGGTCGGGCAGGGTATACAGGATCTGCAGGCTGCAGGAGCCGAGCCATTGGCTCAGGAACCTCCTGATAGTGATTAGATGTAGGGGCATGAGGTTCCCCCAATTTTTATTTTTGTAACATGCTATGGGCATGTCGGATGTATTAGAGTAGAGGACTCCAAAACATTTATAATTTTGTGGACACATATTATGGATATGCATATTTTTATATATGATGAGCATGTGGTTCGCCTTTTTTTTATTTTTATTGTCTTGTGTTACATGCATGTGACAAGTGCCAATCTACAATATTTTTTGCAATTCTATCTACATAGTGATTTTGGGCTCTAGGTACATGACTGAAAGTAATGGTTTCAAATTCACGCATTAAGATTTTCAGTCGTAAATATATTCTAAAAAGGGCAGGGTTATGTACACGATAAACATCGTTCAATTGTTTGACAAGAAGCAGGGAATCTAAACAAACATGAAGATGAAGGATGCGATGGTAAAGGGCATCGACTAACAAACCTATCACTGCATCATATTCAGCCTTATTATTGGTGGTAGATTCAATACATACATTGTTGGAAAGGACTAACGAATGTATGGGGGTAAAAATGGCCCAGGCTACTGAGGTTGAATTCTACAAGTAGCTACTTGCACCCTCGACATAGCCGATGTAGGTGTGGATGAAGGATCCATCTGAAAGACGTCACAAGAAAACAAAGGAGAAGATGATGGACAATGCAAGAAACCTAAATGCATGGCCGAAATAAAACACGCATGAGGGATTCTCTGGGTAAAATTTCTATGCCCCTTACACTTGGTAAAGATATGGTTGATACATGGTGTAGGGAAGCTATCGTGGGGACAAGCTTTGTTCACGTCACGAAATTCGATACAGACACAAATGTTGCTTGTTTTATTGAAAACGAGATAGGAATGGCCATCCTTCTTGAGCTTATTGATTGTGGTTTTGAGAGCCTCTTGTCGAGAAATGTGTCTCAACCTTTGACGGACATGGTAGGCATCGGGCCATGTCTTGATATGGTGTTCGATAATGTTTGGATCAAGTCCGGGCATCTCTAAATAGGACCTGGAGGAAACATTACAGAATCCTTTGAGTAGCTTGGAGTAAGTCTCAACTTCTTCCATGGCGCTATGTGACCCCAAGGCAATGTTTTCTTCGTTGAAAGCATCGGGTGTAAGAATTGGATTTCTAAACCGATCAACCTCATCTGAGATGAAGTATTTAGACTCCATAATGTATTGATCATGGAATTTTTGTGGAATGAAGTATGCATGGTGGTGCATATCATCCCAAGGAAAGTTAGGGGTGGTCATCGCTTCCATAATGTCTTCATTAGAGTGAAAGATGAGGGGACTGGAAGAAAAAATACCACATGATGTGGTGCGACTACATGACGCATCATCATGAGAGATATGGTTCACATACGCATCGCTACTGAGGGTAGAAAAAGAGCAAGTAGATGAAAGGACTACCAAGGTTGATCCCAAGGTGATCGCTGAAGGAGGTTCAGCCGAAACATAAGGGAATGCCCAAGAGGGGTTTTCCGCTAAGGATCTCATGGATGATGATAGATAGAGGATACTGGCTAAAGGTTCTATCATCTCGACATCGAGAGGAGGTATGACAATGTCCTCTTATTCATATTCAGCCAAACGCGCCACTTGAGGAGTATCATGAGAGCTATGCTCAACCTCGATTTGCCGAACGACTTCAAGGGTGTCACAAAAATCTTTGAGACGAGGAAAAAGGTGAGAATAGTGGCCATAAATATCACACAAAGTACAAGGGTGATTCGTGCATAAAATTTTGAGTTTCTTAGCTGAATCGGGTAAGGTAACATGGACCTCCGCGATGTCGAATTTAGGAAATGCTTCGTTGACCACAGGTTTGATAAGAGGAAGTTCAGGAACATTTTGGGTAGCATGCCCAACAACATCACAGAATGTGCACATAGGTGACTTCTTTGGAGGATTAGGAGGAGCAGGAGTTGTTTGGGCAGCCTTATCCTTAGGTTCCTTCTTTCTGGCTTTGCCCCCTTGACCAAATGCTTTTGCAATGGGAGTAGATTCATGTTTAGGTGGCTAAGGCACTGAAGAAAATGTAGGAGTCATGGCGAATAGTTGGACTGAGGTCAAAGATATATAATATTTGAGCTGACCAGGCGGGGTTTTGGCTGGGGGATTGATGTACCAGACTGGGAACCCCAGGGTCAAATTGGGAAGGCTCAACGTAGCCATAACAGGTACTGAGAATATTCTAAAGGGGGGAGTGAGAAATGGTATCTAACCAAAGGTGTAATGGCCTAGCAGAATGGATCCGAACTAGTTAAGGCTAGGGGGAACCATTCCTAGTTGAAAATGAGTGGAAGAGACATCAATAGAAGAGGAAGGTCCTTGAAAGGAACGCCCTGGAGGCTCAGTTGAGTAACCTCCAGCAGGTTGTGTAGGTGTAGGATGCTGGGTGGTTGAACCATACTGCTTGTGGCTAGTCCGAGACGATTGCATCATTCAAACATTCAATGAGCTTGGATCTGCAACAATAGGGGGGGGCTAGGGAAAGCAACAAGTAAGGTGGAATATTTATAGACTCCAGGTGAAACATTGGTAAGAGCTGTGGTTGATTTCTTATTGGCCATCGAAGATATGATAGACTCAGGGGAGATCTGAGACTTCGGTTCTCAATATGTCAACTAATCAATGGTAACGATATTTCCATTGTGAAGAAATCACATCTTACATTAAACTATAGATGTGACCGCAAACATCACATAGGTATAGATACAACCCAAAAAGATGTTGTACTCCAAGGGAGTGTCAATGACTTCAATGTCAATACAAACAGTCTTTCCCGCAAGAGTGACAAGACAATTGTGGTACATGCCAAGGGGCTCAGAAGAGTGACCTTCCCAAGCACGCAAAGTGATGGTGGATGGGACTAACTTAGATGATCAGAGTTGATGTTGGGAAACCAGCTCCAAAAAGAGAAGAAAAGAGATATGAATGCCTTAGAAATAAGCCACTTCGAGGGGGAAACCTCCAATACATTACATGAATGAAAAATTCTTGGATGATACAATTTACAAAACCTCCTTTCTATATATAGGAGTCCATGGGGCCATAATGTACTCCTAGTGGGCCACAATGTAATCCTAGCCAACCTAACAATAATAATTTAAGGGCACAATAATAACAAAATGGGGGTTACAAGGGTACAATAATAACAATAAGGGGTTTACACTAACAATAATAAGGGACTATACTAGCGATATAGGGACCTAACATTCCCCTCTCCTTCAAAAAAAATGTTGTCCTCAACGCTTGAGTAGCTCCGGGTGCTTCTGTATAAAATTCTCATCCTCCCATGTAGAATCTTCAGTGGGTAAGTTCTTCCACTTGATGAGATACTCTGAAATTGATCGATTCCGTAGCTGTCGAGTTCTTGTTTCCGTGACCGCTTCAGGTTCCAATATGATTTTTTCTTCCTCATCAAGTTCTGGAAATATTGTTTGAACTGGAATATTTTCACCTATAACCTTCTTTAAGCATGAAACATGGAAAATTGGATGCACTCACGAAGAAGCAGGAAGCTCCAATTTGTATGCCATAGTACCAATATTTGCAACACCTTGTAAGGACCATAGTACTTTGGCGATAATTTATTATCCTTCTTAGCTTGCTTGAGGGACATTTTTTGTATGGTTGTAGCCGTAAAAATACCCAATCTCCTACATCAAAACTTCTCTCGCTGCGATGTTGATCTGCCTGTTGTTTCATTCGATTTTGTGCCAAATTCAGGTTATCCTTTAAGAGTTGGAGAACTTCTTGCTGATGCTCGATGTGATCTTCCACCGCTTGAACCTTCGAATTTTCCCTTAAAGATGATGTGATGGATGGTGGATGATATCCATAAAGTGCCATAAATGGGGTCATTTTTGCTGCAGTATGGAAGGAAGTGTTATACCACCATTCACCGAGAGGTAACCACTTGACCCATTGTGTTTGTTTATCAGATACAAAACAACGAAGATATCCTTCCAAACATTTATTTACTATCTCAGTTTGACCATCAAATTGAGGATGATAAGATGAGCTATGAGCTAATGGAGTACCCAAACAAGAAAATAACTCCATCCAAAAATTTCCAGTAAAAAGGGATCTTTGTCGCTCACAATAACCCTTGGGCTTCCATGTAGCTTTTGAATTCTGTCCATAAATGTGGTAGCAACTGTATTTGCTTTAAATGGATGAGATAATGCACAAAAGTGTGCATACTTGGTAAGTCTATCAACTACCACCATGATGACATTCTTTCCTTCGGACTTAGGTAAACCTGTGATAAAATACATTGAAATCTCCTCCCAACGTTGACTTGGAATGGATAAAGGTTGTAGAAGTCTCGGGGTCTTAATTGTCTCAACTTTATTCTGCTGGCAAACCAAACATTCTGCCACAAACTTTTGAATATCAGATTTAAGGCCATCCCAAAAAAAATCTTTCTTCACCCTGTGGTAAGTTTTTAAAAATCCTGAGTGTCCTCCTAAAGGAGAAGTGTGCAATTCCAGAAGAATCTTTTGTTTTAGTTGGGAATTCTTACAAAGATATAAGCGATCTCTGTACCATAAGGAATCATTTTTCCAACTAAATGTATCAGATGTACTAGGATCTTGCTGCAACTTTTGAATGAGTGTCCATACATCTTTGTCCTTCTTCCATTCATCTCTTGCTTCGGTTATCCAATCTCGTTGGATAATAGAAATGGCACAAAGCAATGCTTCCACCTCTTCATTCTTTCTTGAGAGTGCATCTGCAACAACATTTAGCTTCCCTTTTTTGTAGATTATTTCAAAGTCATAACCCAACATCTTTGTGACCCATTTTTGCTGCTCTTCTAAAGATATTATTTGTTCCAAAAAGTGTTTAAGACTATCATGATCAGTTTTTACCTTGAAGTGTCTTCCCATTAGGTAAGTTCGCCATTTCTTTAGTGCATGCAGTATTGCTAACATTTCCTTCTCATAAATAGGTTTATGTAAATACTTTCCTTTGATTGGACGACTTTCAAAAGAAATGGGTCTTCCTTCCCGCATTAAAATAGCACGAATTCCATTTCCTGAGCCATCACATTCCACAATAAAGGTTTTTGTGAAGTCTGGCGTAGCTAAGACCGGTGCTAGGCACATTGCCTCTTTAAGATGTTCAAAGGCCTTAGTTGCTTCAGGAGTCCATGCAAATGCATATTTCTTCAATAATGTTGTTAGAGGTGCTGCTATTCTCCCATAATTCTTAACAAACTTGCGATAATACCCTGTTAACCCGAGAAATCCTCGCAACTGCTTTATGGTCATGGGGACTTTCCATTCCTTAATGGATTTAATTTTGTTAGGGTCTACTTTAACACCCTCGCGAGATATAATATGACCCAGATATTCCACCTCTTGTACTCCAAAGAAACATTTGGATGTTTTTGCATATAATTGTTTCTCCTGCAATAGTTTGAGCACCCTGTCAACATGTTCAACATGACCCTTCCAAGACCTGCTGTAGATTAGTATATCATCAAAAAATACTAGCACAAATTTTCAAAGGAAGGGTTTGAAAATGGAATTCATCAACCCTTGAAATGTAGAAGGTGCATTGGTAAGGCTAAAAGGCATGACCAAAAATTCATAATGACCCTCATGAGTTCGAAATGCTGTTTTTGGAATATCTTCAGTCTTCATTCTAATTTGATGATATCCCGAACGAAGATCCAACTTGGTAAAATAAATTGCTCCATGTAATTCATCCAATAATTCATCAATCACAGGAATGGGAAATTTATCTTCAATGGTGAGCTTATTGAGCTCCCTATAATCCGGACACATTCGCCATGATCCATCCTTCTTGTGTACCAATACTACAGGAGCAGAGAAAGAACTTTGACTAGGTTGAATTATACCCGCCTCTAACATTTCTGCAATCATACGTTCAATTTCGCTCTTTTGGAAGTAAGGATATCTATACGGCCTGATGTTTGGAGGAACACTTCCTGGAATCAAATGAATAGCATGATCATGATCACGAATAGGTGGGAGTCCTTTGGGAGTTTCAAACACTTTGGAATGATTGTCCAAGACTTGTTGGAGATCTGCAGAAATAGATGATTTTGATGTCGGAACTTCTAGTGAGCATAATTGTGCAATTACGCCTCGTTGTTCTTTCTTTAGAAGCTTTTTCATGACATTAGATCTTATTATCCTTCCCGGCTTCCCTTCAATACCCTGTAATTCGACTTCCTTTCCTTCTGAAAAAAATTTCAAGAAAAGTTCTTGAAAATTAAAAGCTACCGTCCCCAAAGATTGTAACCATTGTACTCCTAGTACAACATCAGCACCTCCCATAGGAATGGAAAGCATTGGACTAGTAAATACATATTCCCCCATGGTTAGCTTGATATTATGGCATTTCCTAGAGCAATTTATAGTTCCTCCATTTGCAACCATCACTTGGCATTCTGGTGCTGGGTATAGGAAACAATTTAATTCTTTGGCTACCTTACAATGAATAAAATTATGGGTGCTACTTGAATCAATCAACACTATTACCTTTTTCTTCTTGATATGTCCTTCTATCTTGAGAGTTTGAGGAGTGGTAATTCCTGCCAGTGCATTACATGATATGGTCGGATTCATTTCTTCCTCTTCTAGGTCCGGTTCCTGGTGTATATCCTCTTATTGTTCATTTTCTTCTTCTTCTTCACAATCTATGTAAAATAATTTCTGTTCAGCACACTTATGACCTTTAGTGTATTTGCTATCACAACTGTAGAAAATCCCTTTTGCTCTTTTTTCTTCCAATTGTTGTGGTGTCAACCTTTTAGGTTGTGGAAATCTAGGCGTAGCAACAGTTCCTTCTTTATAGAATTGAGTGGTAGGCTTCCTTATCGCCATAATTTTACATTCAACTTTTCTTTCCAACCTGAATGCCTTCTCCAATGAATCAGGTTCCAAAACACGAACTTCATGTTGGATGTTATCCTTTAGAGTGCCTATGAAGATATCAATCCTGTGTTCCTCTGGAATATCAGTTACCCTTATATTCAATTTTTGGAAGTCCTCAATGTGCTGCCCCACTAAACCCTTTTGTTTGAGATTTATCAATTGGCTAAAGAAGGTGTTGCCCTTTGTATCCTCATAATGTGCTATCATTTCCTCCGTAAAAATTGACCAAGTGACAATTTTTTTACGGGAGCAAAGCCATCGATACCATACAAATGTATTATGTTCTAAATGTAAAGTTGCAATGCGTACCTTTTGTGTGTTTTGCACGTTATGGAGATCAAAATATTGCTCCATCTGTAGTATCCATGTTACAGAATCCTTTCCATCAAACTTCCTCATATCCATCTTTGGAATATGGTGGTTCTTCCCGCCAACATTAGAGTTTATGAAATCACAATTAACATTTATTTTGTTCTCATCATGAGGTTCTTCTACTATCTTTTCACCATTAGGAAACCTTTCATGTATCAACTTTGTCAAACCTTCCATGTCTGCTTTTAGAACATTCTTCATGTTTTCTATTTTATCATCGATCTTAGCTTCCATGCCAGCCTCCATGCCATAAATATTAGATTCAATGCCATCTATCTTAGATTCCACACCTTTCTTCAAAACTTCCATGTCATTTTTTGTTTCTCTTTGCGAGAGCGAAAATTGTTGCACTTGCTCTTGTAATTTTGATATGTCATGTTGCCATTCTTCGTCTTCATGAGTCATAGTAGAGCTTTCCAAAGGCTTAATGGGTGTTAAATTCTTTTTAGGGGCCATTTTATAATCCAATACTGATATCTATTCTACAATATTCCCTTGCAATCAATTCAACTTGATTCTTCAAACAAGACTTATGCAATTCGGAAAAAAATACACACCTTTTACTTGTTTTTGAGGAGCTCGATATTGAAATTGTATTATCTCTGTGATTGCAGCTCTTCAATATTTGAAATTCAGTACTAAAGTAGCCCTTTGAATTCTCTTTTGAATGCCATAGGTCTGAATTGATTTGGATTCTCCAAGACAAAATTATGTCCAATCTCCCACAATGACCTAATTATGGACTGGTTCAGTAAGCGAACTTGTATGAATTTCCACATATCACTCTTTCGTCCTTCACCTCTGAAATTGATATTGAAGAAACTAAAGTCCATGTACTTGCGACCACTTTTTATGGTACTCCAATCCGATGCTCAGAGAGATATTTATTGAAATTTTCCCACGATCACCTTTTTGAGATTAAATTCGGGAGCCTGAAAAAACACTACCTTCCATAGATCATATCTCCAAAAATGTTTCGAACCAAGCTCTGAAATTTTTTGACGAGTTTCCTTAGGAATTTAGCTTCGCACCATAAAAAATTCAGATTCGGAACCTCAGTAGAAAAAAATTTATAGCGCAAATTCCACGATGACCTCTTTAGGAGCCTGAAAAAAAACCTAACTTCCATAGATCATATCTCCGACAATATTGTGAACCAAGCTCTGAAATTTTTAGAAAATCTTCCTCAGGATTTCAGCTTCGCACCATAAAAATTTCAGCTTCTGAAACTTCGTAGAAAAAAATTTATAGCGAAAATGCCACGATGACCTTTTTGAAGCAGCGAAACCCTGGAATCCAAAGCTCTGATACCAAATGTTGGGAAACCAGCTCCAAAAAGAGAAGAAAAGAGATATGAACGCCTTAGAAATAAGCCACTTCGAGGGGGAAACCTCCAATACATTACATTAATGAACAATTCTTGGATGATATAATTTACAAAACCTCCTTTCTATATATAGGAGTCCATGGTGCCATAATGTACTCCTAGTGGGCCACAATGTAATCCTAGCCGACCTAACAATAATAATTTAAGGGCACAATAATAACAAAATGGGGGTTAAAAGGGTACAATAATAACAATAAGGGGTTTACACTAACAATAATAAGTGACTATACTAGTGATATAGGGACCTAACAGTTGATTCCAATAGAGGCGGAAATCACGTAGGTGGATGCACCCTCGTCAATGATACAACATGAAGTAGGGGCATTCTGAATCTTGACTGATATTTGGAAGGCAACATATGAAGGTAAGGGGGCAGGTTTTGATTTTTCAACATCAAATAAAATCGAATGACCATCTGAAGTATCCACAACACCCATTGCAGATAATAGAGCTTTATGTTGTGAAGGGCACGACTGGAGGACTTCGAGTGTTGACATAGCAACAAGAGATTGTGCTATGTCATCTATTATGTTTTAATTATGGATGAATTTGGCAGAAGCAGCAGTTCGGCATAATGGCCCTTTGGGGATCTTAGGAAGGACCTCTTCTCATGGTTGAGGGATCTGTAAAGGTGCATCAGGTGTTGAACTGGACTCTGTGGAAACTTTGGTTTGAGACTCGATTGTTGAGGAAGAAAGAGGTTTGCAATATTTACGCAACCAAGTTTGAAGTTTGACATCAATAGTATTAACCACTTCAAAATTCATCATGAGAATCAGGTAATTAGAGGTACCAGACTGAGAGGTTTGAGGGGCAGGCTGACCTTGAGGGGGTTGGGCAACCACATATCCTTGCTGAGGGAAAGGATCAGTAAAAAGGCACAATATTTGGAGGAGCCAAAACCATGGCTTGATGTCCTCTATATGCTTCTCAGTGCTTTTGCTTCCCACAACTAATGCATTTGGGGTAAAAGGGGACAATAATGAGTATAATGGCCACGGAAACCACAAAAATAACAAGGCTTGTTCATACAAAGAGGCTAGTCTTGCTTGTGTTGATTTCCCTATTGTTGGTTGTTAGTGTTTGGTAGGTTCCCTTGGTGCCCTTGATTACCTTGCGGTAGTTTATTTTGGTTTCCTTTCCTATTTTTCTTAGATTTTGGAGGATCAGTCACCCTCTTTTGCACATACACCTGGCTCGGAATGGGAGGTGGCTACTGCGGTGGATGTTGAGAAGGCACAGGAGGCTTGGGTGATAATGTCAGAAGGGATGGAGCACCAGACTATTGATAAGGATAGAAAGGAGGTTGAGAAACATTGGGGTAAATAGGTTGATCAACCGCAGGCCCTAACATTGGTTGATGAAATGGGGAAAATGTGCTTTGTCCTGGATACATGTTGCCGAGAGGGGGATAAGTGCTAGAAGAGCTAGGCCCTCCCTAAGGGAAACCATAACCCATTGGAGGATGAGTATACAGATGTGAAAGAGATCCAACAATACTGTTAGCGGCATGATATTCCCTCGGTGTGTTGGCACCACCAAGTCTAGGAAGATTCAATAAGATGGTATAAAAATAACTAGAGTGGGTGTAGTTGAGGTCATATTTCGACGCGATTTGAAGAGCTTATTCCTCTTTCTGAGGAAAGTGAGATGCGAAATATTTACCAATAGAAGGAAAAATCATTCTGATAAACCAATCCATATAGACATGGTCGTCGAATTTGGGAACTCGACATGAGCTCCTCATTCTACACCATTCTTTGGCATGTTCAAAAAGGCGGGTGGCAGAAGTTTGATGGAATGTGGTCAACAACTCGGTACCAATATCATATCGGAGAGGTAGCTAGAATTAGGATAGAAACACTTTAGCAAGAGTCGCAAAAGTGGAATGAGAGGCAGAGGCCTATTCAACATACCACTTTGCAGTGTCTCCAGTGAGTGTCCGCTAGAATAACCAAAGATGGATAAAGTCATCAGTGATAGAATTGGATGAACACCACATGTGAAAGGAGCAGACATGATTATTAGGGTCCTCTCCAACGTTTCTTTCAAACTTAGGGATTTCAAAAGGAAGCTTAGTTGGCATAACAAGCCAACATGGATCATGGTGTATAGGGTTGTTAATTAACTGGCTGAAATCGAGGAGGCTCAAACTTGCCATAAAAGGTAGCAAGGGAGTAGAGGGGTGGCTCCAATGTTCGTTCCAATACTAGTAGCTCCAGAGTAAGGGTCGGGGCCACCACCAGTGTTAGGACTAGTACCTCCATTGGCACCTAACATGGTCGGAGAATGAGGTAGAGGTGAACTGGGTTCAGAATCAGAGTGAGGACTCGATGGACCAGAATTAGAGTTGGTATAGGGACTCAACAGAGGAATAACTCGACGTCGATGAGGTGGAGTAAGTATTCCTAATGGAAACTAAGGATGAAGGCCTATGAGTCTTTGGGATAAACTCCTTGTGGGTGCAATGATTGCAAGACACAAATACCCAAATAAGATGGAAGAGAAATAAACAAACGTGCAAAGGGGTAGATAAATTAATTATGATGTTTATGTCTTGGCTTGGCGGTGTAAACCAAGCGTTGTTCGCTTTAGGTGTGCATGTGTGCGATATGTTTTTTACTTTTAATTAAACCCGGATGGTTGTGTATAAAGAAAAATAAAAAATTATTTATAAATGTACATAAAACTGAAATGATGGTAAAATAAAGAGCTAAAATGCAAAAATTCTACCGAAAAAGAAGGGTTCCCAAGAAATTGCTCTAATAGGCGAGTGGAATTGACTCAAAACACACAAGGTGGCAAAAGTATCTGAGGTCTAAGGAATAGGGATCTAATGACTCAGATCTACTGAAAAGAGGTGCATAAAATAGCAAGAAACAAGAGGGAAAACTGCTGCAAAACGGGAGGTGACGGGTTAAAACCCCAAGGGAAACAAGAGGGACCCTAAGGGAGAGGTAAAAAAAGACTCAATACGAAGTTTTAGATGAGATAATAATTGATCTCAATGGATCTGAGAGAAATATGTATCAGACCCTGAAAAATGGTTGAAAGCACTGCAAAATCTCAGACTAACTACGTAGCTAAACCCTTCCCAAAATGGTGGAAGAGTATTGAAGCCCTAAGAGGCTTGTTCTCACTTCAAAAAGAAAAAATGAGCATATCCAGGGCTAAGACGGGTAGATATATAGGTCAATCAACCCTAAACGTACTTGCAACAAACCCTGAAAATTACAGAAAAAAAAACCCCGCAAAAAAATGGAACTCGTAGGTACTAACCTGTTTGCTGGTAAACTCACATTTTTTGGCCTAACAACTACTATATGAGCCCTAAACTCGCAGTGTTGGGGATAAAAAGTGTGAGCTGCACTTACGAAAGTCTCGATGGCAGGTTGCGAAAAACAAATTTTGTCTGTGGCGCGGTTGATACCTATTACTTGTAGAAAACACCCAGAAACATGTGGAAGTTAAATTTTTTACTGTTTTAGGGCACAAAAGGTAAAAAAAAAAAAGAACATTAAGAGGCTAAAAAATAGCTAAATAAAAAACCTAGGCACTGAAGCATATGGTCACGCAGGAAATCTGAATAAAACCCTCTGGAGTCGCCAATTGTTAGTATGATTTCTTAACATAAGTGCATGAAAAGATATCACTTTAGTTGCACATGAAAAATAGCCTTAACAACAAATATGGTTGTCTAACTTCTTAGATCTTCAATAGATGATCGAAAAAAATGAAAAATAAACCCAAATCTATGAAAATAAAACATCTAAACAACAAAATGAAATAATAGTTTCTCAAAAATATCCAATGGACAAGACGAGAATTATAAAGAATTTTTTGTATTATATTAACACTTGGGAAGAGAACTAATACAATCCCCCTCAATGGGATGGGTTCTTGGTTGTCCTCAAATGCTTCATCTTCAGAGTTTCTCTCTCAATGGTGTAGAATGCCTAAGACGTGTAGAACTCAAAGGGAGCTCAATAAGAAAAAAGAAAATAAAAGTAATCAAATCTTGACAATGATAAGAGGATCATAGTTCGACCATGATAAAATGATCAAAGGTAAGAAATGAATGGAAAAACCTCCTATTTATAACAAAATTTTGAGTTATCCTTGATAATGGTGTATAATAAAATATTATGAACCAAGATCTAGATCTAATAACTTGGAATATTTTATTATATTTTGTTGGAGGGAAAAGGAATTTAAATTGGTTAAATCCCTTTACTTAGAAACAATAAACAAATAAAATATTTATTTATTATTTCAAGGATGATATCAAGGAATAATTTAACAAATAATGATTTATTTTATTATTCCTAAATGATTTAGTCAAATTTAACAAGGAATGTTAATTAAATAATGATTTAATTAATTATTACTAGAGAATAATAAGATAAATAATTATTTATCTAATTATTTCTCATTAATTGGGTCAAATATGACTAGGAATATTATTAAACAGAGGTTTAATTAATTATTCCTAGAGGAAAATAAATTAAATAAGGATTTATATAATTATTCCTCATGGGTTTTTATATTTGGACCAGAAATAACTTAACAAACTATGGTTTATTAAATTATTTCTTAGTGAAAGCAATTTTAGTATGGTAAAATTGGTCTTACATGGTGTATTTCAATCCATCTAATTATACATGGTTAGATGACCAAAAATTGGTGTAACACTTTTGGTTTGCCTTCTTTGTATTCCTATGGCACTTCTCCTTTTGAAAATAAGGATTTCTTGGCATCCATTATGTCATTAGTATTGGCATTCTCATTGAAGTCCAAACCTATTAATCTTGATACAACTTCTTTGCCATGACCCATCATATTATCCATAAAATTCTCATGAACATCCTTAACTAGCAATGTAAATTTCTTTGCTCATTAAATTCTAGAATTTAAAGCACTTAATACAGAGCTCTTTCTTCATAAAAAGGGAGAAATTGTTTTTAATAAACTGAAGAAAAATAAAGGAATGATGTGATGAACAAATTGGTGACTTGGGTACCTTTCACCCTTGGAGAATTTACCATGTATGTATCAAATCATGTCTATATATTTTGCATTTATTTGTACCTTATAGCTATTAATTAATAATTTTCTAACACCCTTGTAGAAAAATGTTTCTCTCATAGCCCTCTGTTAGCTTCTTGTAGCATATTTGTCTTTCATGTATAAAATATGTTCTTCTTGTAGTAAATAAGTTTTTTTCCTGTAGCAACTTCATGTAATAGTTATATTTCCTGTAGAAGCTCTATTTCACCTGTAGCAACCAACATTTTCATTCCAAGAGGTGGTGGGTCCACCTTTTATTTTTATTTTTTTTCCTCTTTTTCTCCAATTCTTTTTTTTTTTTCATTGCATGGAAAATAAATTCAGAGTGTTTTTTTGTTAATTGAGATGGCCCTCATTTACCCCTTGGCACTCCCTGTCTTCCATCCCAACTAACTACTTACCACCCACTTTCTCAAGTCCTCTTCACTTTTGTCTTGCTGCTCTCCCACATGTGTGTGTGTCTTGGTGGAAAAGTGAAGCTAACTATTAGATAAGGTCGAGGTTGCTCTGCTACTGATTTTGGCTATAAAAATACATTTCATTCCAAAAATCTTAATATTTTCTTAAGCTAGAATAGATTCGAAGGGTGAGGTTAGAGAGTTGCATACCTGAGCCTTACCCTTGATGTGTTTTTGCAGGTGATATTGAGGTTTTCGATATGACTGTTGAATTTGCCTTTGGTGGTTCTGAAGCTACTACTAATGGTCCTGAAGTTACATGTGATAATATGTTGGAGGTCTTATTATTGATAGCCTTTAATATGGAGGTATTATAGAGTTTTTTGTTGTTGTAGATGTTGATTCACATCCCTGTCTAAAATTCTGTTGTTGAGATGCTCATGATGTGAGTGTTGTAGTGGATGATTTTGCTTCTGTACAAGTCTTCATAGTGACTGATAAAGTTTTGTGTGTGCCTTATTCTTCCCAGTGTTCAATATTCTGTCGGTGGATTGGATGGACTACTTCCTAAGGAGGGTGTGCTCTTCTCAACTTCGAAAATGGCTTCATGGTGCTCAAGATGGTTGTATCTTCTGCTTTGTGGGTGAAATAGAATTCATGTTGAGTTTTGTTGTGACTGTACAGGCTGCTACAAGAGGAATCATCTTCCTGTAGAAGTCATTTAATTCCTCTTCAATATGTAATTACTTCCTATGGGATTGATGGAAATTCATAGGAGGTACAAGGACAAGTTTACAATCATCAAGAGGTGGTGTAGGTGGTCAAAAAGTTGATGACATAACCTTTTCTGATTTTTTTCATAAAAGGAACAATGGAATTTGAGGATGAATTTGGATAGGTGGAGTGGATAGGTAATGGAAGTGGTGTTTGGGAACCTCTCTCAACCTTCTCTAAATAATAAATTATCTTTTGACCCTTTCCTCAAATTAGATCCACTTTCTGCAGCATCTATAATTCTTCCTGTAGCATTTCAGGACAACCCCCTTGTAGTAGACTTGTTTTATCCATAACTCTCAAATGATAGACTATATTGACCATAAATTTTTTGAGCATGTTACCATCTTCCTTATGCACCTCCCCATAACAAATCTCGACCATTGGATTCATGCATATCAAGAAAAAGTAAAAATGGTTGTAGGTGATGGAGGTTTATTTTTGACAAAGTATGCACCAGAATTCGCTAAAATTTCATGAAAATATTACCATCATCCATATTCATGTCCCCTTGAAATAGATCAGAAAATCGATGCATGGGTTTCAAGAGATAATAAAAACATTTTTTCTGCTAAAAAACAGGACTTCCTATAGCAAAAACTAGATTTCCTATAGCAATTTAGGATAGCGAGGAAAATGAATGAGAAAACTTGGAAATTATGGGTGGATATTGGAAATGGCTGAGGGTGATGGATTGGAATGACATTGGTCATTTTGGAGCATCTGAGAAAAGGAGGAGAAATTCTAAGTTTGACTTCCTTTGACTAGATTGAGAAACTTTTTTCTTTTGGTGCCAACTTGCTTTTTTGTTGCTTGCAAAGGTTGGAGAGCACTTGCATTCATTAGAGAGAGATACATGGAGAATTTTTTTTTCTTTTCATTTTTTCATTTTCTTTCTTTTTTCTTCGGCCTACTAGCTTCCTCAATGAGGTTTTAAACTAGTAGGTCTGCCTCGGCACCTCAAATCAGGTTTTCACCTACGATCTTTTCTTTTTCTCTTATTTTCTCTTTTTTCCAACCCATTGACAGCCTCATTGAGGTTTTCAATCAATGAACCAATCTCAAGTGCCTCAAAAGAGGTTTTCACTTGAGATTTTATTCTTTCTTTTTTCTCTTTTTTACATTTTTTATTTTTATGTTTACCTATCCTACTCTACTTGAAAAAAAAAAATATCTTTCAAGTATAGGAATACTTCCAATGGAGCCATGCGCATGTCAAGATGATAGATATTATCATATGTAGGCTTGAAAGATATTCTTTGAAATGTACATGAATATGAGAGACCAACTGCTTTGACTAAGATGATATCAAGTGTTGTTGAAGAAGAGTGTGTTGTTGCAACTTAATGATTTTCTGGAACCATATTTCAATATATTTGTGATGCCCCTAGTCCACTTTCTGACTTGGATCATCTTAGATGTATTATTCTTCCATGAAATTCATATATTTTTATTTTTGTTGATTATTCTCTTGAACACATAGAGGATATAATGATGAACATAGTTTCGCTTCCTCAAACTCAGATTTTGATGTCCGCTCTTCATCACGTGTAGCCCATGATTCTTTGGTATTCTCATTTGAATCGTATTTTTCTAAATTTTGTCTTTCAATGGTGTTGAGCTAATTTATGTACCTAAACTAACACAATATTTATTATCAATCCGGGTTGTTTATGCTTTGAGGCAAGATCACTATATGTGAAGATCAGATATAATCAACCTTGAAAGATATGCTGAAAGTAATATATTCTACAACTCCAACTCAATTAGTTTTAAAAAGAGGATTAATATGGAAATGGTTCTTGACTCAAGAAATTCATTTTCACCTCAATTATTACTTAATGAATCGTAGATTAAAACCAAGAACTTAAGATGGATAAATTATGAATGAAAGAAGCTCTTAACTTAAGAGACATGTAAAGTGTTCCATTATAATTCATTCATCTTAATATCAAAAAATCTCAACAAGAAACTCGCTTGCACACAAACAAAAGAAACCAACTTTAATTCATCATTTTCATAGAAGGGATGCTCAACTTGATACATCTGTTTTTTCCAACTTGATAAAGTGATGAATAAGTTATAAACTAATGACATCAATCACTCGTGCATGAATCATTAAACAATCTGAAATAAAGCTTTGAAAACCAGCTTCTACAATCATCAAATTACAAGGAAATAAAACTAGTTAACAAGAAAGTGTACTTAGCTTGGAATGGGGGGCCCTTCCACCCTTGCCTTGCACACTTGATAAATGATCTCGAAGCTTAACTTCAGTCACACATCCATAACATTGAACAGCAAATTGATAACAAGACAAGTCTTCAAATTAACTTCTCAATCCAAAATTGTCACAATATAAAAGTATATAAGTCAATAATAATCCTAATACATAAGCCATCAAAGCTTTGGCTTTAAATAAGAAGTCTCATGAACAAACTGATCTATTTTTACTCAAACAAACCCATCTACTTCTCATCCACCTATCCAAGTCGAATTCATTATTCTTATCCCAAGAAATATGGTCAATCCCATAGAATCTCAAAACTCGCCCTATTTCTATGGGATTTTCGAATGACTAGTCATGATTGACTAGAACTAAATGGGCCTAATAAAGCTTGTTCTGTTCGAACTAAGCATAGGTGGCTTAGTCCTAGTTGCCAAGTCTGTCCATCCATGCATTCAAATCGTGCCCAAGTGTCCCGCAACCATATCAACCATATAGCTATTACGGGAATTTCTGAATTAGCCAATTTTGCACTAAAAATCAAACTTTCATAAAAACTTTAGAATTTTTGAAAAATTAAAATTAAATACCCGAATAGATATCAAATATATGTCAAAATGGAATAAATGAATGGAAAATGGATGGAAAATAGATGGATAAATAATTTTCTTTGAGCAAAATAAGACCAAAACTAAGGCCCAACATCTCTCCCTTGCTTATCATCAAGCATGTCCCCATGCTTGCCCTGCTCCTCTTTGACCTTCTTCTTCTCAAGTAGATGTTGTACCCGTTGATGCTTCCTCGTTGTGCTGCCCTTGCCAAACAATCTAAACCTCGTGTCATGTCGTTCTTTAAACAAAGTTGCTTTAACCTTCCGCTTTTCATACTTGGCCTCGCCACATGTTCTTTTTCCTTCAACCATTTAAATGCTTGTTTAGAAATTAGATCATTCTTCCTTTTTTAATCTCCCCAAGTCTTCTTTCAATTTTTCATTTGTTTTGATCAATTTAGCATTTTCTTTCTTGTTTGCTTTGTTCTCCTCTTCTAACTCGTTTTTCCACAATTTTACTAATTTCTAATTGATCAGCTAAATCCTTGATTTTCCCATCTTTTTCAAAATCTCGAGTTGTTTTCATTAATGATGCAATCTGCTTCATCATCATAGGCATAATCCTATCAAATTCTTCTTGTGGAATGTTATTTTCTTCTTGTGGTCTTGGAAAATATGTTTCTTCTTCCCCCTGTCTAAATTTATGGGACTTTTTGTTTGTAAATCTTTTTGGGAATAGACATCACAGATATTTCATAATCCATAGCCATGTTATTTTGTTGTTTGGCTCTTTTGTTCTAGGATATACTGGGTGAATTCATCACTCCCTTACTTTCCCTCGCTCTCGTTTTCTCTTGCACCTCCGTAACTGCTTTCAAGAAAATGATTTTTTAACCATGAATTCTCTCCACACTATGCCCCCGCAATCTTACTTGATATTCAACTAGGATTTTAATCAATCCTTGATGATACATTTGTCCCGCTCTTAAGCCTCGTTTTCATGTCTTGTTGTTTCAATCATTCTTAAGAGGCTTTTATATAGGAAATAAGGTAAATTAATCCTATCTTCCCCCTTAATGTGTCGTAGAAGTTTAACATGATATAAATGGGCAACACTATATCCTCGGTCACAAGTTAAAAACTTTTGAATAATCAAGACCAATTCTCTCCATGGCTCATTAAACCATTCCCCTGGGTATACCTTTTGTCCTATCAAATGTTCCCTTCCGGTTTTTTCTCAAGGAAGAAAGTCCATGCTTTCTCCTTGAAGTGTAGCCCTTTGTAATACTTCTCTCCTAACATTGGCAAATCTAAGGCTTTGGACAAGTATTCTTGGGTTACTGGAACAATGATTTCTCCTATTCGAGTTTGGTCTTGATTAAAATTCTTTATAAAATCTTTGGTTATCTCCTCGAATGGCCATTAAATTTCTGTAGAAAGCCTATCATTCCCCGCCTCGATAGAGTTTTTTCTATGGTCTCTTTTCCCAGACTTTTCTATTTGAAATTTTGGCTCTACCCCGTTTGCCATTGTTTCGTAAACCAATCAATGTAGGCTTCTCATTATTACTAACTTCATTTTAATAAAAATTATGACTATTTTTTTTAAAATGAAATTCAAGAAGCAAAGAAGCTTACCTTCCTCTTCCGACTCAACTCAACTCCCGCACTTTTTAACCTCCGATATATTCCCTTGCAATAACACTCTTTCCGAATTCCCCGTTGAATACAAGCAACACCCGTATACTCGTTAATACACTCGATCTCTCGTTTTTTTATTAAATACACACAAGTATCATAAACCACACAATCATGATTTACTTGTGTATATATATAAAAAAATAAGAAAAAATCAAAGAGTGCTCTCGGCCTAATCGAAATTTTTCGCATCGTTTGGACTTAAGCAAAGGTGTTAAAAAAAAATTGCGTGCGTGACTCATCATAAAAAATGCAATTATGCAACAAGATCTCGGCCTCAACACGTCTTCATCGAACCCGACTCTCTTTTTTCAACCATAATTCAATGTGACCATTAAGCATTCGATCCTCGATCGTCAAAACAAAACAAAACGCAGTGGCAACAAAATGTTTTATGGCGTTTTTTTAGTTTACACGCTAACCGTTTGTGAAAATATTGGTGCGCATAGTTTACTCGCGAGGATCACGGCTTAGTGCGCAATTCAACAACCCTCCGCCATACTACTTCACTTAAAACTTGTTACTCATGCAACGGATTTTCCTCAAAATGCTGCGCTATTAGCAATCCTTAAGTGTCATCGATCCGGAGATAATCACGGGTTTGAAGTTACTTGACTCGTCAACGAACGCGTGGAGTGTAACCGGCGCTCCAAATCCCTATCAGTTTTCAGTTAACCGAGCTGGTGTCAAAACATAGGATCCAAAAATTAATGTCAAACAATATTCCATTATCGCTGAGTGTTAATGAACTTCATCGCTATTCGACTCAATCTCGGAAACTCGTGGATCTCCCGATCGTCGAATCCGGAGCAATTTCTTACCTTAAATCCGCCTTCTTGCTTTCCCCGAGCGATTTTCACTATTCCGCCGCTTCAACCGCCTTCTCTTCTCTCCGTATTAATCAACCGCCTTCTCTTCTCTTCGTATCAATGTTTTGTTTCAAAACGCCTTCCTTCCGAGCTCGGCAATGAGGAATGAGGTTGAAAGTCATGAATGGACCGAGTTCATGGTTGTACCGTGTCTCGATGGCGTTATTATGTGAGGTTGGTATGGTCTGTCCTCTTTGACTGCATCGACGATCGTATCATAAGGATACCACCGCCTTGTTTTATGTTTGAATTATAAACACGTACTCCACCACTCCGCGCATGCTATGTTTGAATGACATGGTCTGTGTTATCACCCACCGTGCACGCTATGTTTGAATTATCACGCTGTATTGTCACCACCGTGCACGTTGATTTTCCATCGTCGTGTGCTATGATATGCACCAACGCATTTCACTTTGAATGATACACCCGTATCATCACTACCTTCTGCATGAACTGATTACTTCCGTCGTGCCCTTTCGTGCAATGATACTCCTGCGTTGTATATGCCATTATCATTATACCTTACTCGTCAAGTCTCGTCAACCAAATCATAACCATTATACTCATCCTTCATTTTATATGCGCCATATACCTTTGCCTATGTTTATACCATATGCACATTAATTATATGCCATTGACCTTATCTCTTATGCGTATTAACCTTATATCCTTTGCGTTCAATTCGCATTCCTTATTTACACTTATGGTATATAATTTTTCATATAGCGCATTATTTGTTTTGGTTTTTATGCACATTTTTTATGATTTTAAAATGACCATCTTAGGTCATGTTTAAAATCATCACCATATTAATGCTTGATTTATGTATGCAGGTGGAAAGAGTTGTCCTAGCTTGGTCTTTTGCTCAAGAAAAATATTTAGGATTATCGGGAATATGTATAAGAAATGTGTATATGAATGAAATGGAATATGTATAGGGTATTATGAAGATAGGTTATGAATATAGGATATGTATAGGGAATATTGAATATCCTCAGGTACTAACTTTAACTTAACAAAAACTAAAAATTCCTAAGAAAAAATTTGAATTTCAAGCACAAAATGACTATATATATACTTCCCCTGGATGATGTTTGTACAGTGAAATGAAGTCGTATTTTGTCGATGAATCAAAAAGTGAATTTTATTGTCGCTCCTTGTTCTTCATGCTCGGTTCTTGAATTGAAAATCGGGTCCCTTTGTAATGATTCTTTGTTTCAGGTCCCTCCGCACCGCTTACATAATATGCACATGTTGTTTTGACATTGGCGAGTCTCTCGTGTCCCCTCGTATTGATTTCCATTTTTTCGAGTCCCTCTGCGACAATACAAGTTCCTTCTATACTTCAAACTTTTCACTAAAGATCTAATACAAGTCTCCCCCTTTGTTTAAGATATGACTTGTCCTCAAGTCAATTGTTGATGGAGAGTACCCGTATTTGAAATTATGTGAGAACAGAGAGAACAAGAAAAGGAATTCATAGAGTCCAAGTTGCCTTGATTTTCCCCTATGAATTCATGTTTGCTTAGTGCCGCTGCCTCGGTTTTCACTAGCAAACAATATTATTTTTATTCAACTACAGGATCTGGAAGATGGCTGAACTTGGTGTGCCATGACTTCCAGCTTCAGTATCTTCTGTCGCTTGTTTCATAAATGCTTCTTTACCGATAGGCCTATTGTAAACTTTGAGCCTATGTCCATTCACTATAAAGGAGGTGGAATCCCTGGTCAATTGTCTTGATCTTTATCGCTCCATTGTCGAAGATTTCATCAATTTCATATGGGCCTAGCCGATGTGTTGTGAACTTTGCTTTGAAATCTTTGAACTTGGAGTCAAAAAAGTAATGCCCAATCTCCCTTGTGAAATGTCTTTGTCTTGATATATCTCGTCGTGCCACTTCATTCTTTGTTGTTGCACCAATGTAGTATGTTCTATGGCTTGTTGACGATGCTCATCTAACCGATTCGGGCTCCATGATCCGCCGTCGTTGTGCTTCCGTCAGTCTAGTCCTAATTCAGCACTGCTAGTCCGTATGTTTGTATCTCGAAACTCTATAGGCAATAAGGCCTCTTTTTCCATATACTAATCCGGTATGGACTAAAACCAGCTTGTATTCTTCCATGTAATTCTATAGGCCCATAGTGCATCTTGCAATTTTTTCGCATCAATCTTTTATGTTCAGCCTATCGTTTTTGTCATGATATTCTCTAGGACTTTATTTGTTGATTCAACCTCGCCCATTTGCTTGAGGATGATATGGTGTAGATGTTCGGTGTTTGATCTTGTACTTCTCTCGTTAGATCTCGTACTCAGCTTTGATGTAAATTGTGTTCCTTGATCTGTTACAATTTGTCTAGGTACTCCATATCTCGACAAAGATTTCTTTAAAAAAGAAAGTTGACCACTATATCTTCTCGTTGCTCTATGCACTCGCTTTTGCCTCTCGCCCACTTGGTTACATAATCTGTACATACTAAGATGTACTTGTTTCCATTTGATGATGGATTGATGGGTCCAACAAAGTCAAGCGCCCATTGCTCAAATGGTTCTATGAGGACTGTGGCTTCGAGTGGCATCTCATCTCTTCTTATTGGTCTCCCTGTTCTTTGGCAACTGTCACATTGCTTGACATATTTCTTAGAGTCTTGGAAGATGGATGGCCAGTAGTAGCCTAGTTGCAGCACCTTATATGCCGTTCGTTTATCCGCAAAATGACCACCACATGGTTCATCGTGACATGCTTTTAGAATATCTAGTATTTCATCTTCTCGCACACATTTTCTAATTATCAAATCTGGACCAAGTATAAAATAAATCACCATTTACCCAACTATACCCCGGAACTTTCTTTAATAGTTTTGTGTCTTTGCTTTTTAGTGAATTGGTTTGGTAACTTTCCGTAAGATAAATAGTTTGCCATGTCCGCAAACCATGGTGTTTTTTATCGTGATAGCAAACAAATGTTCATCGGGAAAGTTATCCGCAATTGGATTGGGATCATTAGGTGAATGTATGCGGGATGAAAGTCGCCTACTTGATTTTCCTTGCCTGGCCGATCTTGTATTGTAATATTAAATTCTTGCGATAATAGTAACCATCTTGTTACTCTTCCATTGGTTATAGGTTTATTCATCAAGTATTTGATTGCTCGAATGATCCGTATGAATGAAAACTTGATATCCCGTTATATAATGTCCGAATTTGTTTTCATCGCATGTATAATGCCCTAACATTTCTTTCTCGGTGACTCGTATAGTTCAATTCCGCAGTGTTAGATTCTTGCTTATAAAGTATATTGCATAATTGAACAAGTTCTCTTCTGCCCAAAGGGAGGCACCTATTGCGGTATCGTATGCATCAGTTGATATATGAAATGGAAAAGACCAATTTGGTCCACTGAGAATGGGTGCAAGCTGATAATTTTTCTTTTAGAATTTGAAATGCATTTTGACAAATCATTTGTCCAATGAAATTCAATATCTTTTGCTAATAATTTAAACAGAGGTTGGGCTATTTTATCTAAGTTTTCAATGAATCGTCTATAATAGCTCGCATAGCCTAAGAAACTTCTTACCTCTTTTCGTGTTGTAGGAGGCATTAAGGTTACTAGGACTTGGATTTTTGTCTGGATCCACTTTAATTCCCGAAGAAGAAATATGGTGTCCCGTAACTATTCCTTCGTCAACATTATATAGCATTTCTCATTGCTTAATGACAAATTTGTTTCAATGCATCGTTTCAACACTTTCTCAAGATTATTTAAGCAATCATTATATGTGTTTCCATAAACTCAGTAAAGTCATCCATGTAAACCTCTACACATTCATGGATTAGATCGACAAAAATTGCAAGCACTCGCTCGTTGAAAAGTTGCGGGTGAATTACATAAACCAAATGGCAAAACATTATATGCATAGGTTCCCCCATGGGCAAGTGAATGTTGTCTTGTCTTGGTCTTCTGTTACTATTCTAACTGCGGTTGTACCCGCTAAACCCATCTAAGAAAGAGAAGAATTTATTTCCAGCCAATGAGTCTAACACTTGATCAATAAATGGTAGAGGAAAATGATCTTTGAGTGTAGCTTTGTTTAGTTCTCGATAATCCACACATACCCTCCACTTTCCATTTTTTCTTTGGAACAATAACTGGTGGAGAAACCCATTGACTATCCGAAATAGGATAGATGAATCCAACATTTAACAATTTTTTAGCAGTTCATCTTTCACTATTTCTTTCATCATAGGATTCATTCGTCTTTGTGGTTGTCTTACTGTGTTTAATTTGTTCATCCGTATAGATGTGGTGGACACATGTGTTAGGATGGATTCCTTGCATGTCAAGATAATCCCGTGCAAAAGCTTTTGAATATTTCTGTAATAATGCAATTACCTCTTGTTCTTGTTCCGATTGCAACTCATTTCCAATGTTTAAATGTTTTCCAGGACTTACCTCAATTGTTTTTTATTGTTGGATTGGAGATTGTGTTTACAGTGAAAGATGTCTATAAAAGAATTTCGCAAAGTTTGAATAGTACAGAGTTTCTCCCGAAAACATTGATTCAAAAGGTTATTTGCAAAGCTTCATATTGCACTTCTCTAAGTCTGCCTCGAAATACTTGGTTCCGAAATGAAAAGATCCATTAAGTCTTCATTCTCTTCTTCTTCTCTTAAATCAAAGAATTTATTTATACTTAAAACTCGATTTAGTTTGTCTGTTTTTTCTTGAGCTTCAAGTACCGATTCTAAAGAAGTTGATCGTGTAGGTGAATAAAGAGCAATATGTTTCCTTTCTTCTCCATGTGAAATAATCATGCTTCCCGATCTCGCATCCTATAAAGGCATCGCAGTAGCTAACCATGGTCTCGCCTAAGATTAGAGGATGTCCTCCCAAATTTGATTTTGGTTGCAGTATAAGGAAGTCAACAGGGATACTCCCATGAATCCAAAGAGACTATAATATCTTCCAATATTCCTTCGAGAACAACTTTAGATCCGTCTCGCCAATTCTAAGATTGTAGAGGTTGATCTAATGTTGTTCAAATGCAAAGTTTTCATGGTCTCCATTGTCATTACATTTATAGTCGCTCCCAAGTCTATTAATGTGTTTGGTATCGAGAAATTATTTATTGATATAGTAACCATAGGGATACCAGGATCAATATATTTTTCTATTTTGGTTTCTGTAGACATGAGACTTGCTAGTTTACCAATGACTTGGATTGTAGTAGGATCCTTCTTCTTTCTCGCAGTTTTTCTTAATGCACAATTCCTTTATTGTTTTAGCATATATTGGTATTTCTTTAATTGCCTTCAACAAAGGAATTTTTTACATAAGCATTTTTTTAACTCATCTAAAATATCAAATTCAGAAGGGTTATTTCTTTTTTGTTGTTCCACTAACCTTTCGGGATAAGGTGGTGTTTGAGTTGTAATGTTTGTTCCTTTCCGAATTTGTATCTTAGTTTGTGATGTTTCAGTGATTCTCCTTGTTCGGTTGGTTCTTCTATAATTGGAGGAGAATCCTTTTTAAGCACTTTTCCGCACCTTAGATGGACTTCATTAAGAGGAAGAATTGAATATGTGGGAAAACATGTTGCTTCCTCTACAAGTATATGCAGCTTTTTTCCACCTTATTATTCGGATTTGCAATTGGTTGTGCTCGGTAATTGAGTTGGTCCGGGTTGATTTGTGGGTAGTCGTAATCATAGTGTGGTTAGGGTCAACAACGGTGGGGGGATTCTCAGCATGATATGGAATGGATTGTGGATATGCGTAATGTTGTTGTTGAAATGGTATGGATTGAGGATATTGTGGATATGTGAATGGCTCGTTGATATTGTTGCTGGTATTGTTGAGGTGGTCGTTTCCATAACCATATCCTCTCCAACCTTGTGCGAGTTGTTGTGGATATTGTTGTGGAGGCCAAGCTTGCCATGGCATTGGAGGGGTCCAAGGATTTTGAGGTGGATAAAGGTAATTTTGTTGAGGGAATTGTTGCTGATTTTGTTGAGGCATCCTAGGTTGCCATGGTCTTCGTGGTGCTACATAATAAAAACCTTCCATTCTCTGCACTTCTTCCATTGAATTCATTTGTAATTCTTTCAATTTTAGACAATTTTCTCGTGGAATGCTTTTTCTGTACAAATACCACAAACCTGAATACTCTTAACACTATCCAAAGGACATTCTCTTAATGGATGTTTGTTTCTACATTTGGGACAAAAGATTGCTAAAGCTTGATCTTGTTCTTCTTTCCTCTTATTTGTCTTAGCACATCTACTTGTGTCCCTAATGTACTTAAAAGATCTGTTTTGAAATTTTCCAATAAGCTTCCTATTTCAGCTCTTGTTATCCCTCCTGCAGCCCGACTTTGCTCGCTTTTTGAACTTACTTCTCTTCTTCCCCTGTTTTTTGCTCTTCCTCTAGAATATTTTTGACATAAGTCAACAATTTCTTCGAATGGTAGGTTTGAGATATCTCCTTTACCCATCACATTCAAAATGTCAAGGTATTCATCCCTTATACCCTTGAGAAAGATTGTTCGAATGGTTTCTTGATTTAGAGAATGTTGTTTAGATTTCCGTAGATTATACAAAAAATCTTTCCAAATATTCTTCTAGACTTTCATCTTCTTGTTGTGTCATTCTAAAAATATCTTCCTTTGAATCTCTAGATCTGCAATAAGCTTGATATTTTTTTAAGGAAGACCGATCTCATATCATCCCAAGAAGTTATTGTATGTTCTCCTAAACCCATAAACCATTTCAAGGTCATCGCTTTTAATGTTGCAGGGAAAAAGACGAAGTTTATGGATGTCATCAGTATATCCATATGTTCTACATAAAATATCAAATTCAAACATAAATGAATCGGATCTTCCGTTGACATTCCATAAAAATTTGGCATACATGAAGGTGGAATATTTTTTCATTTTCACTTCTTCTCCTAATATTGCACTTGTGTCAATTATTGGAAAGCCAAAGGTAGTCTCATCTTCTTGTCTTTTCCCGATCATTTCTTATTTTTTCTATCATTTTCTTGTTTTTGCATCTTCCCTCTCTTTCTTCTCCATTCCGCTTGTTGTCTTTCATATTGATCTTGTTGTTCGTGAGTGAGAATAACAGATCCATGTCCTTCTTCTCGCCATTGGTTGATTTGTTTCAATTTTAAGTGGAGTTTCGAGTTGGTCAAAGATAAGAGGATTTATGGATGGAAATAAAGATTGTTTTCCTTTGATAATTTCTTTTTGTTTTCCGAAGTTGAAGATTGTTTTTTGCTTTGCTTCCCAAGCTAACAAAGTTTGTCTCTCAATCAAAGTTAATCTTTGTCCACTTCTTTGTTTTTCTCGCTAATTCCTCAATGATTGGATTACCAAGAATCGGGGTGTTTGATGATCCTATCTCTATTTGTGGGGGGGGTTTTTTAATAAATCTACCATGAGGATCTCTATGTCTAGGCATAAAGAAACATAACTAAAAAGTGTAACTACCGTTTTTTGTGTTTTCTCTCTCTCTATTGACTATGCCGATATTTGCCTCCCTGCAACAACGGCGCCAAAATGTTGAGATAATTTATGTACCTAAACTAACACAATATTTATTATCAATCCGGGTTGTTTATGCTTTGAGGCAAGATCACTATATGTGAAGATCGGATATAATCAACCTTGAAAGATATGCTGAAAGTAATATATTCTACAACTCCAACTCAATTAGTTTTAAAAAAGAGGATTAATATGGAAATGGTTCTTGACTCAAGAAATTCATTTTCACCTCAATTATTACTTAATGAATCGGAGATTAAAACCAAGAACTTAAGATGGATAAATTATGAATGAAAGAAGCTCTTAACTTAAGAGACATGTAAAGTGTTCCATTATAATTCATTCATCTTAATATCAAAAAATCTCAACAAGAAACCGCTTGCACACAAACAAAAGAAACCAACTTTAATTCATCATTTTCATAGAAGGGATGCTCAACTTGATACATCTATTTTTTCCAACTTGATAAAGTGATGAATAAGTTATAAACTAATGACATCAATCACTTTGTGCATGAATCATTAAACAATCTGAAATAAAGCTTTGAAAACCAGTTCTACAATCATCAAATTACAAGGAAATAAAACTAGTTAACAAGAAAGTGTACTTAGCTTGGAATGGGGGCCCTTCCACCCCTTGCCTTGCACACTTGATAAATGATCTCAGAAGCTTAACTTCAGTCACACATCCATAACATTGAACAACAAATTGATAACGAAAGACAAGTCTTCAAATTAACTTCTCAATCCAAAATTGTCACAATATAAAAGTATATAAGTCAATAATAATCCTAATACATAAGCCATCAAAGCTTTGGCTTTAAATAAGAAGTCTCATGAACAAACTGATCTATTTTTACTCAAACAAACCCATCTACTTCTCATCCACCTATCCAAGTCGAATTCATTATTCTTATCCCATGAAATATGGTCAATCCCATAGAATCTCAAAACCGCCCTATGTCTATGGGATTTTCGAATGACTAGTCATGATTGACTAGAACTAAATGGGCCTAATAAAGCTTGTTCTGTTCGAACTAAGCATAGGTGGCTTAGTCCTAGTTGCCAAGCTGTCCATCCATGCATTCAACTCGTGCCCAAGTGTCCCGCAACCATATCAACCATATAGCTATTACGGGAATTTCTGAATTAGCCAATTTTGCACTAAAAAATCAAACTTTCATAAAAACTTTAGAATTTTGAAAAATTAAAATTAAATACCTGAATAGATATCAAATATATGTCAAAATGGAATAAATGAATGGAAAATGGATGGAAAATAGATGGATAAATAAGTTTCTTTGAGCAAAATAAGACCAAAACTAAGGCCCAACAAATGGCATCAAGAGAATACTTTTTTTGCAATACCTTTCTTGATCTAAGATGAATATCACTTACATCAAGAGGAGATGTTTGGAAGTGTTTCACCTCAGCATTGTAAGTAGGTTGAGCTACTTCTTCTATGGGTTTGGAAATGGTGGTATAGGTAGTTGAGTGGGAGTGGATCTATGAGATTGATGTGGTTGAGGTTGTGGTTGTGGTGGATGATAAGGATAGCATGGAGTTGGGTATGGAGGATATTGAGGAAAATATTGAGGATATTTTGGATTTCTCCCATAAGGTTCTTTCCAACCTTATTTCCAAGATTGGTTTTGGGGTTCAGATAGCCAAGGTTTCCAAGGAAAGAGTGTGTTCCAATTACTTTCAAATCTATGTGAATAAGCTTGAAATTTTGAAGTAGTTCCTCGCATCCTATCAAGTTGACTAGGCTCCTATGGTATTCTTGGAGCTACATAACATAGTTTCTTTGGTGATTGACTTTCTTCATTGTCCTCTTGGTAAATTTCCTTCAACCTTGGTAATGATGGGTAATATTATTCTTCATGGACAATACAAATATAAACATCTTCTTTTTGCTCATATTGCAATTCTTAACATTTCTACTTGTTTGCTTAGATTTCTAAGAATTTATCTTTTAAAGTTATCGAGAAAATTTCTAGGTTTAGCTTCACTTACCAATGTTGATGTTGATTTACTTACTCTTTCCCTTCCTCTTGATATGTGCTTGCATGTTTCACAAATTTATTCAAATGATAATTGGTATACATCTCCTCTAATCATGAAATCAAGGAAATCGGTTCACTCATCCCCAATTGTTCTAAGTAAGAGGGTTTTTAGTGTGTCAAATCCTAAATGATGCAACTTTTCCCTCTTAAAATTATACATAAATCTCTCTATTATATCCTCAAGGATCTCTTCTTCTTTTTAATTAATTCTAAGGAATTCTTCCTTAAGATCATGATATTTATATTTGTCTAGAAATTTCTTTTTTATATCATTCCATAATCTTATTGAATTAGTACCTAAACTCATGAACCATTTAAGACCTCTATCCTTCAATGTTTTAGGAAAAAATCTCAATTTTTATATGTGTGATAAGAAACCATAAGATCTCCAAAGTATTTAAAATTCAAAGAGAAATGTTTCCAGATCCTTTGACCTCATGCCATGGAAGTTGGGAAGGAAATATGGAGGGATTCTCTTCATATGCACACCGACATCACTATCTTGAATGGGAAATTTTAGAGGATCTTCTTCATTATCACCATCTCCATCCATTTCTAGTAGCTTTTCTACCACCTCTTATTCTTCTACCTATAAAAGTGGATGGTGATGTGGTTCTTACTACACCATGTGATCAAATGGGGGCTTGGTGTTAGAGAATTTTTTTTTTTTTCTAATAATGCTAATGCAATGCAATTTTTTGTTTCTAAAATGAAATATGCCTAATGCAATTTTTTATTTTTCCAAAAAGAAAATAAATGAATCAACTATGGCAAAAAAAAATGCATACTTTTAAATCTCCCTGCGAACGGTGCCAAAACGTGATGAGCCTCAGTATTGCAACAAGAATGTTGCAAGTCCTACGGCTACCAACTTTAATTATCAACCCAGGGTTCATACAAACTTAAGTGATATTGGCACTCCATGTCAAAAATAAAATGTGTCCTTTTGTTGATATGATGTAGTGGAGTGAATTTCATGAAACCAAATCCTACAATAACTGCAGAAATGGAAGTGTTTCTTTGAAAAGAAATTAATCCTAAGCAAGAACAACAATTTGTAATTGAAATCCTACGAGCATGAATTAAAATAAATAGGCCTAATTAAAAAATTGTGTCCTAAGTGATGTTTATTCTTCCTCAATCTATATTTATATCCTATGGGTCATGATTTAAACCTAAGAGACAAAACCAAGCTTTGGGAGAAAATCTGGTCAAGTTTACATGTGCTACAATAATTTCTGTTTTTGCTACAGGAAGTTCTATTTTGCAGATAAGTCACTGAATGACTAAGTAAATCAAATGAAAATGGGATGGAAATTTTGTTTTTATTAAGTATGATTTCTTAGGTCTCCATTCCAAGTGGAGTAACTCCAAAATAACCATGTTCACATGTGCTAAAAAATAACAATAAATTACTACTCTAAAAAACTGGAAATTCAAGAACTAGTGAGCTAGTTAACCTATCAAATTCATAACCTAATCAAATGCAAAAGAAATGGGGTAAATTTTGTTATTAACTTGAATTATTTTATGACCTAATACAAGTGGAATCAACTCAAATTAATCTCATCAACCCATTATTAAAAATAGCATAAAATTATTATGATTTTTCTACAAGTCATTTCCACAAATCCTTTATTTGTGAACTAGTAACCAAATCCAAGTAGCTCATTGATAAATATGACCTTCCAAAGTTATTCTAAGGAAAAATAATTCTTGTGAATATGTAAATAACCTGAAAAATAACTCACTTCAATCATTTAACTCAATCCTACAACAAGAAAACCATCAATACTAAATACAGAAATAGAGAAAACAGGAATGGGAGATGCATGTGAATAAGAAGTGAAGATAACATAAAGAAATTGTGAAGAGGGCTTTGAGGCTCCTAGGATGGAAAATCCCAAGGAGACTCATAGTCCTATGGAAGATACCAACCCTTAGAAGCTACAAATGGCACCAATCTTCATTATTTTAATCAATCCAAGTACATCCCTGAAGAAATGAAAATGGATCTTCTAAACAACAAGTTTTCTCCACAAGAAGACTAAAAAATACATGCCTCTAGAGGAAAATTCGAATTGGTACTTATAAAAATTTATGGGGAAGCATTCTCCTTGGAAGGAGGAATATTTCCCCTCCAAAATCCCTCAAATAGTGGATCTATTTCCCAACACTAGGAGTTTGCATTAAATGACAAGCAACACATTCCTAGATTTTCTCAATCATTGGACTTCCAGATTCTCTCAATAATTTCATGATATTTTGTTCATTTATTCTCCAATCTTGATCCTCCTGTAGTAGGAATAAAGTACCTAGATTATCTCCTTCTCCAAATCTTCATAGTCTGTCTAATATTCTCACAATATTATTCAAAAATAAATAATATTAGGCACAAATATGCAATTATCTCTAAACCTTCCTAAGAACATATTAAAACTTAAAAAACATTATTAAGTGTAAAAGGAGAGATTTAATATAGCCTTTATGTGCCTCATAAAGCTCTTTATGTGCCTAATAAAGGTTAGATGGGCCTTAATTTATGTCTAATTTAGAGGTCAATCACTTGCCTTGAGAGACAAACACTTCCCTGTCACCTTACCATACTTCCAATCTGAGGAAGTAGTGCATGAGACCCATGTCCTTCATTTCAAATTCTCTTGCAAAATCCTTCTTGTAAGATCTGAGCAGTTGTTCATCACTACTTAAAATAAATTCATCAACATATAATACAATAATCAAAAAATTTCCTTCTACAAATATATAATAGATGTTTTTATCCATTTAACTTTTCGTGAAACCCAAACCATTGAGATAACTATCCATCCTGGTGTATCAAGCACAGGGTGCTTGCTTGAGACCATAAAACACTTACTTGAGTTTGCACACATGATAATATCGATCAAATTCTCAAAGCCTTCTAGTTACTCGATGTACACCTTCTCCTCCATAACTCCACTGAGGAATGTTGTTTTTATGTCCATGTGGTGTATCTTCCACCCCATCTGCACAGCTAGAGCAAGAATTGATCTAATGGGTGACTACCTTGCTACAGGATCAAAGGTATCCTCATAGTCAATTCCTTAAACTTGAGAATACCCCTTGGAAACAAATATGGCCTTGTAATTCTCTATGATTGTATATGTTACCTGCTTTACCTTGAATATCAATTATGAACCCAAAAATGATTCATTTTTTTTCTCTTGGGACCACTTCCCAAACATTCTTCTTTAGAATGGATTCTTATTCCTCCACCATTGCATAAACCCATACAGGTCACTGCACTGCTTCCTGGAAAGAGGATGGCTTAGTCTCTAAAAGCTCAATGATTAGAGCCATGTAGCTAGTGTATGAATCTGATCAATGTCTCTTCCTGCACACATTTGAAGGAGCACCCACATTCTCCCTCACATCGTGCATAAGTATCTCAGCTTCACTTATCCTTTTCCCTCCTTATCTATATGGTTCTACTTGAGTGGTGGTCTCCACTCTCTTCTCCTAAATTTTTGGTTGCTCCAAAACTTCTTGAGGTTCCTCCTTTGGAGTTAAAGGATCCTCTTTTCGTGTGATTTGAAGTTCCCTCTCAATAGAGCGGCGCATGGCTTTATCCTCATCAGATTTTGCATCCCTTCTCACAACTGTCATTTTGAGGGATGAAAAGTACACACGATAGTTGTGGGGATTTATTGTGTAACCCATAAATACCCCCAATTATGCTATCATCTCTATATTCTTCCTTTGGATACATGGCAGTAAAGAGAGGCTCCAAAAATCCTAAAGTGTGACACATCCAACTTCCCCCTAAGAAAGCCTCCTCCATTGTAACCATGCCCAGAATCCGATGAGGACTCCGGTTCTAAAAATATATTATTGTGTTACAAGCCTCGACCCACAAATGCAGAGGTAGGCCTTGGTCCTACAACATCTACCTCGTTGCTACCACAATGTTAAGGTAGATTCTATTAGCAACCCCATTCTTTTATGGGTTGTGGGGTGTTGTCAACTCTTGTTGAATGCCTTATTTTTCATTAAAAAAAAAAAATTAGTTCGACCTGTAATCACCTCCATTATCATTGTTGAGAGCCTTCACCTTCTTTTCGGTTTCTCTCTCAACCCATTCCTTGAACTCTATAAACTTGGAGAATGTCTCATGCTTATTCCGCATGAAGAAGATCCAACACTTTTGTGAGAATTCATCAATAAAAATGACAAAATATTTGTTCCTAGTAGTGGAGGTTATCGAGAAAGGTCCACAAACATTAGAGTGGATCCTTTGTAGCATTGCATGTTCTTTGTTGTCCCAATCATGGAATGTCGATTTGTGTACTTCCCCAAAGTACATCCTTTGAATTCATCATGCTACTCAAGTGATCCATTGGGGAGGCCTATGGTTATTTGTTGCATGATCTTCAGGGTGCCATGATGCAAATGGCCAAGTCTTATATGAAAAATTTCATCGGCATCACGTCTCTACACATTCCCTGCCTTTGTGTTTAAAACAACACAATCATCCACATATAGATTATATAGGTTCTTCACCTGAACCTTGATCTTCTTCACCTATCCCATGGCTATGTGTCTTAGGAATTCCTATCCTTTGCTGAAGATCACATCATAACCATGATATTCCAAAACTATAACAGAGACGAGATTTTTCTTTAGGCCCGAAACGAACATGACATCCTTGAACCTGAGGGGGGAGCCCGACTCTCTCTGAAAGGTGACTGTACCAACCCCGTTCATGTTATACCTTCTATTTTCCCCCATATTGATGTGCATCTGCAAATCCTTTTCTTCTAGATCACTGAAAAATTCTCTACACCCTATCATGTGCAACAATGCACCTGAGTCCAAGTACCACACACTTCCCATCATTGTGTTGGCCATGCATGAACTAAAGGTAAATTTAGGCTCAAAATGTGAGGCCAAGGATTAACCTACTACTCCTCTTGAGGTCTTCTTACTTTCCTTATTTTGTAGACACTTCATCACATAGTGCCTGAAATCATGAAAATGGAAGAATTTAATTTTTGACAATTATTTCTTATTTCCCCCTTGACTAGATTCTGGTTTGTATTGGGATTTCTTCCCTTCTCCCTTGTTTTCATTTCCAACCATGAAAAATTTTTTTCATCCTCTCCCTTAGATGAATTTCAATATCTAGTATTCTTCCTTATTTCCTCTTGTACCAAATCAGACCATAAGTGCTCCCAATCCAATAGTTTCTCCCTCCCATTCACCAAATCTTGATAGTTATGTTAGCTCTTGGGAAAGCCTATAAGAGCTAGGCTTACTAATTCTTCTTCAGGGAAATTTACACCAACCCTGCCAATTTCATCATGACATTGTGTGAACCTCCTCAGATACTACAGAATTGTGTCATTCTTCTTCATCTTGATACTTCAAATTTTATCCTTGAGTGTCAACTTCCTGTTCTCACTATTATTCTTGAACAATTATTTCAGTGCTTTCCACATCATAAATGTAGTTTATTTTCATTGGATATTTGATACAATGTGATCTTGTACTCCCTCCAAGACCATTCTCCTTGTTGAAAAGCGTAACTAGGATCGGTCTTCATATTGACTATGTAATTATGTATTTATGTAAAGAAGAAGATAAAGATAATAAAATGTATAATTGTTGTACTTGCTTCATGGGTTTCATGATAAAGATTTTATTTTAGGTTAATACACTTCTTCTTGATGTCTATTAGGGTTTTTTCTTCTAGGTATAAATGTAATTAAGTGTCTTATATCTAAAGGATCTAGTCTAAAGAAATGCTCCAAGACCTTGCTAAAGAAACCATGAATGAATGGCTTAATTCAGCCCTCCTACAACACTAAAAGAGAAGTTAAAATGATGTCTTAAAGTAAACCTTCCTATAGTTAGTTAATTCGGCCTAAAGACAGTGTAATTAGCTCTATATATACCTTTTTTCTGCAGTCATTTAAATACAAGTTTTTCAGTCATCTCAAAAACAGAAGTGTGGATTTTTGGATGAGTTTTAGTGTGGATCTTTGACAAGTTTCAAGACTCTTTAAGATATATACATCCTTGTGATATATTATTGTGATAGGTGCCACGTTTAACTGAAACAGGAGTGTGGACTATCCATATGAAGCAATACAGATAATCCTAAAGTAACTACATCGTGATAGGGTTAATTCAAGGGCAGTGATTGTGTATTGAAGTGCAGATATGTCCAAGAATAGTTTGCAAACTATTCTGAAGTAAAATTGCAGATGAAAGGTGACATTTTTATTTGTCTCTAGTTCATGGAAAATTTGGAATAGTGGTCAGGGGAAATATTTTAGATATTCCAAAGAGGAGCAGTGAGAAAGTGACAGAAAGTAGGAAATTAAATCTGTGATTTACTTTCCTAACTTCAACTTATATAAATCTCAAGTAACTAAAGTTTCAAAGGAAGTATCAGTGCAGAACAGTGCAACTTGGTGAATAAAAGAAGGACCAGCACTTAATGACATCAAAGAAGTAAGTACAAGGTCTTGGATAAATACATAGGTCAAGGGTCTAATTCTTGGTCATGGTATTGGTCATCAAAAAATCTATAAGAATAATTTCTTGTGGATTTTCCTCTCTGTTATAGGTTACTTTGGGCACCATTCTCATTGACCTGTTTAACTGGACATCATCCCCAGAACCAATGAATAAGGTCTATCATCCCCTATCATTTCAGTTGCTACATGCCCTAAGACAAAGAACAAGAACAAATCATCCATGACTTCTATTGCAAGGTTTCCAAGATTTTAAGTAATATTATATCACCTATGAGCTCACCAACATAGTCTCTCAAGGGGCTAAGTGTGTTTCATATGTAGTTAGATCCATTCAAGGGTGCTCTGCAAAGCACTTCTTGAAATTCAAGGGTGTGTTGGTCAATTGGGAGAGAAATTCTCATTGTTTCAGAATCTCCACTTGGCCAGTGCCTTCTAGAAGAATGCATATGTGTCAAACTTTGAATCCATGTGTCTATTTGATAACTCTGATCTTGGGAACATGTATTGCCTATTATTATAAATTCATTGATTGTGAAACTACCTTTAGCTCATATATAAATTGAGCACAGATCATAGTGCTTGAGAAGGAATAAATTGAGTAGATAAATGTTGGTGGAATTTCAATTGAGGATTTTATTTGAGTGATATGCTGCTGGAGAGATTTTCATTGTGAAGAGGCTGGGATGATGCTGGAGATGGTGACATCAAGTCAATCGCTGGTTGTAACCTCCCCTTCTATCCATTAATAAATATTTTTGCTTAATTTCCCACATATGTATCTGTATAAGCTTCTTTCTTTCATATTATGAATTCTCATATGATGTACTATATGGTCCATGCTTCATTGATTTAACTGAATAAATTGAAGAGGCATCTATATATTGCAATATATTTTTGTTTAGTGTTCATTCTTGAAGGAAATATTTTGGCGATCAAGCTTGGATTTGAAGGTACAACAAGAGAGACAGAAGGAGAATAGGAACACGTGGACCCCAAGTAGGTTTATTTGATCTATCTATGTGTCTATTTACTATTAGGAAAATTATATGAAAAGTCTTTAATCTGTTCTTCTAAATGCATAGCACCACATTTAGGGAAGAATGTTTTATCCTTAATCCATAATTCCGCATAAAAAATTGGCGACTCCACTAGGGATTTTACCCTTCATCCTTGGTTTGTTTGCCTCTATTTATCCACCCAATAACATTTACTCTAAAATATTAAGATTTTTGGAATCAAAATTTGCATTAGATGTGTGTTAAACAGCTTGAGTTTTTATTCTCTGTTGTGCCCAATGCACTATTGAATAGGACACAGTGCTTTGCAGAGCACTGTCTCCCACTCAGGGGTGCTTTGCAATGCACTGTATCCCCTTAGAGAGTGTGTTTCCCCTAGAGCCAACCAAATTCCTATTGAATTTTTCATTGAATTTGCTTTCAATTTTTGTTTGTAGTGTTTTCAAAGTGCCTAATGCCTCATAGAGACCAGTAACTTTACCTACCTCTTCCTCATTTGAAATAAAAGTTTGTTCAATGTTTATTTAAGGTGTTTTTCTTTATCATTGAAGAATTAATTTTAAATTATTTTCATTACTGCATTAGATCAATTTGCTTTTGAAAAGGAAATTGTCGCTAAATTATTCGTTTCCTATAGGCGAAATTGTAGTTAAATTCTTCATTTTTCCTAAAAAGAGAAATTGTTGTTCAAATTCCTCATTTCTCAAATTAAAAGGCATTTGTTTTTATTGATTTGATGCACTTAGTTTCCTTTTCAACATTCACATCAAAGGGACTGAAAAAAAAAACCTGTATTTGCATGTAGTGGATTGTATGTTTTGCATAGGAAAAATTAGGAAAACTGCATATTAGTTTGTGCTCTTTGTTTTTTTCTCTCAAATTGATTGCTCTTTCCCTCTAGTAGCTAGGATTTTCATTGAAAAAGCTAAAAGTGAAAAGTTTTCTTATCATTTTAGTTTGAATTTTAGGAATTTCCATCACATCATCATGGTGAACCTTGAAAGGAAAATTAATAAGCAAGATCAACTTAAAATTTACATCGATTTACCTAACAAAGCATTGGAACCATAACGATAACATTTAGAAGGTCTAGGCTAGAGATTTGTTCCAACATCGTAAAACATAGCAGTTGTCATTAATTGTTTGCAATACATTCCAAGTGTGATACCTCACTCCACGTATGTAAGTATATCGTAGCTCGTCCACGTACTTTCGAGTATATTGGATGGTGTTACAGTACGAAAAGTATAAAGAGGTGCTCTCACTGTGCGGTTTCACATCAAACAGCGATAATACAGACTTGGGCCTCCATGTACCTTCGGGTATATTTGGGAGGACAACTTTAGGTTGCTATCCATACATAGTGAACCAAGTCGGCCACCTTGTAAATTGTGATACGCCGAACACCGCATTCAGGGAGATTTCCTGCCCATAATTCTTGGTTCGCGAGGAGGTATTCTGTAGTTCACAGTTTCTTGGTAAACCTTTTTCCTAGCATTATCCTTTTATTTTTATTTTTTTTATTTTGGTTAAAATAAATCATTCATCGTGGAAGAAAAAAATCATTTTCCCTGTCGTTCGCGTAGCTAGCATTGAAACCACCTTTACCACCAGAAGTTACTCATGGTCAGCGAAGGCGAAATCACTCTACCGAAACCAGTACTATCGGTACCTCTGGTGACACATCATCTTCCCATATACCAGAGTCAACACAAGTTGTTTCTACACATCTCGGTTCATCTACTGTTGTCGAGATGGAGTCCTCACAGCTAACCGTGGTCATGATCCATCTAATCAGTAAGACCATACCTCCTAAACCCGACGTTGTTAAACTGGAAGTTGATCCAGATCCTGTCTCTTTTTTTCCAGAACATCTGCATCCCGAAGTCAAACGATCGGAAGTTTTTCCTGCATTGGTCATTCCACAATTTTTTGTAGCCTTTGAGTCTCCCATATCACACATTCAACCTCTTGAAATATACTTTTGGCCTGACGGTGAAATACTTCCAGCTGATTTAATTTCAATTGAAGAAATCCCACAAGACGTGACACCTTTAACTCCAACCCATTTTGAGGAGGATGTTTACCTGTATGATTTTTTTCCTCAATCACCATCCTCTGCTTTTTTTGATCCTGTTCCTATTCAAATTCCCATTGATTCAAAAGGGTATACATTTGGTCAAGTAACCATGCCTAAACCAACATCTTCGGTCGGACCATATATTCCAATTGCATCGGCACCTGCTCTCGCTACACCGTCTATGTTCACCACTTCACCAGAATCATATTTTCATGGTGGCCCTTTGGTCACCCACCTTGACAGTACTCTGTCATTTTTTGTCAACCTAATGTCGAAATGAATGTTTTTCAATGGCAGCCCACTCTACCTATCCAAACACAAATGGTTGTACACTCGTATCAACCAGTTCAACCTGTTACACCCACATCACTTCCACTTGTTAATACATCTATACCCCTGTTACAGAATCAAATTGTCGTACAAAAAAAATTTAAAGCAGGTCCTTCAATTCAATACCCTTAAGTATTGGGCCCACAAAATCCAAATTCTTTGGCCAATTTACAAAAAAAAACTATACCTGGGATTATATATTCACAAGTTGGTTTACCACATTATGGGATGTCACAGCCACAACCAGGTTATACTTATCCTCAACTAAATCCAATTTATTCTAATTTGGGTTATAACATTGGTGGAGAGACCCCTTGGCAGCCTCAGGTGCAAGTGCCTCAACCTTCATTTCAACAAGTATCATATCCAGGTTTTGGTCAATAGAATCCTCAAGTGTTTGCTTATCAAAACAACCCCTATCTAGGTTACCAGTAGTAGATTCCTTATGATGGTGCTCAAAGGCCTGTTGCTCAAGCAATTCCATCATACGCGAGCTATGCTCAACCTGACCTTAATCGACAGTTTCCTTTGTTGCAACTTTAGAGTTACCATATTTAAATCGACTAACCAATGATCCAATCAACTATGCTCCTTGGTGTCCGATGATATGTCACAAACTACCCTCGGATATTCCTAAGTTCAATGGAAACCTTGGGGAAGACCCATCGACTCATGTTATGACTTATCATTTGTGGTGTTCATCAAACTCCCTGAATGATGACTCTATTCGACTATGTCTTTTCCAACGTACGCTCACTGGTACTGCTACAAAATGGTACATTGAGTTACCTAGAGCTTCTTTTGATAATTTCACTACCCTAGCTAATGTCTTTTTGACTCACTTCCAGTTACCCATACGATATGAAACTGGAACAGAACTCTTGACTAATTTCAAAGAGACTAGTGCTACTCACATTCCTGATCATATTCATGAGTGGCGTCATCGTCATAGAATGGTTAAGACATTTGTTCCTGATCAGCTCCTTGCTGAGTGGTTCATTAAGTCCCTGATACCATCTATAACTGAGGATGTGGCTAAGGGTGGTATTGTCACTGAAGAGCAGGTCATTGCTCGTCCCCAACATTTAGACTTTATATATACCTAGTCTGGCATGCTCTATGAAAAATTTCCTAACGCGTCGCGATCTAATTTTAATGCTCCTCCTCAATTAAAGGACTTTCATGTCAAAGACGGTTTGATTGGTATTGTAAGAACACATCGTACTACTACATATGATCCTGCACCTTCTTCCGAAATCAATGCCATGTCATTTGACAAAGGAAAAAGTGGCAAGCAACCCGAAAGTAAGAAAAAATGGAAATCTAAGAAAAAAAAAACTTCTAACCCATAGGAAAGATCATCTGATCAATATTATAGAAATAGGAAACCTCATTATTCATGCATAGTCTGTAGTGAGGAACACTTTGTTCAGGATTTTCCTCACCGCGCTAAAGTCTCAAAAATGATTAAGACTTCACATGTGTCAGTTGTGTTGACAGATTCATTTCTGAATCCAAACACAAATTTGGTTGCTATGGATCCAACTTCTATTTCCCAAGTGTTTATGTTTTCTGTCAAAAAACCTTCAATAGATATTTTGGTGTCAACGTGTAATAAATATTATGGTATTCAAGAAAATGATAAAACTACTACCTCGACCACGAATCCGTCTACAGAATCTGTACCACCTACTACTATTCTTGAATTAATGATTAAGCCACCAAAGGGATTTGTTCATAAATCGACACATAATCCTCGAGCAAGAGCTGCTCAAAATTATAATATAGTTGAAGATTTGGCTCAATACCCTTCAACTATGTCTACTCTTGAGGTATTACAAAAGTGTCCCTCCCATAAATAGGCTTTATTGTCAGCTATTGGTGGAATTGATTTGACTGATTCTAATCTTGTCATCTTTAATCATACGGGCTATGTGCCACAATTACCAGCAGAATTGGCATTCTACATACAAGTAAATATTCTCAATCACCTTTTTCATCATACTATTATTGATGAGGGAGCATCTACATGCATTATGTCTCTAAACTGTTGGAAGTCACTTGGCTCGTCGTACTTATCCCGATCATCAACGACGTTGAAGGATTTAGATGGACGTACATATAAGCCTTGTGGTATTATCAATAACCTGCATGTTGAACTAGTGGAAAAAACAGTGAATGTTGATGTCAGTTTAGGTGCTCCACAACACACATTTTGATGCTTAAGGGTGTGTTGCCATCTTTGGAAACAAAATTTACCCTAAGGGTCTCAAAAACCTAAAAATTTTCAATGAAAGGAAATGAACTGATAACTGAAAGAAAGAGAGGGTTAATGGCACTAACCTGGATCAAACGAAGATGAAAACCATCCATAGAATCGATCGCAATCAGCAGCTAAAGTTTGGGGGAAAAAACAAGTTCAGAGCTCCAAATGCAATGGTAACTATTGAATGGTAAAAATGAATTGTAAAATTATTTTTATTAGTCATTTGATTATTTGCAATGAACATTTATTGTTGTGACTATGGTTTTATTATATTTTTATCATGAAACAGGTATCTTTAATCCATTTGGTGTTGTTCTGAATAGGTTTTACAACTAATGAACAGATTAGTTGTGCAAATTTATTTCAAGAATGATTTGACCACAAAGCATACTTTTTATCATTATTTTTCGAGCTTTGTTAAAAATGAAAAAGGATTTGAAGCGCACTTTCATATTTTTTTCAAGCTTCAATAACAGCAAAAAAGGAACCCCTGGAGTCTTATTTTAGCTCTTTTCAGACTCTGATAATGTGAAAATATTGCTAATCACTTGTTTTTTTGAGCTCATAAAAGTAAATGAATTGATATATACTCAGTAGAAGTTTAACCCTTTTCGGGAATGAGATAGATTATTTACGAAAAAGGAATACCTTGGTCAAACATGACTAAAGAGGTTCTCTCAGATATTATTTTACACTTTTTCAGATCTGAGCGACAACTTTACGAAAAAGTACTTATGGATTTTTCTTTCATCCTCTTTTTCAAACTCTCTAAATATGAAAAAGGACCGGGCTGTCAGTATCGTTAGGCTCGTTAACACATAAAATAGCTACAGACTTGTAGATCATAGCAAGAATCGAGTTTTATTCATCGCTAGACTCGTTAAATTATTAAATAGCGATACATTGTTTGCCCGAAGGGTTGAATTATAGATCAAGCATATGGTATCCTCCTCAAGCTTTTTTAAAAATAAAGAGGTACTGGTCGACAAATGACCAGGGAAAGTTTGGGAAACTGAACAGAACTTTTTACGGTAGCAGGTCGCTCTTGAACATGACACTTCACTCCATCACCATGACTGTTTGAGTTGGGTAATATTCTTGACGGTTCATTCATACCTATGGTTAATCATACCTTCACTTCAATTTTGGGTCAATGCTACCAACTCACCTCAGTGTCGCTGATATGTTTAAGAGAAGTCATCTAGTGAATACTCATCCTTCTGCAATACTCATAAACCTTCAATATCATGACATTCATCCCTGAACATTGCTATATCAAGTCATCCTTTGACTCCGAAATCAGTAAATCTCATTTCGCAATAAAGTGGCTTCCTGTCAATGGCAAATCATCATCCAAGAAGTTCACTTAGAAACATCATATTCCTGTACCATGAGCCTTATTACAGCATCGACAAGATCCTCGCTTCCGGAATTTTTACAGAAAGATTTTGTTTGGTGTTTGACATCAAATCATCTATTAACACCTTACGAAATGTATTGTAGTACCTTGAGGGCCATTGACATCAATGGTGGTTCTATCATGTTTGTTAACAGCTCATATTATTGGCTGGTAATCAAACAGTGTCTTACCATGTTCTACTACAAATCATATATTCACATGGCTAGACTTGTACCTGAATTATCGAGTGAACGAGATAAGAAGACCCTAGATCTAGTTTTAGCCATTCGAGCTGTGATTTTAGGATTTTTGTACACATCATCTGTATGGTGACCTTACATATAGATCATCATCCGAACATGGGCCTATATCTATAGGCATGTCTGTATTGGGCAATATTCCAATATAGATGACTTTCTAAACTATGTACATGTTATTAGATAGTTTATGTGTTGAGCATGGGAATGCCTTCCCTCAGTAATTCGTGATCAAGAGGATATATCATGATGTAATGTATTGTAAGATTGATGCAAGTTTCCACTCCACTTCAACTCTAGCCCATCATAGTGTAAGGCATCTCATTCAAAAAATATTGTTATTATTATTCTGACTTCATGCTTTAGGGGAAAATTGTTATAGGTTAATTTGGGCACCATTCCCAATGATCTGGTTAGCTGGACATCATCCCTAGAACCAATGAATAGGGTATATAATCCCCTATCATTTCATTTGCTACATGCCCTAAGACAAATAACAAGAACAAATCATCCATGACTTTTATTGCAAGGTTTCCAAGATTTGAAGTACATGTTATATCACCTATGACCTCACCAACGCAGTCTCTCAAGGGGATAAGTGTGTTGCATATGCAATTATCTCCATTAAAGGGTGCTCTGCAAAGCACTTCCCGACACTCAAGGGTGCATTGGTCAATTGGGAGCACAATTCTCATTGTTCTGGAATCTCCACTTGGCCAGGGCCTTCTAGAAGAGTGTATATCTGTCAAACTTTGAATCCATGTTTCCATTTGATACCTATGAGATTTGGAACATGTATTCCCTATTATTAGAAAGTCATTGATTTTGAAACTACCTGCAGCTCATCTATAAATTGAGCACAGATCCTAGTGCTTGAGAAGGAAGAAATTGAGTAGAGAAATGTTGGTGGAATTTCAATTGAGGATTTGATTTGAGTGATATGATGCTAAAGAGATGTTCATTGTGATGAGGCTGGGATGATGCTGGAGATGGTGACATCAAATCAATCACTGGTTGTAACCTCCCATTCTATCCATTAATAAATATTGTTGCTTACTTTCCCACATATGTATATGTATAAACTTCTATCTTTCATATTATGAATTCTTATCTGATGTGTATGGTTCATGTTTCATTGAGTTAACTGAATAACTTGAATAGGCATCTGTATATTGCAATCTCTTTTTTGTTTAGTGCTCATTTTTGCAGGAAATATTTGGCGATCTAGCTTGGATTTGAAGCTACAACAAGAGCGACATAAGGATAATAGGAAGCACTTGGAACCCAAGTAGGTTTCTTGATCTATTATGTGTGTCTATTTACTGTTATGAAAAGTATCTGCAAAGTCTTTAATTTTTTGTTCTAAATACATAGCACCACATTTAGTGAAGAATGTTTTATCCGTAATCCATACTTCCACATAACACTCTCCAAGAGGGAGAGGTTTTTCCCTGGCTCTAGGAGCCTAGTTCTTGTGTCTCGTGTCTTTTGATAATTGACTTGATGAAATATTTAATAAGCTAACAAAGGGAAGACATAATTAACTCAATTAACCTCACAAGTAATTATCAAGACGATAATTTGGAATTAATCACAAGCCCTCCAAATTCTCAACACTCCTTGCCTTGGCTACATATTTCTTCCACTGAGAATGGTCTGGGAATAATATTTCAGTGGTTGCGCATCATTTATCTTGATGTATTCTATCAATCCATTGTCATCCAATATTGATTTCATGTGATCCTTCGATGCAAAAAAATTAGAGGTGCCTTCCAAGGAATACTCTATCCTTAGTCAATTGAAGGTCATCTTCTCAACTATGAATAAATCTTGCTACACTAAGCTCCATAATCGAACCTCCTGAGAACAACATTGAATTCCTGCTCTTGTGTGAATCCTGCTATGATACCATGTATAAATTATGTTATATATTTTCAACTTATCATGAAGTTTTAATCAAAATAAAAATACACAAACCTACTCCACTGCTCTATGAAAAGTAATTCACAATATAGAACAAAACTTTTAGACATGCAATACTAAAACACACACATGCAACAAGTATTTTTCCCAAGGTAAGAAAACTGCTAATAACCCCAATGCATGATTGCATTAAATTAGAAGAATAGACATGTATTACAATTTCTTTGCTCAACTGAGCACAACCTACAAGTGCATAACATATCTCTCTTCTCACTGAAAGTCTTTGACCCGGATCTAGTAAATTTATGCATTTTCTTGAGATATTATATCCTCGCATTGTTCCTTGAGGAATTAGGCCCCTATTAATAAGGAAATTCCTCAAATTTATTGTGCAATTCCTTTAGGTTGATCCTCTGGTTGTATGCAATGCTTGTACACTCAAAACTAGTATACAACTAATGTTACACTACCTTGGAATATCCACCAAGTCCGGGGAACTCAAATTCTATGCATGCACCAAATTTTTTGGGCTGATTAATCATTTAGCTGATGATAATTGAGTTTGACTGAAGTCCCACTGTACAACTTTACCCTCCACTAGTTCCTCCTAATGTTGGAACTATATTAACTAAAAACAACCCTAGATAATTGACCTTGATTGCTACAAATTAGAAATCGCACATGTTGAACTAAACTCTAACTCATCAAACTTTAATTTACTCAATAAACTAGGTGACACAGGGCCATGTCACACAAATTAACATCATTCAATTTTTCTGCTAATGTGGAATTTCAAATTTTCTCAATTTAATCAAGGCAAAATCAAATCGAGGATTTCTTGCTGCAATTTTTCAACACTTACCAATGCTCCAGCTACTTTCATGTGTTTGATGAATAATGTGTTGTTTCCTTAACTAGACAAGTTTTTTATAGTGTTTATTGATTATATATTGATATATTCTAAGAATGAGGAAGAGCAGGAACAACACTTGGAAGCAATGTTGAGATTTTTGAGAGAGCATGAGTCGTATGCCAAGCTTAACAAGTGCAGTTTCTTTCATACTTAGATTCATTACTTGGGGAACGAAATTTCCAAGGAGGGGATATTAGTGAACACGAAAAATATTAATTCTATCATGGAGTGGCCAACTCCTAGGAATGTGGATGAGGTCATATCATTCATGGGACTAGCAAGTTATTACGGGCATTTCATCAGGAATTTCTCACGGATTGGTAATCCTATTACATATTTTCAAAGGAAAGGAAAGAATTTTGAATGGACTAAGGAGTGTGCATCTAGTTTTGAGAAGTTGAAACATTTTCTTATAAATGCTCTAGTTTTGAAGGTTGCAGCTCCTGATAAGGATTATGTGGTTTGTACAGATGCTCGCAAGGAAGGATATGGTGGATTCCCAATGCAGGAAGGGTAGGTGGTATGATATGAGTCAAAGAAGCTGAGTGAGCATGAGAATAAATATGTGACTCGTTATCTTTATTTGGAAACTATCATTCATGCATTGAATATGTGGAGGCATTATCCTCTTGGTAGGAGTTTTTTTTTTTATGAGTGATCATAGTGGGTTGAGTTTCTTATTTGAATAACCCAAATAGAATTCCAAGAAATCTAAATGGTTGGCTACCTTCAATGATTTTGAATTTGAGATCACGTACATCAAGGGCAAGGAGAAGAGGGCTGCATATTCTCTCAGTAGGAGAGTGTAGGTGAGTCACATTTCAGTTGTGAGCTCTTATGGGACATATTTGTAGGAGCAGATTTTGGATGTAGGGAAGCATGATGATAGGTACTAGTAGATGAAGTAGATATTGTAGCAACAGGGTGAAGATGATAGGGAGGAGTAGTTTCACCTCACGACAGATGGCTTGGCTAGATTCAGGAACAATATTTATGTACCAAATAACAGTGAGGTCAAGAATCTTATCTTGAGGGAGTTTCATGTTAAGTCACATTCAAGCCACCTGGGATATCCAAAGTCATTGATATCAGTCAAAAAATTCTATCATTGATCCATACTTATACAAGAATGCAACAAAATAAAAATATAAAGATAAATGCAAAGATGTAGTAGAAATAAAATGTCATTTCATTAATATCAAATAACTAAAATATGCTTACATACAAAATGAAAATAAACTAGCTTGGGTGATGGTAGCTTATCTCTGAGAAGAGATGTGGCAGCTACATTCCTCTGAAATATGTTACAATGAGGCTCTAGGGCTTATTTATGATTGAGAAACAATTGAAAACCCTAAACATCCAAAAACCTAACCCTAGGAGATGAAGCGCCAAAACTATGGGCCTGGGGTAAATTGGTATATCAACTACCTAGGGTTGTAACTTTAGCATACGATATATATTTGAAGCGCACGATATCTCTTTAGAAATATTTATCTGAGGACTAAAATTTTTGACTTAAAATGTCTATCAAAGCCTCACATTTTCTCATTTTCGAAAAAAAAAATCGTTTAGGGCCTCAAAACGGCTCTGGAAGTTCACGACCCAAAAAACTACTAAAAATAGTAAATTGTGCTACAATTAAGTAAACTGAAAAACTGAAAGGAAAAATAGTGGGGGTCCAAGTGGAAGAGGCATGTGACCACCTATATCATTACTCCCTGCGTAGGAAGCAATGGTCCCCATTACGTTGAGTGCTTTCATGAGATGGGTAAACTTCTGCTGAACTTGGTCCCTCGTGATTCACTTGCCTTGGTGCCGGAGTTGGCCAGTTTTCACAACCCAATATAGGTTTATCTTTTTCTATCGAGTTTTATTAATATATTTTCCATGATCTGATCAGTTGTGGAATATTCCATGTATTTTGGGTTTAACTTTGTCGGGGTGAGTTTTTTTGCAATGTCTGATGTCTCCAGTGATGGTGAAAAGTATGGTCAAAGGCAGTCCACATTGAACATTGGGTGCAGGCTAAGGAACAGTGGAATGCTGAGCTCAAACACATTGTCCCATACAACCTTAGTGATTGTGTATGGCCTATATCATATCTATTGAAGCTTGCAGTATGGCCTAATGAGGCGCTCCTTCTACAAATGTAGCCAAATTTTGTCTCCCACCTAGAACCTATGTGGCACTCGATGTTGATCATTTCACTGCTTGTACTTAGCATTGGCTCTATCTAATATCTCATGGACCTACTCACGGATGCGTTGAATGTGTTCAATGAATTTGTTGGACCTGTCAGCTTTGGACTAAACATGAGCCAAATCTTCCTGAGTAGCTGTAAATGGTATAACCACATCAGTGGGTGTTACACATCATTTTGTCACTATCCCTGCAATCCTCATATCGCCCATTGGAGGGTCATTTCCATGATCAATAAGCAGTGTCATGCCTTGCAAAGAACATCATTATATCCATTTACATGAGAGTAATATTCCTTCTATTGACAATTCCTTGAGCAGAGACTCAAACACCGTTGTTTTTTCCTTGGTGTGAGTAGTCAGTTATGCCCTCGCACTGAAGACGAAGATTAACATTGGGCCTCACACCAGCTGGTGCTCTGTCTCAGTTAGCCACCTGCGTTGAGCTGTTTATGGAATTTTTTTTTAAAATGGAGCCGGAGATTCCACTCCAACAACTTCAAGGATGAGTCATTGGGAGTGGTTGAACTGAATAAACCAGGGAATCCCTCCTTTATTTTATGGTTTCCACCTCTTATGGGAACTCCCTAAAGGATAGGCCTCCCTCCCACCTTTGTAGGGATCCTAACCTCTTCCTTTTCCTCTATAAAAATAAGCTATCTCTCTTTGCATAAGCTAGTTGAACATGGAGAATTAAACATACTATAGCTGAACTATTGAAGAGATAGAATAAGAAGGAATTACGTTCAGAGAGCTCGAGTCCATGCCTTCTGAGAGAGCTTGATTCCATGCCTTCATCCCGTCCAAGTTCCCTGACGAGCATCTGAGATGCGCTTCGGTTGAACCCCGCTAGAGGAGACTGTGACGTCAAAGCATTGGTTGTAACTCTTCCTTCTATCAATTCGTAAACATGCCTATTGTTTGGTTCCCATTTTGTATTATGTTAGATGTTTAATGCAATATGCTTAGCCCTCTTTGACTAGCTAGTAGTTATGAGTGAAATTATTATGTTGTATGTTGTTCTCGTTTGTTGTTCTATGTGCAAGTATCCGAGCATGACTGCGAAAGGATTGTGACTTGCCATGGCAGAAGCGAGAGGCCACCACCACTACAACCACGACGATGGCGATGGACTCTAGGTAGGTCAATCTACCGTGTCCTCTTTTCATTCAGTAATTAGGAATCAACACTCTAGCATGTCTCTTTCTTTCTAGACCCACTCTAGGGCTAGAGGGATCGTCTCTGTCCACAAAGAGGTTTTACCTGCTTAACAAATTGGCGACTCCACTGGGGAATCAGTGTGAGGTTTTTGTTTCATCTTGTTGGGTAAATTTCAATCATTGATTTTCTTATCTATATTTTTCTGGTTTTCTTTCTTATTTTATATCCTCTGTTCAGCTCCAGAGTGTCAAGATTGACCTTTGCTCATTGAGTTTTGGTTTTTCCCCTTTTTCCATAGTTATCCAGCTTGGCGTGCTTTTTGTCTAAATTAGCGTAGGTTTCTTTTGTTGCAGTCATGCCAACCCCAGTTTGGCGTAGATTACAGCCTTACAGTCATGCCGAATCCTATAGGATTTGGTTGACCTCCTTAATGAGTCTTTTTGTCAATTGTGCTTGCTTCTGGGTTATTTTTTATGTGTAATTATGCTTTTGGTACAATTTTGACTGTTGTCGACTTTCTTTTCTCAGCTGTTTGACCATCTTCTTATCGGTGTAAATTGAAGCCTTAGGGTTTCTAAGTGTCTTGGTACACTGATCGTTCTGTTTGGAAATCAAGTCATCTTGATTATTGTCAGCCTCATTCTTGGGTCGATTACACTTATTTTTCTTGATCTTTTTGAATGATTGCTTTGATTGCAGGATCATTTTGTTTCTCAATTGATTCTTCTTCTTGTTGCTGCAAGCATAGATTAGAAAATTTTCATTTGGTTTGGAAGATTGCAACATTAGTTTGATTGTTTTCTTGTGTTTGTTTTGCGTTTCATTGAGTCATTCAATTTCGATTCTTACACAATACTCAAGCTAGTGTTTGTTTTCATTTTTCATGTAATTAGTGTATCATGTACTTTTTTTCATTGAAAATAAATAAATAAAACATATTTTGCATTCTTTCTTTGCATCGAAAGTGAAATATTATTTTGCATAACTAGCATTTGATAGTCTAGGAAAGAGTTTCATTTTCCTTTGATTATGTTAGATGCATTAGTGGATTTATTCACATACTGTCATTGTTTTCTTTTGTTTGAAAGATCTTTATCCTTCTCATAACTAGCATTCATTGAATCAGAAATGATGTTCATTTTGCATATATCTTGCATTTAGGAAATTTGAGATCCAAATTCGATAAGGCCTTAAAACTGAACGTAATCCAAGATCAAATTTAAAATTCATTTAATTAACCTAAGAAAGCATTGAAACCTAAAGAAACATTTTTAGTGGTCTAGGCTAGAGACGTGTTCTGGCGTCTTAAAACCTAGTAGTTGTCGTTCGCCATCTGGCTTTAGACAGTGCTAGTACAGACTTGTGCTCCCCATACCGTCGAGTATATAAAGGGAGACCACTCTAGGTTTCAATCCTTTTATCCATAGGAAGTTGAGTCTGCCGCCTTGTAACCGTGATACGCTGAACACAACATTCGGGGAGATTACCTCCACATATGTAAAGTCCTTGGTCATTTCTCTTTCATTTGATCACCAAGGTGTATATGGTAGTTCACGAAAACTTGGTACACCCTCTTTCTTAGATTACGAGAGTAATCATTTCGATCTTTTCGTGCCTCTTTAAAAAGAGAAGAGATCATCGAGTGCTTGTCCTTTCACGCTCGTTTCAACCTGAAAGTGATAGAGTCACCTTTTTCCTATTTCTTGACTCTTAAAATACGAAACGACAGAGTTTTGTTTCTGCTCATGAAATATTCCTGTTTAAAGTTATCTTCCTTAGAATTTTGTTTTACGGTTGTTTCCAATGGCAACATTTCCGGAGTTTACCAACCAAGGAATCCCCTCCGAAGGGAATCCTAGTCCTTTTCCTGCTTTTGGGAATGTTGGTGCTCCTTATATGGCAACATTGTCCCTACCTGGGTTAACTGTTGGGTTGCCTATTTGGTTATTCTCGACCTCTGTGGTCTCGAGTGTTTCTTCTAGTGTACAGCCACCTCCTCCACCTGGATAGCATCATGTTGATTCTAAGGTGGACCTCTCCCCTTCTTCGTGTGTTTCTTTGTCCTCCTTTTCTACTTTGCCTGGTGAAAGTCTGAATTCCAATAACCAGGTGGCTAAGAAGAAGAAGAAGAAGAAGAAGCAGAAGACGAAAAAGAAGAAGTCAGATAAGAGAGAGGCCATCTCTGAGGCTATTGCAACCCCAATACCTTTCATCGATAAACCATCCAACCATCCACAGAAATTCAAATTCACTTGCATTTTGTGCAAAGGTGACCATTTTCTTCGAGATTGCCCTGGCATCCCCAAGGTGCTTGAAGCATGGTCCAACGACCATCCATCATTTCCTTTGGCTTCTGTAAGTCATATTGGTGGTGCATATTCGACTAGCAATGATAAGACTCATAAGAAACAGGGTAATATTACGAATCCCTGTAAGTTGTGTGAGGGGCATCATCCCATTCACCTTTGTCCATACATGGATGAAGCCAAGAGAGTGTTGGACAACCCTACTGTTTCTGCACCCTGCCTTCTAACTGGTTACTAGAAGCTTTCCTTGAGTCCTCTGCAAGTTGATTCAACGATCATTCAAGATTCATCCTTGGTCGATCCCACTCCCTTGGAAATTAAAATTCAAGAATCTGTTCCCAACCAACCATTGGTCATGGAACAGGTCGATCTGATCCCGCCTATGGTTCATTAGGTATTTTCTTTTGAGAGTGGCTCTCATCTCCCTCACGTTCTTCTTGTTTCTTCATATTCCTTAGACTTGGAGAAATATCATCCCATCCCTGTGATTCAAGAAGTTTCCCTTCCTCCTCCCATGTCTATGGTCCAGGAGGATACTCCTCTTGCTCCGGTAACACTAGGGGATGCCCATCTCAGTTCAATGGTACCTCCTCCAAGTAGTTTGATCACTTCCTTCTATTGGATTCTATTTGTGGGATACCACCTTCCTTCTTATGTGCCTTTTGAGATCACGGTACATGTTGAGTCTCAAAAAGTGTTTTCCATATTCATACATATTTCCATTATGTCATAACCATTCAACTCTCATTTCATACTATCTGACCTAAAACTCTACATTAAATAACCATTTTCATAAATATATGGGTTAGGATCCTTGTCTTCCAAAGTTATTTATTTTATGTGTTTAAAGTGAATTTATGATTAGAAACTAGAAAATTAACATAGTTTCATATATCTATATATGTGTTATGAGTTTTGTGACATGTGTAGGTCAAAAGAAAGCTTCTAAAAGTCCTTTATGTGGCCTCCCAAAACCAAATTCGAATTTGAGTGGAGAAGATCATGGGATCATGAGGATATGTGTCTCATTTCCTTTTTGTATTGAAACTCTAAGAAGATATGTGTCTCATTTCTTATTTGTATTTAAACTTTAAAAATACATGTGTCTTATCATTTCCTATTTTGATTGTAACTCTAGAGATAGAGGGAGAGATTCATGGACTCTCATTAATGAGATAACTTCTCATTTTTTTTTATAAATAGGAGAAGCTTTCTCCTATCAAGGATGTGAAAAAAATAGGAAAAGATGAGAAGGGATTATAGAGTGTTTTGTAACAAGGCTTGAGATGGAATGGGATGTAGATTTGTGAGTTTATCAATAAAGAAGTTCAATCATCAAATACTGGTTTGATTGCACTTCTGGAGCTAAGAAATTCACCGAATTGGTAGCAGAGGGCCCCTGCTGCCTAAGGAGGTTTTTATGCTTTCTAGCTAGGTTTATTTCAGTTTCTTTGTTTAGTATTTCTTTCTGCTTATGCTCAAGTTTACTACTTTCATAATTAACAATTTTTTTGTCCAACTGAGTAAAAACCATTTGTTTATATTACCAAATCTTTACAACTAAATGGTTAGTGACTTATAGGTACAATGATTGTTTAGATTTCATTTACTTCTTTCATAATTGACAATTGTTGTGTCCAACTAAGTAAAAATCGTTTGTCTATATTACCAAATCTTTACAACTGAATGGTCAGTGACTTATAGGTACAGTGATTGTTTAGATTTAATTTTTTGTCTTTCATAGTTGACAATTGTTGTGTTCAACCAAGTAAAATCCATTTTTCCTATTTTCAAATCTTATATTAAAATGGTTAGTGACTTATAGAAACAGTAATTGTTTAGCATTTCATTCTTCTTGTCATTTTCTTACTAAAATTAAGAGAATAATGGATTTGTCCAAGAGCCATACCAAGGAGTGAAGGCTTCAGGATTGGATGATACTTGATAAGTTGGTCATTCACTTAATTAGTTGTAGTTAGAAGATCCTCATCCCATTGCAACTAATAATCTCTTTAAAGGACATTCTGTTAGAAACTGAATCTGAATATGATTTGCAAGAATGGCTAAATGATTAGATTCAATGCAATGTTTGAGTTATCAATTGCATTTCCTATTTTCATTTCTTAAATCTCAATTGAGTTATAGATCCATGGATTAGGTTTACTTATTTAAACACTTTGTTTATCTTTTTGTCTAGAACTAGGCTTTCAAATTTGTCCATAAAACTTTGATTTCTTTTTAACTTACTTTCACAGCATTCATTTTTCTTCCTTTAGATTTATTCTCCCTTTTTAGCCTAGGATAGCACACTAAGGACTAAAAATACAAAACACCTAAAACAATGAGAAAAACACATACAACGAAGTAAGGAGTAGGTTTCTTAAGCACATATAATGCACCACACTTCATCAAAGTTACAAGCCCTGGTTGATAATTAATGGAAGCAATTTAGGAACACTAAATTGACTAAACAATACAGACCTTTGATGTGGTCGTACCCAGCACTATTATAGATAAAGGCGCATCTATTATTATTCTGTCTTCCACTACTTGGAAAGATTTTGGTTCTCCACCGCTTGTGTCTGTTACGCAGAATCTGTTGGCTTTTAACAGAGGAATAGTCAACTGTTAGGGATCCTTCTGAAGCTGCCTATTACTTTGGGAGGGAAAACTATCTATATAGAAGTGATAGTGGTCCAAGGTCCCTTGGATTTTAATTTACCCTTGGGGCATGACTATGCTTATGCCATGGGTGCACTTGTCTCTTTCCTCTTTCGTGTGATCTGTTTTCCACACAAAGGTTGGATCACGACCACTGATCAGCTTTTGTTCTTTGGTCCTAATATGGCATCTCACCCACCATCGTCTCTTCCAGATTTTTATCCGTCGGTTTTATCTTCCCTGGCGTAGGTTAATTATGTGGCTACCTGTCCCATGCCCGCATTTAGTGATAGTGTCGTTGTGCATCGTGTGCTGGGGGCATTGGGTCCTGATTTTTGAGATGTTGTTCTCCCATCTGGTGTGGAAATCTTGGAAGCCATGAATTCGTATTCATCATGATGAAAGGTTGTCGGAGCATAGTTCCTTTTCTTGTGTCAAGCTCCTTAAAAAATGAAACAAGCTCGTCGGAGCATAGTTCGTTTTCTTGTGTCAAGCTCCTTAACAAATGAAAAAAGGTGTCATGAGGATAGTTCTTTTACTATGTCAACCTCCTTAAAAAATGAATTAGGTTGAATTAGGTCGTGAGGATAGTTATTTTAATGTGTCAACCTCATTAAAACAATGAAACACGTTCCTGTTCAATTCGAGTCTTTGATACGATCTCGTAAAATCCCAGTCAATTCTTTCTCTTGCTCTCGTAATTTGAACCTTCACTCCATCTGCCTTTCATATGGACTAAAGCTTGGGGGGCATGTACCTCGAATTCAGTCACCATGCTGGGGGCATGCCCACCTTTTCAAGCATAGTTTGTTTCCGTTTCAAGCTTGTGTAAAAATGAAACCGATTTCAAACATAGTTTTCTACAAATTTTCAAGCGTGTGTAAAAATGAAACCAACCTCAAGCAAAGTTTCTTGATTTCAAGCTTGTGTAAAAATGAAATCATTCTTATTTTACCTCTCATGATTGCCATTTTATCAGCCTACTTTTCTAGATTAGCCTTGGTTTTCTCATTCCATCGTTACCATCTGCTCGGCCGATCATACGGCTTCACTTGGTTGTTTCACCCATTCCTAAGGAACCGCTGCAATGAGTGGTCTTGTTAGCTAGCCTCTTGAACTTTACTTGTTCTGAGTAGTTCCACCATCACCGAAACCAGTTGCTACCCTTAATACCACTCGTTCCTCCAGGAGGAGTCATCTTCAACTCTTTTCTGACTCTCAAAAATTGAAAAGATTGTCGAGACTCTTATCATTTTGAACTCGTTAAATGGATACAAAACGATATCTACCCTGAATACGTTTACCCCTTTTTCGGGTTGGGATAGATTATTTATGAAAAGGAAAGACCTTAGCTTATCACGACTAAGAGGTTCTTTCAGATATTGTTTTCTACCTTTTCGGATATGAGAGACTATTCACGAAAATGGCCATGATGGAGTTTTATTTTTCTACCTTATTTTCAAACTCTCTAAACATGAAAATATGTTGAGTTCTCCCTTTGTCAGACTCGTTAAAACCTAATGACATCGGAACTTTCACTATGACATTATTCGAGTTCCTCTTTCCTAGGGCTCGTAAAATGTACTAGGTTGGATTTGTCCGAAGGAAAAACTTACAACACAAGCATATGCTATCCCTTTCAAGCTTGTTTTAAAAAATAATTGGGGTACTCGCCAAAAATGGTGGGGGAAAATGAAACCAAGTTTTAGTTATGCTCACAATATGTCTCTCTTGAACATGGCACTTGCCTGCATTCGTGTCGGGATGGGGACATCTCATTTCATCATTTTTTTCCTCCATGGGTTTGGGTAATCTCTTCTGACCTCTCATCTTCTCTTTGCCACGTCATCATGACCTCAGATCCCTTGACGTCAAATAATGCCAAATCCAGTGTCGTGTTGCTGATATGTTCAAGAGAAGTTTTTCTCTACAGTTTTCAACCTCCCTCTAATGCTTTGTTGGTCTTGATTCACTATCATCATGTTCCTCTGTCTCATGTTGATGATGTGGGAAAAATTATGGCCCACCTTTGATCAGGTCACTTCCTGTCGGCTTCAGCTCATTATCCAATAATTTGATCTAGAGACTCCCTTCTAATACCTTAGAGTCTGCATGCCTTAATGGCAGGTTTTTTGCATTCGACGTAAGGTCCACATCATTGGCCTTCGATCGAGTGATTCTGCGAATGTTTGACACCATATCAGTGTTCACATTCCATGCATTGTACCGATTGTAGCTTGAGATCCATTTTCATTATTGGTGGTTTCTCTCGTGCCTGTTAACAACTTTCATCATTGGCTGGTAATAAAGTGATTTTCTTGCATGTTCGACTTCATCTCATATATTCGCATGCTTTAATTTGTACTTGTTCGGGTTGAGATTGAGTGCAAGACCCTGGGTTTTGTTTGATAAAATCCAGGCTGTGGATTTTTGTGGATTATCATGACTTATTGCATGAATATTTTGATTGGATGGTTGCAACCATACTTGAGTCTATTTCTTGATCCTTACTGCTGGATGGTTGTGTCCATATCTCGAATCTCAGTTTTTATGTACTCTATTATAGATGGTTGCACCCATACCAAATTTTCATGTATCAGAGATATTAGTTGTATTTTTAATTGCAGGTTTTCCGATAGTGGTGTTTGGTTCTAACGCATTCTCATAAAGCATTTCGCCCCTCCCTCTCCCTCGGACCTCATGCTTTAGGGGGCATTTGTTACACAACATTTTGTCACTATCCTTGAAATCCCCATCTCGCCCATTGGAGGGTCATTTCCATGATCAATAAGCAGTGTCATGCCTTGCAAAGACCATCATTGCATCCCTTTACATGAGAATAATATTCCTTCTGTTGACAATTCCCTGAGCAGAGACTCAAAAACCCTTGTTTTTTCCTTGGCGCAAGTAGTTAGTTATGCCCTCGCGCTGAAGAGGAATATTAAAACTGGGCCCCCTGCTAGCTGGCACTATGTCTCAATTAGCCACCCACACTAAGTTGTTTATGGAATTTTTTTTAAAAATAGAGGCATAGATTCCACTCCAACAACTTCGAGGATGAATCATTGGGAGTGGTTGAAATGAATAAACCACGGACTCCATCCTTTAGTTTATGGTTTCCACCTCTTATGGGAACTCCCTAAAGGATAGGCCTCCCTCCCACCTTTGTAGGGATCTTGACCTCCTCCTTTTCCTCTATAAAAAGAAGCTATCTCTCTTTGAATAAGCTAGCTGAAAATGGAGAATTAAACATATTATAGTTGAACTATTGAAGAGATAGAATAAGAAGGAATTATGTTGAGAGAGCTTGAGTCCATGCCTTCATCCCATCCAAATTCCCTGACGAGCATCTGAGACGCGCTTTGGATGAACCCCACTAGAGGAGACTGGGATGCCAAAGCATTGGTTGTAACTCTTCCTTCTATCAATTCATTGACGTGACTATTGTTTGGTTCCCATTTTGTATTATGTTAGATTTTTAATGCAATATGCTTAGCCCTCTTTGACTGGCTAGTATTTATGAGTGAAATTATTATGTCATATGTTGTTCTTTTTTGTTGTTCTATGTGTAGGTATCTGAGCATGACTGTGGAAGGATTGTGACTTGCCAAGGCAAGAGCGAGATGCCACCACCACTACAGCCACGACAACAGTATTGGACTCCAGGTAGGTTGATCTACCATGTCCTCTTTTCATTCAGTAATTGGGAATCAACACTCTAGCACGTCTCTTTGTTTGTAGACCCACTCTAGGGCTAGAGGGATCGTCTCTATCTGCAGAGAGGATTTACCTGCTTAACAATGGGACACAGTGGCTAGAATACCAATCCCACCTAAAATGGGTTATGATAAGTTGAGATATGAAGATAGCTATTGTATATTTGTTGGACATAGGGGAGGCTCTCATCCCATCTACATGGATGCTTCAAGTTGTACATGCACATAATGTGTACTATCATCCTATTGAAGACCTCTATTTGGCCATAGTTTTTGGGGTGGAAAGTTGTGGACTTAGTGAGTTTGGTATCCAACATCTACCATAGGCTTGATCAAAATGTATTCAATAACCAGCTATCCCAATATGAGAAAATGGACTGTGGGATCCAAAAGTGTACCCAAAATCATTCAAATAAGAGATTATAATTATATTCTATTATGATACTCTTATCACAAGCTTCCATAATGGTCATCTTAGATAATATGTCGATGAACTCAAAAACACAGTCGTTGTCATTCTTAGTAGAACAAAGGCTCAACATGTAATCCATCGAGATGGATTCCCAAGTTCAACTAGGAGTAGGCAGAGGATTATATATGCCTCTCTTCTTGATGGTCAGTTTGGAAATGGCATGGGAAGTGCAGGATTTGATGTACTTCCCAACATCCTATCGAAGGTTTTGCTAATAAAAAATACTTTTGAAACACTGCCACTATTTTCTATACTTTGAAATGTCTAGCGACCCGACTACACTGCACCTCCCAAATCATCTTGGCACGCTCACTTGAAAGAACATAGAGCTGTCCCAAGTGGCATAACATTGCATCCTGCAGGTGAAAATTTGGAACATGCTTGCCTTCCAGGAGCATCTAGTATGTGTTGTTGAACTTTGGATCACTCTTGTCAATATGCACCCACCCTAAAGTCTCATGTCCACGAGAGTTGAGTAAAGTGGTCACCATGATAACTGATGGTCGGCTGAAGCAGTCAGCAACATTATTAGTGTTTCCCTTCTTCTACTTAATATTCAAATGGAATTGTTATATGTATGTATACCATTACTGATGAAAATCATTTTGCAACTTTCCTTGTGTTTGTATGAAGTATAGGGGTCAGTGGTTTGTGTGTATGATTATTTTCTTCCCAAAAATGTAATGCTTTCATTTTCAGTAGGACTAAAAAATGGAATACATCTCCTTGTCATAGGTGGGATGCTTTCAAACTATGTCTGAAAGTGTCTCGTTGTGATATGCCACTGGATGCCCCTATTGAGTAAGAACTACACCAATAGCATAGTTAGAGGCATTTTTCTCAATCTCAAATGGTTGTTGCAAGTCTGGTAATGTGAGCACGGGTGCAGAGAAGAGGCGATGTATCAACTATGAAAATGCCTCATGTTGGGATTCAAACCAAAATAAAGAGAACCCCAACATGAACCTGCAGTAAAAAATGGCAAGACCTAGAAATATGTGAAGCTCCATTAAAGTGTTTGGGGTTGGCCAATCCTGAATAAATTGTATCTTATTTGGTTCCACATTCACACCCCGCTCATTAATGATGTACCCTAGGTATTTAACTTAGGTCATACCAAAAGTGCATTTCTCCAATATGGCGCACAATTTGTGTTTCCATTGGGTTGGGAGGACCCGTCGAATATAGTGGAGGTTCTCTTCCCAAATCTGGCTAAATAACAAGATGTTGTCCAAATACACTACCACGAATGAGTTGGTGAAGAGCCACAAGATGTCGTCCATCAGCCTCATGAAGGTTGTGGGGAAATTCTTCAACCCAAAAGGCATGACTAGCCATTCAAAAATGTCCTCCTTGTATTTGAAGGAAGTCCTCCACACATCAGAGGGTTCGATAGTTACCTATGATTATTGGATTTCAAGTCAATATTGTTGAAATATTTGGCCCTGTTAAGCTGGTCCATAAGGTCATCTATCCGTGGAATCAGATACCTATTCCAAACAATGATCTTATTCAGCGCCCAATATTCAATACTTAATCTCGAGGTCCCATCTTTTTTTTGTACCAATGCGATCAGGCTCCCACAGGGTAATGAGCTTCACATGATGTGCCGTTTCTGCAACAACTCCTAAATATGCCTCTTGATTTCATCTTTCTCCATAATAGAGTGTCGGTAGATCAGTCCATTGGGTAACAGTGCACTCGGGGTCAGATCGATGGAGCACTTAACCTGACAGTGTAGAGGTACACCTGTGGGTGAGGTGAATATCTCCCTATACTCGTATATGACATTTTCCATATGTTTTTTTCGTGTGGAGGATCCTTGTCTGGAGGCCATGGCCACAATATTCTTCTTTCCCTGAGGGTGAACCATAAGGAAATAAAATTTCTCGGTTTGGGAAATTATCTTACTGCATTACTTCGCAGTGATCAAAGAGATGCTGGTAGGCAATGCTACCTCTGGTGTCCTACACAACTTATTTCCAAAAGTAATAATAGAAGTGCGAGGCCCAAACTCATACACAACATGTCACTTCCACAATTATGGTTGGCCTAATAATACATCACAAACTTCAAGAGGAGAAACATCACACAATACCTCTTCTATGAAAGCCTTTATGTTGTACGAAAGGTGGCACTGTTGGCTAACGCGGAGATCTCATCCTTAGTGAAGCCACCCGATGGTGTACAGTTGAGGGTGTGGTGTGGTCAGTAAGTCCAACCGCTTTATGAACAATGCTAAAATGATATTATTCTAACTCCTTATGTCAACAATGAACTACAGCAGAGAACCCTTCACCCACATCTGTGAGTGGAAGAGGTGCTCCCCCTCCTCTAGATCTTCGAGCTCAATATTATGGATCTTCATGGTGGCAATGCTGGCACTGGGCTCTATGTCAATAATATGCTTCCCTTTATCATTCCCCTTGTCATTTTCTAACTCATATTCAGAACATGCATATGAATCAAAATCCTTCAGCTTGGCCACAAGAGATTTCTTAGATCAACACTCACTTGTATTGTGAGTGGGTCTCTTATGGAACTCACACCACTTTCCTATGTCCTTCTTTATCTTCATGGTGTTGTTATTTTCTTTCTGGTTTTTAAGGTTGTCCTAGGTCGCCCTGCCTTGGCTCTTTCCTTTTTTCTACAGTTTGCAGGCTCCTTTCCCTTGCTTTAGATTAGAAGAACCCAATTCTCGCTTATTTTGTTTAAATTTTTTCTCGATCTTAATAGTGTATCAATGGGTGTCACCAAGCGAGGATATGTCCAGGAAATCCATCTTGTCCTAGATGTACTTGTGTAGACATGCACAGTACTTGAGCACCAAATACTACTCAGAATCCTTGATACCCAACTTTGTGTAAAGGGTATGAAAACAATTGTGAAATTTGGTATGTCTTGGTCCCTTTCCTACCGCAGCGTGGTCCACTTTATGGATTTATCTTCATAGCTCTTGACAGAGTAACAATACTCCTTGATTTCACCTCATAAATAATTTGAAGTGGGTGCAACTGAAAATAGTGAGGGCTCCCTCTCGTCCCTCTGCTCACAATAGGTTTCCCACCATTTCTTGACATGAGGGACAGATTTGAGGAGTGAAAAATTAATCTTTTCCCGATTGGAAAAACCATGAACTGAAAAATATCCTTCTAACATATTTAACCATTTATCTACGACATCTTCATATTTCTAGCCTTCAAATTTTGGGATGTCAAATTTGACTTGTACCTTAAAGGGAGTGGTGCCTCCAGAGTGGCTGGAAGATGAAGATGTGTCACATGTGGGTAGTCGGTGAAGGATCTGGGAAAAGTTATCCATCATCTTGTTTCTCTTTCGCGTGAGGGCTTCTTTGAGCAATATTTTGAAAGGAAATCCAGCTCCCTCATCTTTCTTTTCTCTCCCCATGGGATGTCTTCAGTGTTTGCAAGGATGGTTTTGCAAAGGTTCAACCAATTCAATTCCTAACTCCTTATATCCTGACCTCACCGGGGACATGAAAAGAAAAAAGAAAAAAAAAGACAAGATCTCTCTAATAGCATTGATCCAGAATTATACAGGAACGCAAAAAAATATAGATATAAGCATAAATGTAAATATGCAACAGAAATAAAACTTCATTTCATTAATTTCAAAGAAATGAAGTATGCTTACATATAGAATGGAAATAAACTAGCTCTCGTGATGGTAGCTTATCTCTGGAAGAGATGTGGTGGCTACATGCCTTTAAACTATCTTACAATGAGGCTTAAGGGCCTATTTATGATTTAGAAACAATGGAAAACCATAACCATCCAAAAACCTAACCCTAGGAGATGAAGCACTAAAATTTTGGGCTCCATTGGGGTAAATTGGTACATCAACTTCCCAGGGTCGTAGACTTGGCATACAATCTATGTTTGATGCACATGATACCTTTTTAGAAATATATATTTGAGGACTACGAATTTTGAATATAATTCCTGGTCACATAGTCACATATGCTCGTTTTCCAAAAAACCGTCGTTTAGGGCCTCAAAACGGCTCCGAAAGTTCAGGACCCGAAAAACTGCCAAATATAGTAAAATGTGCTACAATTAAGGAAAATGAAAAACTAAAAGAAACATTGGTGGGGGTCCAAGTGGAAAAGGAATATGACCACCAATATCCATCTGAATCAATAATTGGTCGAACTTGAAGAAAAAAGTGGTTGAGTTTGTTGCGAGATGCTTGGACTATTAGCAGGTAAAAGAAGAGTGTAGTAATTCAACTGGTTTGTTCTAGTGTATGTCAGTACCAGAATGGAAATGGGAGGTACTTTCCATGTACTTCATTACTAGTTTACTGAGGACATCGAAGAAACATGATTCCATCATGGTTATGGTTGATAGGTTCATTAGAGAACTTTTGAGTTCTAAAATGGGCCTCCTAAGAAAATTGTATAGCCAAAATAAACATTATAGCAACCAATAGGATTCAAGATGATGATTTCAACCATGGGGATGATTCACCACTTTTGGGGTAAAAAACTAAAACTATTAAAAAATAATAAAATAATAAAACTACTTTTTCAACTTGTATTTTTAACTTATCCCCCTAAGGTTTTACTCAAATTTCAAGCAAAAGTACTCGTTAGATGAAAATTTTAATTTCTCATGCAAGGAGTACCCATGTTGCATACTTTCGATGGACCCTACTACACGAAAAATGAGAAATACATGAAAAAACATGATTACAATCACGTTTTTCATGTATTTCTCATTTTTCAGATAGCAGGGTCCATCGAAATTATTTAACATGGGTATTCCTTGGATGAGGAATCAAATTCTGCATCCAATGAGTGTTCTCACTTGAAATTTGAGTAAACCCATATGGAGATAAGTTGAAAATAAGATTTGAAAAAGTAGTTTTTTATTTTTTCCCTCTAAAATTTGATGATGTAATCTAATCTTATTTTATTATTTCCACTATTATTTTATAATTTCCTTAGGAGGCCCTTTTTAGACCTCAAAATTCCCCTAATGGAGCAAGGTAACTCACTCCATTGCAGTAAAGTCCACAAATTTAGCTAGTGAGGTAGATCAAATATTCATTAGGGAGATAGTGAGATTGCATGGTGTTCCCAAGAATATTATATCAAATAGAGATGCAAGTTCACTCCTAGGTTTTGGGAGTTATTTGCAGGGTTGGGGAAAAATTTAGTTTTCAGTACAACTTATCATATGTGGACAAATGGAAAGACATAGAGGGTCAAAAGGATTCTTGAGGAAATGTTGAGGATGTATGTCATGCATCATTAGAGGCAGTGGGAGGATTATATTCCATTGATATAGTTTGCATATAACAATGGGTATCAATAATCCTTAAGGATGAGTCCATTTGAGGATCTTTATGGGAAGAGTTTCAATACTCCTATCAGTTGGAGTGATCTAGTGAATACAATGATGATTGGACTGGATATGCTAGCTGAGATGGATCAAGAGATGTAAGTTTTTAAGAGGAATATAAAGGAAACCTAGGATAGGAAAAAGAGTTATGCAGATCGGCATAGAGAATTATTCAAGGAGTTTCAGCTTGGGGGGCATGTGCACTTGCACATCAAGCCCAAGAGGATGTCCTTGAGGATTGGATCATGTGCCAAGATGGAATCACAATGTTGTGGGACTTTTGAGATCCTTGATAGGATTGGGCCAGTGGCCTATAGGCTTGCACTTCTGCCAACAGTGAAATTCCATGATGTTTTCCATGTTTCATTGCTTAAGAGATATCTCTAGGATTGTTTTCATGTGATTGATTAGCCTGTATTGCAGGTGGAACCAGAGGGAGAGATTCAGCCAGAACCTCACTGCATTTTGTAGTAGAAACAACTCATGCTCTGGAACTAACCAATCGAGCAAGTTGAATTGCAGTGGAAGCACTTTGGGCCCAATTAAGCTACATGTGAGATGGTTGATCAAATGTGGGATTTTTCTCCTTCCTTATTTTTTGGTTGATTTGATGTGTTTGGTTTATTTATTTTGGTTTCTAATTATATATACATGTGTGTATTGTAAATACTACAATGAGTTGTGTTATAAAGCTCCAATAAGTAGTATGTTGTAAATATTGCACTGAGTTGTGTTATAAAGCTCCAATAAGAAATATGGTGTTCATAGTTTCAGTAGTTTGGTATGATGTAAATTTTTCATTGATTTGTGTAATAAAACTCCATGGGAAGCATGTTTTTGTTGGTTATAAGTTTCATTCAACACCGAGGACAGTGTTACCCCAAGGGGGAGGGGTTTATAATTTCCCTTGGTTGATTTTCCATGTAAACAAAATAAGACCAACTTCATGAGACCGGTATTCCAAGATGGATGTTGGGAAAACACTTTAGTTGGCATCATTTGTGGTTGATTGATGGCTATGGAAATTGGCAAAAGCATTGGAAAAGGAAAATATGCAATAATTATCTTTTAATTATGAAAATAAAGGAAAATATGAGGAAAGGAAGGTGAAGAGACAAAAAATTGTATGCAAGGGAAATTAGAGGGAAAATGAAGGAAAACGAATAAAATATAGACATCAATAATAAAAATGCATTAGAGAAATAGCTCACAACTTTTGGCTTAGATTTTTGATATTTTTTATCAGTTAAGTTTTGGCTATCTCCTTTCATTCTCTCATACTATTACACACTTATAGCATTCTTCGAGCATGCTTGGATCATTCTAGCATTCACTTGTATTTGGAGAAGCAAGAAAGGAAGTGCAAGGAGACATTTGGATCAGCATCTACCAGTGGGTTTACTTTGCAGGTAACAGGTTGCATGTGTGATATCCTTGTTGATTTTTAGATGCATGGTATATGCATGTGGCTCCTTGGTTATGTTTTGTCCTTGGAAAGGAGATCTTCTGTGATTGATAGTGGTTTCATCCTTGATTTTCCATTTCCTAGATATTCATGGTGTAGTGGGTTCCCCATTTTATTTTATGATCGGTTCTCCAGTTTCATATGGCTACGGGTTGGACCAAAATCTTTGTGGGTTGAGTTGCTAGTCCCTGGAGCTTACAGGTTTGGAAAAACGCTCTAGAGCCCCAATGCAGCTTGGGTTTCCCTACAGTCTATGGGTTTAGTCACTAGTCCTTGGAGCCTTGGGGTTGGGACAAACACTCTGGAGCCCTGGAACATCTCAGGTTCCCTGGAGGTTGTGGGTTGAGTTACTAGTTCTTGGAGCCCTGTACAAATTGGGTAGAGACCGATCTAGTTGAAGTTAGTGATTTCTAGACCATATAGTTGAGATCATTATGCTTAAGGTTTGAGGTGGTTAGGCCTCTCGAAACCCTAGTTGGTTTTTCTTTGGTTTAACCCTTATGATACCGCATTCATGATTAGAATATGGGGTGGGGGTGATTGGCTGAAAGAGAGATTTGGTTCATCCCAATATATGGTTAGATGGTATGTGGAAGTCCCTAACTTGGTTGACATTTTCATATATTAATATGAGTTATATAATATCCAAAATGGGATATTTTAACTAAAATTGTAGAAATAAACTTAAGCAGCAAAATAAATGGAAATATACACACAGCCACCAATAAAACACAATAGATGCCGATAAAATCACTGAGCCATTTTATTAATCCATGATAAAAAGTACATCAGCATAAAGTAACAATGAAACCTGAGCTTTCCAAGCAAGCAGAGCAAACCTAGAAAGATCTCTGGCCCAACTGATGAATGACGCTAGCAATGATGTAGACGGCTCAGCAAGAAGACTACTGCAAAACGGCTACGACAAACTGTCACTGAACCCACTGAAGCACAAGTTGAAGATCCGAATGATCCTCACACCAATCCCTGAAGCTCTACGAAACTTTTGAATGAAGTCTTCTCAAGAGAGTTGGGTTTTCGTCCAACACTCATAAATCACCCGAGGGTTTCCGCCCTGGGGCTACGGCTGAAGTAGAGAACCATGTCTCACACCTCTCATATAATGAAATAACATGATCCAACGATATCTCCCAATGGCCTCGTCCCTTTTTTTTATAGATCTCTTGTAGCCTTCTAGAGCATTATTTTATTATTATTTTATTCATGGAGCACTTTTCCCTTTTATTAAAATATTCCTTTTTAATGTAGAAAAGGGTAAATCGGCTACCACACCTCCTCCAGTCACTGAAATCTATGTCTAATTATCCCACCATGTAGGTATCCTCGTCCCAATTCCAATGAGCTATTACACTAAGGTGTTCCATCATGTATTCCTCTCGGAATGCCACCTTGAGCATAATCAGCTAAGTTAAGCCCATAAATAACTCAAATTTTTGAAAGTTATCAGAATGCCCAGAACGAAAGCCAAACTGCTCGGATGATGGAGTATATCAAGCGAATGCCTCCAAATACCATGAAAACTCCTTAAAACTCCTCCGAAAATCTCCTGAGCCCACTAATAGCACCAATATGTACATGTGACTTGTCTACTCCTAACTCTGGAAGTCCCTCCTAGCCCTGTCATGGGTGATACCAAAAAAGTAATATTACAGACCTTCCGCCCCAAGATTTCTTGCGCTCAAGCAATCGAAATATGTGGGCCACTCTGTTGGCCCGCAGCAACTGAGACCCAATGCCCAGATCCCATACAAACCTTTGGGTGTTGCTATGCACCTATGTCAAACCGCTCGGAATAGACCCCTCAATGCCAAGTTCCCAAACTGATCTCTCCCTGTACCAGCGAACAAAAAATCCTCCCAGATCCCAACACCACCATGGCCCATCATCGCCTAAGTCACACGGCTCGGGTTGCGCACTGCCTCTGGCTATAGCTGATGCCCCATGAAGTGAAGTCTTCCAACAAGCATCCATGCTCCCTGGCTCCTATTGTGTTGTACCTCTAACTATATAAGCTACCCCACCAACTGCATACCAACTCATCACCTCTCTCCAATCCAAGTCTTGAATCAATCCCATGTTGACCATGCTCTCTTGAAATCAGGATGGAGTGCTGAAGTAATGATGACCTGGGCCCCACTGCTAGCTGGAATCTGTAACATCTGATATGTCTAAGGTCCCCTGCTCCGTTTTGCTCCCTATGAAGAAAATCATACCATCAAGAGGGTACCAACTCATGATCTCCCGCCAATCCATCCTGGAAGAAGAATCTAATGTAGCAACAACTGTATGCGGAACACGCCTGGAGTGTTGTCGCCAGCCCACAATCAACTCACACTACTCTGCCCTGTCTGCCAACAAAAGCTGCCTGTCAAAGAAATCCCCTCTCTATAATGGGCCAAAGTGGGCAAGATATGCTGCAAGCCCCATCGATGTACTCTTGGAGAGTACTACTCACTGAAAGTACTGCAACTCGGTCGACTGTATGTACATCTATCTGTACCTCATCAATGTTTCAGCCCAAAGATGGATGCTCCACCATCTCCAACAACTCACCCCTCTCATCGGGAATGTAAGGCTCTTGCCATCCACTAGCCCCCTATAGAACAATCCCATCCACCTCCAACACCTCCAGAGGATATGGATCTGCAACTGTTGTCACCGTACTCGATGTTAGTGCATCTGACTGCTCCACCTCAATGGTTGACCCCAATGTTAGCCGCATATCCATCATAGACTCAATGTGGGCGCCCATCTGGCTCTCCCCCAAAGGAATATCATGCCTGATGTGCATAATATCCTCCTCTGCTAACTCAGGCTCCATCATATGCTGCTCTGGTTGAATCGTCACAGGGTAATCATCACCCAGAATATCTCCCATAGAGTCTTGTGACTACTCATCCTACACACTGGAACACAGCTCTGGTCTACTATCATCACCTCTGCATGACTGCTCTTGCTCCCCAGAAGTGTCCTCAACTGATCCCCTGGACTTACCTGAAGAAGATTCCTAATCCTGGCATACAGAAGGAATGCCCTTATGTTCTTCCTCTGTTGCACCATCTGCATCACTCAAGCATGAGTGATCATGCCCCCAAGGTTCTTTGCAGATGAAGCAAAGTCCCTTCCTCCTCAACTCATTTCTACTTCCTGATCCACCAAACTGGAGCAGCTCCTCCCTGGTCAAATGTCTCCTGAATAGCCCAATATTCTGCTCGACCAGCCCTTGGGCTAGCCCATAAGCAACAAGTGAGACCAACTGCTCTCTCCTCAAAATGCTCAACAACCGGGTCTGCAACTCTCGGCCAATGATATCATGGTCTCTCATACATGATGACAAGATGGACTACATGTGTGCTATGAAAATATCAAGATGATGTCTCCTAATGCTGAATAAGAATTAGAACATCTGCAGGATCAAGTCATCACACTCAAGATCAAACATGATGACATAAGTCTTGAATGTGGCCATTCCCCATAAAATCTCAAGCTTCTTCCTGAAGGCAGAGCCTGCGCTATTGTCCAAATCCTGAAAATTCTCTACAGTAAATCTCATAATCCTTCTAATAAAATCATCATTATATGGCTCTATAGGTGTGATTAATTTCATGATGTTACTGAGGCAAGCTGCAACTGGAAGTGTGACCCCTTCACAAGGTTCCTCCAAGAATTTGGGTTGTATAAGAGCAAGCATAGCAGGCTTTAGAGCCCAAATTATTTTCTTCCCTTCTGCTTGGTCTATTGTGGACATGAGTTCATTAAACTCTTCTAGTTTGGACAAAACTCTCCATGACATCTTCATGTGTTTCAAATCTGTCCCAAGTGCAAAAATTCTGTGACCAATCCCCAATTCTCCCTGCAAATCTTTTGGCTGTCCTTTTTGAAGGATGGCATAAATTCCTCATGAAAAGGGTCTGTTGTTTGGATTTTTTTTCTAGTCTTTTGATGCATGGTGGTTTAAGGAACCAAATTCTATTTTTATTTTCATCAATCTATTTAGGAATTCTTCCATGGTTCATCCAGTGATGTGGTCACTGTTATTTCCTGAGTTTAGTGCATTTTTCTGTGTCGTATTCTAGTGAATGAGTGACAAGATGGCTTTCAGAATTTTTGACCAATTCAAGCGTAATCTTCAGTAGTGCAATCTTAAACAGTAAGACTCATGGCATATACAAGTCACTTCAATATTGTCAACAAGACTATCATCCTCACATCTATCCTTGGAGAATAATATAACTATACACTAGGTAGGCTCAATTATTCCTGTAATCACTCTGCACACTTTATTCACACGTTCTAATAACAACAATGCAGGCTTTGACCCTCATTGGTTCGAATACAAGACAATGACATCTTCTCACACTCAGATGGACAGGACAAGGGCAAGATACAAATAACTAACGCTGCTTACCACATCAGCATAGTCAGTTGAGACAGAAGACTGATTAAAAACTTAGGAAACACTGATATAATTTGCTTTACTATCAAATATTACAAGTGAGCAAGGGATTTTGAGAACCTGGTAACTTGGATGGTCCCGCTGATAGTGATAGTGTCCTGCTTCAGTTCTTGATTTCTGATATCAGCAACCTAAATGAGTGAAGTCACAAACTTCAATATTATACTTTATTTAAAGGTGGCTGCCCAGAAATGTATTAATCCACTGCTCAGAAATGGAACTTGACGTTATATGTCATCACCTCCACATTTTTCACATATTCCACTAATACCAAGACACCATTGGGGAATATGCATGAACATGTGGCTGAAGCACGAATTGTGAAGGGACATAAACATACAGCAGTGACAAATGACCACTTGTACTAGTGTCCACACTTGCTATTCAACCGAGGTTGTATTTGCAGTGACGATGTTATCCCAACAGAATGTTCATAGTGCCAACTCAGCTGAAGGCTACGTTCATAGTCAGCTTTTAATCCTGGAAATTCCTTGATGCAATCCGCTGCCACAATGTCATGGCTCTTTGCAAATACTAACCACCACCATAAACCTTGGCCTTTTAACAATTCTATAGCTAACAAAAATATGGAGCTCCTCTCTAGAATAGCTCACGGCCCCTTCAAAATTTTGAGTCTGTAAATGCACAGTGAAAATAAATAATTGGCCTTTCTATTCTGCGTAACCTCTGCCTGCACTGGGAATTATCTACACGAAACATTCCTCTGTGTGGATCGATCTAGTGGGTGTGGCGTCCAGCTCAGATCCTTTTTCACCTCTATTAACACCTATAGCACTGTGAATGAAGCTGGCCTTATTCCTCGGCTCTCAGACTCCGTAGACCTCCGGTTTCTTCATTAAAATTTTTGACCTAGAAATTTCGATGCTCAGCCTCAGAAATCCAAACTTTATAATTGGTGCCACGAATTTTCTTCCTCTGGTTGCACTACATTGATTCAAAATTTCTACTATGCGTCGACCACGTCATGCAGTCATAATTCGCTCAATGTTTCTCTTGTAGTGATGGCGTCTCTCTTAGCTACAACTCAACTATCGCACAACTTGACTGGGTTGTGATTCCAATTTGGTCAATGTCATGAAAACAATAATTTGTTTCCCACATAAACTCGGCGATTTCTGGCCCCTCTCAGTGGAAATCCCAACCCAATGATTAAATTGTGCTCTTCGTCATTTTGAATGCCCAGAACTCGGCCACAATTCAAAATTGACGGCTTATTCCAAATATGGCTGATGGTTGGCTTTAGACATGAGATTCGAGCTAAATTCGTCGTCTTAATAAAATTAAGTGGCCCCTACACTTTGATATACAACCTCTTTAAAATTTATGACCAGACATTTCTAGCATTCATCCTCTTGAAATGCTAAGTCTGCTTTAGTGTGGATAATGCGGGTCCTCAAATAATACTTTACGGCCCCAAAAAATACAATCAACATTCTTATCATTTTACCACTGTACTACAATACGATTCCTTTTTTTTTCTTTTTAAATAATCTACAGCCGCTTGAAAACTCGACCCCTTGACAACATGATTTCAAATTTTGGGCCTTGCAGTATTTCTATGATGGATTTTCTCACAAACCGTCTATTTTACTGAAGTTGATCCATAATGAACTCGCAGACTGAGCCAAAACCAGTGCTCTGATGCCACTATAATATCCCAAATGGGATATTTTAACTAAAATTGCAGAAATAAACTTAAGCAGCAAAATAAATGGAAATATACACATAGCCACCAATAGAACACAATAGATTCCGATAAAATCACTAAGCTATTTTATTAATCCATGATAAAAAGTACATCAGCATAAAGGAACAACGGAACCTAAGCTTTCCAAGAAAGCGGAACAAACCCAGAAATATCTCTGGCCCAACTGATGAATGGCGTTGGCAATGATGTAGACAGCTTGGCAAGAAGACTGCTACAAATCGGCTACGAAAAACTGTCACTGAACCCACTGAAGCACAAGTTGAAGATCCGGATGATCCTCACACCAATCCTTGAAGCTCTGCGAAACTTCTGAATGAAGTCTCCTCAAGAGAGTTGGGTTTTCGTCCAACACTCATAAATCACCCGAGGGTTTCTGTCCTGGGGCTACGGCTGAAGTAGAGAACCACGTCTCACACCTCTCATTTAATAAAATAACATGATCCAACGATATCTCCCAATGGCCTCCTCCCTTTCTTTTATAGATCTCTTGGAGGCTTCTAGAGCATTATTTTATTATTATTTTATTCATGGAGCACTTTTCCCTTTTATTAAAATATTCCTTTTTAATGCAGAAAAGGGTAAATCGGCTACCACACCTCCTCTGGACACTGAAATCTGCGTCTAACTGTCCCACCATGTAGGTATCCTCGTCCCATTTCCAATGAGCTATTACACTAAGGTGTTCCATCATGTATTCCTCCTGCAATGCGACCTTGAGCATAATCAGCTGAGTTAAGCCCATAAATAACTCAAATTTCCGAAAGTTATCAGAATGCATCGGAACAAAAGCCAAACTGCTCAGATGATGGAGTATATCAAGCGAATGCCTCCGGATACCATGAAAACTCCTCAAAACTCCTCCTAAAATCTCCTGAGCCCACTGATAGCACCAATCTGTACATGTGACCTGTCTGCTCCTAACTCTGGAAGTCCCTCCTAACCCTGTCATGGGTGATACCAAAAAAAGGAATATTACAAGTTATTTTCCTATTATGGTCTATTATGATGATCTTATGGTTTATTTGATATGTTCTCTATTTATATTTTATTTTTTTTATATGCATGGTTTATGATGTGCTCTAGCTATGGATATCTCTCATGATTTGTTAAGTTACTGGATGGTTGATGATTGCATGGAATAACAAGTGTTGTTGCAACTAGTTAGAGAGGGATTGGAGCCTTCTTGGTGATCCTTAGATGAAAATCAGAATTTTATGATAAGATATGCATTCATGACCTGTAGATTTCATGTTTACCATATTTTTGACGAAATGTCAGTTGTGTACTAGGCAAGTCCTAGTCAATATCTTGTTCAAGTTTGAATTTTTGGCATTATCATCATTATAATCATGATTCTATAAAGTTACATGTAGTTTTTGGCAGTGGTTTGGAGGTTTTCCTGAAAAACTTTCATAGATTTTGCATTTGTGTGCTCTAAACTGGGGATTTTGGGTCATAATCGCTCGCAACCAGGCCTGTGTGTATGGATATAGCATTCCAATTGCATGCACAAAGTGTCAAGGGTGTGGTTGGGGAGTAAAATTTGTGAAAAAAAAGTACAGGCTCTAGGATTGATCATCTAGGATGGGTTTCAAGCTCCTGAGTCGTCTGTAGTCCCTATGGGTTGTCATTTTGTTGTCATAGTTTTAGCCCCACTTCAATAACTAGAGCTTGGAGGACAAGTTATTTCATAGTGATACTCATCTCATGTTTACCCTAGTGAGCTTGAAAAGTGGGTAAATGTGGGAGGAGGAATTTACAGACTACATATGGGCTCTTGGGAGAGACACCCAGAATGATGGTCATGTTCTTGAATTTGATGGTGTACTCTGATACACTCTACCTGAGCCTCTACCTAAATTAGTGCTATCAGATCCATTTTTCCTATACATGCTTGATAACGTGGAATTGAGACTTTATAAGGTTTTTAAATTCCTTTAACTTAATTACCATGAAATCAACCTCTAGCATAAGTATATCTATATAGACTCCTTAGTAGGTTAGGGCATTGTCCTCTAACTTTGAGCTAGAAAATGAAATTTTTTGTTCCTCATCTATGTGGTGAACACTAAAATATAATTCTAATTGTTGTAACTAGTGATTTGATTTTAAGGAATCGATCTCATCTTTACATGGCTTAATGTCGACCTTAGCTTCCATATTGAATAAGGACTATTAATGAGTATGAAACTAAAACTAAACTTCTCTTTCTTAGTTTCTTTACTTGAATCCTTTTATGGGTCTCCACAATCCTCTAATTTTCTCTCTAATCAGACCTTTGAGTTGGAGCTTCCATTTTGTCTAAATCCAAATTATTTGTTAGGTCCACCATAAGGAAGTTCATATTGTAATTTATATTTTTGACATATGATTCTAGCCTCAAGAATTTCTTCTCTTATGGATAAGGGTTGTTATGAATCTCTCTCTCTCTCTCTCTCTCTCAATGATGAAATTATTAAATTTTAAAAAAAAATTGCAATTTATTTAACTTATGGATAATATTATAAAGTAAAATATGAAAGTGTTATGTATTAAGTGATCCTGACACATCCAAACTTGTTGAATTATTCCTAGGATTTACTTTCCTTAGTTTCATGGGTGATATATATGAACAAACTTGTCATGTGGTAATGGGATCTCCTATATCACCCATTATTGCTAATTTATTCATGGAATGTTTTGAAACTAATGCCTTAAAATCTCACCCCTTGAAACCCAAATTGTGGAAAAGGTTTGTAGACAACACCTTTATCATATGGCCACATGGATGAGACATGTTAGAAACTTTAAATCAGCATTTGAATAACCTTTCTTTATCCATAAAATTCACCATGGAAGTAGAAGTCAATGAGATACTTCCTTTTTGGTACATCCTCATACCCAGAAACCAAGATGGTTCCATATCCAACCAAGTATACCATAAAAGGACATATACTAAAAATTATTTTCATGCCACCTCTCACCATCATCCCACCCAAAAATTAGGGGTTCTAATCACTCTAGCAACAATAGTTGCACGAATCTCTGATAAATAACATTTTGAAAAAGAAAAAGCACACCTCATAAATGTCTTCCTAAAAAATGGATACAAAAGACATCAAGCTATCAAGGCTATTAAGAATGTGATCAAAGAAACGTGTCATGAAAAAAAAACATGGATAAATTTGTTGGCAAAGTAAACCTTCCATACATCTTAGGTACCATTGATAATATTTCCCACATCCTAACAAGAAATAATATTTTAACCACCTTCAAACCTTTAAATACCTTCTGTAATTGTCTCAAGTAAGCCAAAGATCCCATTGACCCTAAATTCCAAAAATGTGTTTATTTAATTCATTTCTCTTGTGGTGTTCCATATGTTGGGGAGACTCATCGATCTATCAAAACTAGAATCCAAGAACATTCTGCTGACATCAAAAATAATCACTCAAAAAACTTTGCTCTCGCAGAACATTCCAATAAAACCAAACATCAAATTTGTATTGAAAATACTCGTGTCCTTGCTAAAATTGACGACTACTTCCACGGGAAATTTAGAAAGACCATAGAAATTAATAAACATCCAAAAAACCTCAATAGAGATGAAAGATAGATTATTAGTAAAAATTAGATTCCTACCCTAACATCCAAAACTATATCTTCCCAAAACCTCTCCTTTTAATTCCTCCTAAAATTTTTCATTTAATACTAATCTTCATCATTCTCAAGCTCATTTCATATTAAAAAACATATATCAAGAATAAAATCTTAATAACCTTTAAATAATTAATTTATATATAACATTAAACTCCCCCTAATCATTAATCATAAACTCCCCATGATTCATCATTACTCTTTTCATACAATAACACATCTTTCTTTTATATATATATATATATATATATATATATAATTTAAAAACTTTATATTTAATTATCTTGAAATTAACATTTTAATACATAACAATTTCATATTTTCCATTATAATCTTATTCATAACTTAAATACTCTACCAAAAAAAACATTATTAACCCATTACCTATATCACACCTTTTTACCTATATCACACCTTTTTTATATTATATATTGTTAGGATCTTTTTAGGGTTTTCATTGTCGGTCATTTTTTCATCATTTCTTTTCCTATTTATTAGCAACGTTGGTGGGTTCACTTTTCCATATCTCTTATTGAAACAATATAATAATCGCACAAATATAAACTCTACAATATAATTGTTATTTAAAATTTCTCAAATTAATATTAATTTCTTTTATTTGAAGTAATAATAAAAATTATAATTTTATTATTAATTTGTAATAAAAATAATTAGTATTAATTATATTTGGAATAATAATAAAAATTATAATATTATTATTAATTTGTAATAAAAATAATTAGTGTTAATTATATTTGGAATATAAAGTAGTCATTGTCATTATTATTAAACAAATATATTATTTAAAATATTTTACTAATAATTCATAAATCAATCAAATTTAAAATAAATATATTAAATAATTTGTTATTAAAATATCAAAATCGAAATTTAATTTTTTTACATATTTACTCATTCTAAAATGTGAAATTTAATGTATCAAATCAATTTGTTCATTCGGAATGTGATGCTTTTGCAAAATAAGCTTGATACCTTTGAAAAGTAAAATGTAATTGGTTATAAAACATCAATATTCCATGCTTAAATGTGAATTAATTATATAATTGTGAATAAATAAAATCTAAATCCTTCATATGATATGATTGAGTGGCATCACTCTCCGAAAGATACGTTAGACACCGAACTAAACAATAGAAGAATATTTTGTTATTAATTAGTTTAGTAGGTTAGTGTTACTGGTTAAGTGCTTCAAGCTTTATATAAAAGGTTTTAACACTAATATTCCCATACCAATTACCTATGTTGCATGTTTCATCTAATATTAAAGTATCATAATTAACATCAAGATGTTTATGTCAAGTAATATATACGAAATGTGTTGCAAGTTTCATTTAATATTAATATTATTATTAGGTTAAGTATCATAATTAACATCGAGATGTTTATGTCAAGTAATATATACGAAATGCAAGGAAGTGTTTAGCGGCTTCCACGTGAGGTTATTAATATTTTTTTATTTTGAAGGAGATGGAAGCCTTATGCTTGAGAGTTCCTAGAAAGGGAAGTTAATGTTATTTAATATTTAGATGAATAGAATCTAAGTGGATCAATGTCCCATAGCTTGAATCCATAAATTGTATATAAATTTTTCAAAAACTATTTAACCGTGCCTCATGTAATAGTGTGAATGTCATTAATCCATGGTTTCCATCAACAAAAATCCGAATGTCACTAGTCCATGGTGTCCACCAACAAAAGCTTCATATAAGCATTAATGGATGACTCTTCCTCCTTCCTAAGGAGGAGGAATATGTATAGATTTTCATAGATTAACAAAGAAGTAAGTTGTGCTTTATCCCTTGCGGGGATTAGAGAAGTCATTATGTAATGGAATGTGTTTCTCCTCTTGGTGGATTTGATTAGAGTGAATATCAAATATTGGGAGAAAATGACCTTTCTATGTCTTTTGAATGTTTTATGGTCATCTATAGATTGCTCATTCTCTCGTTAAGAGAGAACTAGGGTGAAGAATTTATAGTTATATTTTGTGAAATGGGCCTTTTTATTGTTCTATCCTAAAGAAAAAACAAGAAGTGTCAAATCCTTTGGGGAAGCCTATGTTCTAGGGCTATTTAGGCCTCTCCCTCTTCCCATGGGCTCCAATCTTCAACCCTCAAACAATGGCGTTCTTCCTAACTTTGGTGTGGGTAAGAATTGGAAACTTATCGATGCATTTATGAGAAGAGGGCATCATTTCTTACATCAAGAACACCTTAGGGAGGTTCATTTGTTATGATGGAAGCAAAGAGGAGGAATGAATGTACTGCTCCATTAGATTATATAAAGAACTAGATTCAGAAAAGGCATCAATTGAATGGGATAGATATATGTAGTCCTAAGATATTTTATATGAAAGCACAACCTCCAATCCCAAATTTGCAATGATAGAAGACATCTTATGGTGAATTTCCCATAAAATAATTTTACTCTCCCCCTCACATCTTGCCCCCACCCACCCCAAATCTCCAACAACAAATTCATATGAGAAAAAGTAGTAAGGGTAGCCTCAAGCTCTAAACAACTTCCAACTAGTAAAAATAAGAAAAGAAGAATTGAATGGGGAGGTTTGACATACAATAAGTCTACTACCGTAAAACCTTGATAAAATGTAATACAATACCATTAAGTGAAGGTTGAACTTCATAGACAATGCATTCCCCTCCCTTTGTGATCTTGCCCCCAATTTTTTAAAATTATTATCCTCATATCATTGCACAAGTGAGAGTCAAGCCTCACCTAATTTCTCCTATATGGGAAGACTTATTCCCCACCCCAAGATGAGGTAGATGTTAAAATCAAGCATGATGATCCCATAATCAATGAGTTGATCTATTTCCAACCTCCTCAACTTTGAAAAAACCTAGAATCATTACCCAAAAAATCACCCTTTATCAAGATAACTCCACGATATATATATATTCTACAATTATTCATATAGTCAATTTATTAAAATCCATCCAAATTACCCGCCCTATCTTGTCACACATGGAGATAAATTCTAATTAAACAAGTCACCAAATTACATGCAAGAAAATTCTAATGAGAGAGGTCACTAAATTACATGTAACTTTCATTAAGAAATTGTTTGTGTCTTATGATTTAATATAATTATTTCATTTAAAATTAAATTACTAAATTATTAATAATTTTCTACTCATTACTTATAAATTATTTATTATTAAATTTTATAAAACTAGCAATTGCCCCTAAAGATACAAAGATACACTGAAGGAATTGAGCATTCCTATGATGTTATGCGAAAATGTTGTAGCAAAGGAAAGATAACAACCTAAATGTTGGAGGATGGAGGGGAGGAAATGTGTTCAAGCTTGCAATAGTCTCACACTTGTGTCGATGCCTGTCTGACAGATGTAGCTCGAACCACCTGGCTAAATCATTTTTTTCCAGTCATACCACTATGTCAAAAATATTATATACATATTATATCCAACCTATAACATGCAACGTAATAAGGAGAAACATTAGCATAGGTCCTCATGGGCACTGGCGTAAAAAAAATGTAATTGCATAGAGGAAATGACTAAAGTCAATGTGTGTTGATAATGTGATTAAATAAAGAGCATTTTTCACTAGACTTACCTTCATATTCCAAGATGTTTTGCAACCAACATAAAGAAGGGGGTTTGTTTTAGAATTTAAGCTATCTCCTTTTTAAAATATTAAATTAATTTGGTGCCATTAATTCCAGTTTTAAATTTTAATTTTAATTTTGTATAGCAAAGATCTGTTGGAATTGCAAATTTATGTGGTGTAGTTTACATGATCCAAGTGTCCAAGGAAACTTTCAAGGCATTGTATCCATTTATGCATTCACAAATATAGTTTTAAAAATGAAAAGTTACACATTCTATATGCGTATATAAAACCAATAAAGATTAATTTTGAAGAGGATTAAATCTATTGAGGTGCATATTTTTTCAAGTTTTGCACTCTAAAAGAGGTCGCATAGGCTATCTTTAGCCTTGTGGACGTTAAAATTTTCTTTCTTTCTTTCTTTATCATCTTTCCAGAAGTAATTATGGTTTCCTTTGCACAACTCGTGTGTGTCCCACAATAATGAGTGACCATGTGAGTTAACTGTAGTTAAGAAGTCTTTATGTCAAGGATGGTTGACATTCCTAAACAAAAAAATACCCAATAATGTCTCAAGTTGAACACAATTTAAGGTGGGACTTTATCATAATTAGTTAAAGTAATTTTGTGTGGGAGTTATCTTAAGAATCCCAAAAACCTGAATTTCTATACGAACTTGACCAAAATTTAGATATTTTCTGTTATATAAAAAAATTACTTAGGTTATGATCTAGCTGTAAATTGGTTGAAAAAATCTCATTTAATTTTTCAATTGAACATATTATATCATTCTACCTAAAAAAATCCCTTGAACACCTAAAGGAAATATTTAAAAATACATAATTTAATATAAATATTATCATATTTATTAATATGGTAGCATCAAGAATAGCGTAAAACTCCATGGCGAAAATGACTTGTTTAAATCAAATTTAATTTAAGGTGTCCATTCCCCAATACATCATAGATATCATGGATTTTGAACATGAAGCTTTATAACCACATCCTAAAAATGAATATATATTTTTTTTTCTATGATATATAAATAAATATCTAATTGCACATTACACGTATCACAATCAACCTATTTAAAACCCTTGTACCTTTCCTAGTTCCAAGATGAAGATAATTCATTATATTTTAATAAAATAAGAACTATTTTCTTGTAAAAGTTTCTATGACTTTGATAATTGATCTGTTGCATGAGCCTCCTTATTTATATTTTATTTTCAATGTCATATTATAGTGATGCATATTTATTTCTTATTTCTTAGTAACTTAAATATGCAATATAATTGTAAAAAGTAAGGTTATCAAGTTTTTATTAATATAAATATTTAAATATGATTTTTTTTTTAATAATGCTAATTAAAAGTGAATTTGATTAGCTGGAAACTTTTTGTAAATAAATTGAAAAGTAATTATATTTAAAAAATAAAATAATTATCCCCGATGGGGGTGTTGGACACTTGGAACCATGTGTCTCATGAAGAATGACATTTTGCATAAGGTATGAGCGCAAGAAGGCACACATTCAACCCTGCCATCACAATGTGGTTAATTTCTCTGCATTTGAATGTGTGAAACATATTCCTTCACCTTCATTCAAAGGAATAATACCGCCTTGATAATCAATGGCCTTGATGTTTTAGTGCTTAAGCAGTATGACACCTGGAGTAGTATGGGTGTTTATTGGCTCATTGAGGGATACAAATTTACTTGTGTTCTCATTTCGTAGGGTCATGTGGGTGTGGTGGTGGTCTTATGTTTATCACTCCTCCTGTAGGCTCAATAAGGTAACAAATCTTTCCCTATTGCTCTGGGTGAAACTTTCCCTTTCATTCCTTAGCCAGAAGGTGCCTTGTTTGAAGATCTGGTCAGTTTTAGGTGTTGATATGTTGGGCCTACATGGATTATTGCTTTGGAATTTAGGGTGGTGTTTCTTCATTTGTTTATGTAAGGTGTTTGTTTCTTTTATAAGTGGTGCCTAAGCTTCTAATGGAGGTGGTTTGTCTAGGACAAAGGATTTAGTGCTATTATTATTGTGGCTCTTTGGCATAGGCATTGCCTGGATTTTCCTTCCTGGGGCCGGTGATAGAAGAATTCCCTTAGGTGAAGGCCAGTGACTTTGGATTTGGTTTGGTTTCTAGGACCCTGAACTTCTAGTTCTTATTGTGCGTAGTTGGGAGGTGTCATTTTGGATTTTCCAAGAGAGGGGTTGTCTGCAAGTTCTAGCCTAGATTTGTGATTGTTTCGCGATGATTTTGGGTCGAGATGATAAGTGCCACTGGGTTATCTTACCTTCTCTATATGTTGTGTGGAATACTGAGCTTTTGGTGGACGGTGTATGATTGGTAGTTTGTATCATTCCTGTGTGTGTGGTGTTGGGCTTGATTAGGTGGTCCTTGGTGTGTATTTGGGTTAGCCTCGGGGGTCTCAGTTTCGACACGACCACGAGCATGAAACCAAGTCCACGTTCCTTGTGTTCCCCTATTCAGGCGAAGGCGGAATCATCCTGTCTTGGGTAGGGGTCAATTGTGTCGGATGGAGTTTAGGGTGGTGGTGTGAGAGCAGATGGTGATATCAACATCAAGGGTGCTGTAATTGTGCACAGATTTGGTCATGGGGGTCATGGAGCACGTGGTGGGCGAAGGTCTTCAGTCGGTCCTGTGGTGGGCGAAGGTCTTCGGGTGGTCCTATGGTATATGATATGCGTTTATAGTTTGGAAATTTTTCACATTATTGAATTGTTATTTTATATATATTTTCTTTGTATGTGGAAGGGAGAAATTATAAATCCCAATTTTATATTAACAAAGTATAAATATAAAGGAGAGAAATTTAATATATATAAAACAATGGTTAAGAGTATGTGTTTCTTTGGTAAAATGTTATAGTTTCAAATTCAAACAGGCTTAAAATATATATACATTTACAAAATTTAAATGAAAAATATCATATATCAATTTAATATCTAATTTAGCCATAACCTTAAAATTAAATTATTATTATTATTAAAAAACATTAAAAATAAATAAATAACAAACTTAATTTTAATTTAGATATTAAAAATTCATTAAATATATTTATATATACTTTATTGTGGAGATTCTTAATTTGTAAATAGGTTTTGTTATAATATTATGGACCATTACTATGGCTTACCAATACTACATGTCCAAAAAACATAACTCATTTCATATGACACATGTTCATATAGCATTATTTTAATTAATTAATTTAATTAAAAGGATAAAAAAAATAACTACTTTGGAGATAAATCTCAATCATTGATTTTTGTATACTACTATGAAAATTATAGAATATTTTACGGAGGTTAAATCATTACCACCCACCTAATAATTATTGATAAAAATTCATAACTAGTTAATGTGGACCTCCAACCAACCCACTGTGAGAACATGGGTGCCTTATCTTCGTCAACACAATATTAAAACGAAGAAATATCCAAATAATGCATTTATGAATTTGGGGTTGGTTATCCAAATATTGCATTTATGAATTTGGGGTTGGTTATCCTAATATTGCATTTATGAATTAGGGGTTGGTTTCCTCTTATGTTTTTCTATTGCATTTATGAATTTGGGGTTGGTTTCTTCTTATGTTTTTATGTTGCATTTATTTTGGGGTTGGTTTCTTCTTATGTATTTTTGTTGTTGTTTCACTTTTAGTTGGTCGTGTGTACCTTTTCTATATTGATTGGTGGTGAAATATTATGTGTTATTTAGCTCATATATGCAAATGGATATATGTATTCTTATTTCCACATAAGCATATATACATATGCACTTATTTCTGTGTGTAAATGTATGCCTTCATCGGTGACGTGGTGAATGTTTATCAACCACAGTAGTGTATTACAGAGTTTGTTAGCTTGCATTGACTTTTAATAGATTTGAAAAAGTAGATCCATGACCCAACAATTTCCTAGGTATTTGAGATTATTTCAAATTCCAATAAGTTATTCCATTAAAATTCACATGCCCGAAAAACCATAACTCATTTCATATGACACATGTTCATATAACATTTTTTGAATTAATTAATTTAATTAAAAGGATACAAAAACATTACTACTTTGGAGATAAATCTCAATCATTGATTTTTGTATACTACTATGAAAATTCTAGAATATTTTATGGAGGTTAAATCCTTACCACCCACCTAATAATTATTGATAAAAATTCATAACTAGTCAATGTGGACCTCAAAGTGACCCATGGGTGCTTTATCTTCATCATCACAATATTAAAACCAAGAAATATCCAAATATTGCATTTATGAATTTGGGGTTGGTTTCTTCTTATGTTTTTTTGTTGCATTTATGAATTTGGGGTTGGTTTCTTCTTATGTTTTTTTGTTGATGTTTCACTTTTAGTTGGGTGTGTGTACCTTTTTATATTGATTGGCGGTGAAATCTTATGTGTTATTTAGCTCATATATGCAAATGGATATATGTATTATTCTTTCTGCATAAGCATATATACATATGCACTTATTTCTGTGTGTAAATGTATGCCTTCATAAGTGACGTGGTGAAATTTTTATCAACCACGGTAGTGTATTACAAAGTTTGTTAGCTTGCATTAACATTTAATGAATTTAAAAAATTATATTTGTGCCACCTCTGCCCAATAATTTCCAAGTTATTTGAGATTATTTCAATTCCAACAAGTTATTCCATTAAAAGCTCCTCATTATTATTTATAATATTCATTTATATATACACAAATTTTATTTAGAAAAATGGTCCATTACTTTTAATAAATTTAAAAAATAGATTTGTGTCACTTAACCCCCCACCCACCAATTTATTGGGGATTTGAGATCATTCCAATTCTAATAAGTTCCTCCATGATAATTTCCTCATTATTAGTTATAACAGTCATTTATATATAAGCAAATTTTATTTATAAAAATGGTTCATTTTACAATAAGATGTGTAATTAAGTGAAAGTTGACCCATATCAAGACGAACAAGTGTCAAATGGAGATGAAAAAGGTAGACAATGTCTGAACAATTTCAAAAAGGGACACTTTTTGTGTAAAAATATATATATTAATTTAAATTTGTAAAAGTAAGCATGAAAATTCTAACTTAATGAATTTTGTGATTTATATGTTTTTTTTTCTATGTGATCTACAGTTTCTATAGATTCTACTTGAAAGTCCACAAAAATATTTGTACTAGACAAATCTACTTGAAATTCCACAAAATATTTGTACCAGAGAAATCTACTTGAAATGATCACTTCCAGACAACTCAATCATGAATTATTTGTACTAGAAAAATCTACTTGAAATTCCACAAAATATTTGTACCAAACAAATCTACTTGAAATGATCACTTCCAAACAGCTCGATCCCCAGAGTGTTGAGAGAATTGAACTCGTGACCTCTCAATAAAAAAAAATGCTTCAACCAACTAAGCTAACACTCAAGCCTTATAATAGAAAGTGCTTTCAGTGTGCATCCTTTCACCATCACTCCAAAGTCCCATGGACTTTTATTTTTATATTCTTTAAGATAAATATATGTTTAAATATAATTTATAAAGTTTAAATTAATTAATTTCCGTTGGGTTTAGTTTTATTAAGCCTTATGCTTAAATGAAGGGATTGGGGATGGGAGTTAATGCAATACTTTAACTCCTAGATGTTTTTATCTTTTTTTGCATTATTTTCCAATGAATTTGTCCTAAAATTTGATAGGATTTCTTTGAATATTAAGTTTTATTTGTGTAATATGCATAAATAGTGAGTTCATAGGTTTTTTAGGTGTTAAATTCATTTATACATTCAAAAGCACATTTTAAACAACTAAATTCAGGATCCAACCAAAAAATATATTGTTGGATTCCGACAAAAAAGACAACAACATCGAATAGTTATATTATTATGTCGCCGATTAAAGGCATACAACTATCTCATAAACCTCAATCATGCCTCACACAATCCTAGTAAGAGCATCATGGCATTTGTCCATCCAACATTAAAGTGAACCCATATCTCACTTTTAAAAATAAAAATAAACAAAGGAAATTCATTTATTAAAAGTTTTTTGACATATTTTCCGATTAAATTTACCTCAAATTCAACAAAAAAATGTTAGAATCACAAATTTGATAGATAAATTATACACAATCCAAATCCCTCAGAAAAAAATTCAAAATATTGAATTCATTTATAAATTCAAAAACAAAATTTAATTAACAATATAAACTAAAAACTTATTTTATCAAATTTCAACTCAGAAAAAATCTAAAATCAAATGATACCTTTTAATATTACCATTTTGCAATATTTAACTTATAAAATTAATAATAAATTATCTTATTATCCTGCTGCCACACAGGACATCGCATTTGGTATGGGATCAAACACATATTACTTTGGTTTGGACCAAAAATTATTCGAAAGTTTAACTTTATAAAGTGAAATTTATTGTTTTTAAAAATAAATTAATATATTTATTATCAATTTGATTGGGTTTTAAGTTTAATATGTTATTGGAGAATTATTTGAAATTTGTGTCAAGGTTATCCGGTTGATTGGTACAGGTTGCTTGATTTTGACTTCGTCCATGAGGTTTCTTATGATATGGAATTTAATTTTTATTATTATACTTGAGGTTGCAGGTATATTGCATTAGCTTTGCTATTGATTTGACATTAATTTACTTGTGAATTAAAAAAAATTATGTTTTTACATAGTTTAACTTTAGCTATATTTATTATTTATTTATTTTTATTATTTAAATTTCTTTATCTGGTGTTTCATTGGTTAATACTTTTCACTTCTTATTACAAACTACATTGTAATTCACGCCTTTCATTTATTGAATAGCCCGATGCTCTCTCCGCTATCATAATGATATGAGATGGGATTTTGCAGAGATATTCATGAACATTAATAGCAACCTCATACTATGTTGCTCATTCTGCGTATCCTCACTCTGCGATTATGTCTCGGTGGACTTGAAGGGTGCCATCTCGGTTGTTGGGAGCGGCGGATGGGGTTTCCTTTTCGTGGGATCTGACGGCCGCTCGACTCTGTGGCCCTCTTCATTTTTTTGCGGCCTCTTTCGTTGGCTCCCTTGGGTCTTCCATACTGTGGAAGACAATATGGGGCGGTAGGCTACCTCATGAGGCAGCGGATTGGCGGTTTGGTTCTTTTTTGGGGTTCTTTTGGCAATTATATATTGATGGCGCAGAGCGCTGTGGACTACTGCCGTCCGCGGTCTGGCGCAGAGCGTTGTGGACTACGACCGTCCGCGGTCTGGCGCAATGGGTTTGGCTGCTGCTGCAACCCCTTCGCTGGGGTTTTGCTTGCAGCTGCTGCGCCTTTTTTACAAGGGATTTTTTTTGGGCGATGGTGTTGGATCTATTGCTCTTGATGTGGGCTTGTGCTACTACACCTGCATTTGGGGTTCACAGAGTGGTGACTACTCTCACTCTGTAGACATATATGTAATGAGTGGTTTATGCACTCTGAAATTAGCTAGGCCAAGCTACTGTGATACTCTTTCTTACTTAGAATATGATCTGGTATGTTTTTTGACATTAATGTCATGATGCTTCTCGTTGTTGCACAACTGAAAATGAAATTGATGTAATATGTACTGACATATATTAATATATGAACGTTTTTTTTCTTCTAAAAAAAGCAAAAAGCAACCTCATATTATGATGTGCACCTCCTGCCCTACCTGCCCTGCAATTTAATATATATCATCACATATTGCTGGAATTCTTGTAACCATACTTTGTGGCCCCAATTTATACGTTGAGTACTTTGCCACATTAAACGCATCGATACTTACTGACCAGTTTATTGATTCGATATCCGTTGTCTCATCGGTTTTGAATCCTTCGGTGCGTGTTGTTTCAGTCATCATTTACTACTGCCATACATTCCGTCTCCCGATGTACTAATCTCAACTATAAGTTTTCTCGGAATAGGGATTAATTAATTTTCACCCTCACTTCACATGGCTTCCTCTGTCTGGAGTTTAACACATCGATCTGAGGGATAATCCCCAGATCCAATGCCACCTAGACGGCGGGAAGAGCATTCACGTTTAGTGTTTCTCAAGGTATAAGGATTTTAGTTTTCACTTCTATACACTCAGCATCCAACTAGTTCTGAGCATTTCGCCTCCGCTACTGATATAAATTTGATAACCTTCCAGGACTGAGAAGGTAAACGCAATTCCGTATGGTGAAACTACTTTTCCATTCTCCTACAGGTTTCGTATTCGGTTGATTTTCCTCCTTCAATAATTTTCTTTGATTTATTGCAGCTTTCCTCTACAACATTCGTTTTCTCTATGTGGTCTTGTTTTTTTGGTTTAATCTTAGTTTCATGCTTGTATATAGTGACTTATCCTCAACCTCACGAATGTGTCTCGACTATTTTCTGGTTAATGTAAGTAACTTCATAAGACTCTTAGACTATTGGAATAATTCATGTTTCCTCCTTTGTGAAAAATGAATTTGAATGGGAGTTTACCAGACCTCTTTCATACGTTCATCATTAATTAATTTGATGTGCGTTTTCGTGAATATTCCAGAGATAGAGTCATTTAATTGACATTGTCTCGCATCTCTCACTACACTAACTAGTTATTTTCTGCGAGCCTTATTTCCACTGCCATCAGCCTATAAATGCGCGCAGGAAATGACCGCCATGCAAGCCTTATTTCCACTGCGATCGGCCCATAAATGCGCCCAGGCAGGGAATGGCCGCCACACGATCATCAACGACTTTAATCTACCGGCGGCCATTCCCTGCCTAGGCGCATTTATGGGCCTATGGCAGTGGAAATAAAACTCGCCCTATTTCCATAGCGTATTTTAGATTATATTTCTTATTTAACGTTTTTATTCCCCTGCTATATATACTTTTATTCTCTATAACTTCATATAGCTAATTTCTATATTTATTATCTACAGGTAAGCCAAAATATGCCACAGTATATTGCAATTCAAGACGACATTGGACTCTTTCGATTTGGGTTCTTTTAATTTGTCATTTTCTGCTTTCCAGGTTGGTTTTCAGTTTTCGTGGAATATTCGGCATCCATACCATGCCTTCGTTTCTGAATTTTCTATTTTATTTCCACAAGGAACCTAGTTTCTTAGAATTGTGGATTTTAACTGCAAGTAGCACTATACAAAGTATTGTCTGTAATTGTTCTTTGATATTTCATACTGTCATAAAATCTAGACTGTGGTTACCTCTCACTGAGGAAAGAGGGTTTCCAACTATTACATTTGTTCTTGGAGGAATATGTCTTTAATATGTTATTTGCAATATGCTTCCTAGTGGAATCGTTCAATTAAGATAATTGTATGACCTTCAAGTTATCTAAAATGTTTTTATTTATTTATATGTATATATAGCTAGAGTAGATGAAATATTTCCTTTATAAAACTACAATTTATTAGCTAGCTATGTAATTTGTATCATGTATGATACCGTAAGATTTAATTTTGGTTAATTACCAGAACGTGTTATTTTCTAGCAGTTCTTAGGATAAAACTACAATTCGGATGTACACTAGTAGATAACCCTTGTGTATACAGTTTAATATCCTTCTTTGACTGTATAGTTAATTCGAGACAGTCAACCCTTATATATATAGGTATAAGCTCTATTTATGCAGTTTACTCTTTTCCTTTCTCTAATGTATGCAGAAGTTTCGTTGTATATAGTATAGTATCTATTTTAGATGATACCAGACTGGCTATGCTAGTCTAATTTTTTGGGTATTGCATTATTCCATGACTTTTAGATAATTTGGTTTTTTTATTTTTTTTTTTTCTTTTTTCTTTTTTTACCGTGTGCGCACTTACAGGGATCTCAATTTGGATTTCTTTATATTCAAATAGATTAAATAGACTAAAATGAGATCAATTTGGAGTAATAACTTCTTAATTAATATAATATGAAAGGAGATATTTGTCTACTTTTAAATATGGATGAAGCTTATTTTATTTTATGCTTCTCAAGAAGACACCTTTATAATTAGAAATGTGATAGAAAAACAAAAACAACATATTTAAATAGACAAAAAAAAAAAAAAAAATTAATTTAGAGAAAAAGAATTTACCTAAGTATATTATAAAACAAATGTAACTATATTATATATAAAAAAATATTAGAAATTAAAAAATATAATTAATGAAAAAACACATTCCTAATGAGTAGAATATCAAATCTATCCAATATCTAAAAAAATCAAATTAGTTAACTAAATTATATTATTATTAAATTTTAGAATATATAATGAATATATCAAATATATAACTATACAAAATATTAAACAATTTTGTTATATATTATGTAATGTAATTATATTTATATAGAAAACATTAGAAATTTAAAAATCTAATTTAAAAAACACATTCCTAATGAGTAGAATATTAAAACTATCCAATATCTAAAAATTCATTGATTAACTAAATTACATTATTAAATTTTAGAATAAACATTAAATATAACTATACAAAATATTAAACAATTTTAATTGCTATATATTATGTCATGTAATTTTAAGTAAAAATAGCATGCAACTTTTTGAATAATAACAATAAATTCCTTTGATTATATATATAACTGATATTGTTTGTTATTATAAATTTTTATAATAATAATAATATTATTATTATTATTATAAATTTTCATAAAATATGAAGTATTCATAAATTATATTTTTTTTAGACATATCTAACCAGAAGAACTACCCTCGTATATATATATAAGCTTTAGGAAAATGTAAAAGCTTTTAGATGGTTTTCTCAACAAGACAATATGACATTGTTATTGTGGTTGGATAGAATTAAATTAACAAAATATTAGTAGAAATCTAAATTAATTAGATTCTAAACCTTAACACTAAGGTAAATTCTTAATTTTTACTTTAATTTGGCTATATTTAAATTAAACTAAGCGACAAATTTATTACAAAGCAAATCTTCATACACATACTCAAACTTAAATTGCAACATTTCTATATTTACATGAAGCCATAGGTAATAGCTACTATATAACCCTTATTATAAAATGTATGCTTGCTTCTGTTTTTCAATAAAACAATTATATGCTCTAATCTACCCATACAGTTGATTTTGTGAACTTGTGAATAATATTTTGCATATTCTAGATTTTAAATAGATTTGGGTTTCTAATTTTCATTAAAAATTTGATACGCTTCGGTACGCACATAACAAAAAGATCGTTGAGCTGTGTGAAAATATAAAAAAACTTTATCGTAATATATTTTGAATGGATTCGGGTTTGAATGCCAACATATTTGCATTTTTTTATCACCAAACTATTTCTTCTTTCAACGATCTTTGTTTTTTTATGAGTGTTCTATCCATGTTTATTTATTATTTTTTACATTAGTGCTCTTTCTCTTTTCTTTTTATTATTATTATTTTTTCATTTTAATTATAAAAAAAAAAATAAAATCTTACAACATCATACATTAGTTTTCAGTTGAAATCTGAGACTTATTTTCTTTCTATACACTTCTAGCACTCTCATTAGGTTCAAGGCGATCAAGGTTGGTGCAAATGGAGCTATGACTTTGAGGACATGTCTTTTTGGGAATTCACAAGTAGATCTTAATCGAGATACATTGCGATTGAACCTAAGATGTGTGTGGTGAATTCTCAATAATTTATCACTACATAGCATCCCAATAACTTTTTCCATTTTAGTCTATTAGAATTGCATATGTTATGTTACATTACATCATACCTCTTTTCCACTCAATAGAGTACCTAAACCTGTATAGACAAAACATAGATTCATAAACCTATACTGAATTCAGAATGTTTATTGTAATTTAATTATATTTAAACTAAACACTAATTTAAATTCAGTATATTTACTTTAATTTAGCTATATTTAAACTAATTTAAATTCAATATATTTACTATAATTTAACTATATTTAAACTAAACGACAAAACTAACTACTATGTAACACTTATTCCATATCAAATTAAATGTCTTTATATAAATATATCAATAATATTTTTACTTCCTTAATTAATTAATTAATTAATTAATATATATATATATATATATATATATATAAACTTAAATATTTAACTATTTACTCAAAAAAATGAATCCATTAATTCTAAGGTTCTCATTTGTGTTCACACATAAGGTCTTTGCATTTAATGCATATGAGGTACAACTATGACGTCATCAATGCAACATATTATATATAGTTTTAATTACTTTCCATTTTCACGTGGTAGACACGGGAAGGCTGAGGAGGAAATATTTTGGCAGAATAATAAAATTTGATGAAGTGACTTGGTGGAGAGGTTGATTCCAAGTAAATGTTCCCCACTTTTTGACTTATTAACGGCGTGTGCCGCATTTTAACAAGACATTGAATAGTGGACGTACTGGCTACTTTCCTCATTGGGTATGACATTAATATTTTCAAATCATCTTATCTTTAAGATAATATCACTTCACCTAGAGTACAAGAAGAAATTAATTAAAAAAATAAAAAGCTAAACATAATTTAAAAATTATTTTTTCTAAATATTTTTGTAGTAAAATTTATTATAATTGAGTGGTCAATTGATAGTTAGAACAACTGTAAAGTGGGGTATATCTTATGGGTAAAAGGTTTCCACTATAATTAATAGTAGTATATGGTTTTATATACTAAATGCTACACATAACCTCATTAGAAGTAGCCACAACAATGATCACACAGGTCATTGTCTTTTTCATAGGTATCATCTAGGTTGAAATCACCTATTGGTCATGGAGTAAGACCTAAAATTACTTTTGACTAGTTAATATCTTATCTTTTCTAGACATAAGGAAATATGTTAATGGCCCAATACCCAGAGGCATATTGGAAAAAGTGAAAGTATACCCTCATACAAACCACTAACTTGTCATTTTAAGTGGCCTAGTTTTCCTTGAATAATGATGATAATTCAGATTGCATTCATGGATACATATCAATGATGGTAGTTGGATTCAACTATAAATCCATGGAAATGTAGCCCACATAATGTGGTAGGATTGAATAATGATTACAATGCCCTAGGGGTTTTCATTGTTTCACCTTTGTTCCTTTCACGTGTGTCACATTCAACTATGAAGGTATGGATGTACTTTTTCATGTCTTTACAAAATGAGTGTTTAACTCAATCATACATTTTCTTAAACTTAAGTGAATAATGGTAGGAGATGTATGTAATTATTTTAACATTCATTCTTTCAAAACATATTTGCATACCAAAAATGCACATCCTTTATACCACAAGGTATCATGCTACCAGGTATAGCTTATAGGGGCATTGACACCTTCTGGAGATGTTCGATGAGTTGAACTCCATTACCATTAGCTAACCATTAATGTTTGTACCTTTACAACCCAATCTAGCATTATTAAGGAAAAGAGGGATAGTCTCTCCTCATCCTTCCAACACAAAGCATTAGCCACCACATTCTCCATACCCTTCTTCTATATGATCTCATAAACATAACCTAACATCTTAGTGACCCACTTGTGTTGTTGTGGTGGCAACAACCATTGTTCAAAAAAGTACATCAAGCTATGATGGTTCACCTTGATTTGAGAACACATCCTACTGAGATATGAGCTTCATGTATCAATGATTTGAAGGATTCCCAAGTTTCAATCACACAATTGTTAATTAGTGAAAGCCAATGGGCACCCTTTAAGCATACACACCGCCCCAAGAACTTTTTTGGAAGTGTCACATTCTAAGCGAAAAAATATTACTAGAATCATATACTACTAAGATTAGTATAACACACATGGCCTCCTTTTAAGACATGAAAGGCATGCTTTAATGCAAGTGGATATCAATGGCCACTAACCTCTTCCATTGACTCATTGATTCTCTATCTTCTTGGAAGTTTTCCTATGTTTTTTTAGGTCCCAAACTTCTAGGGTCATCTTTAGGCCCTAAACAATGTTTTTTGGACATTGAGGAGGTGGGCGGTTTCCATGGCTTGCACAAGCCCCAACCAAAACTTGTAATACTCAAATGTTCCTATTCAATGAGCTATTATGTGCCCCAAACATAGATTGCTTGCAAATGTTGTGCCCTTAGGAAATTGATGTGCCAACTAAACACCTTAAGGCCCACAAACCTTTTGTCTCTTCATCATACAGTGTTAGAGTTTTTTACCTCTAGGGTTATTTCTTTATATTAAGAAGCCATTATTTTGACCTCTTATAATAACTTTTTGTGAATGTGTGTAGCTTCCATCTATATTTCTTCATAAATAACTACATCCAATCTATACAATTTTTGTTTTACAGTGTTATGTTATTTTATTTATTAACAAGAATTTGTTTTTTACTGTAGTATTGCATTCTCTACTATATTTATTTGTGTGTGTGTGTGTGTGTGTGTGTTTCGATACCTTTCCTACCTTTCATCTCATTCCTTGTACAACAAAAATCAATTATGTTGCAATATTTTACACAAAGGCATTCTCCTTGAGAAAGGGGTTAATGGAGCCATAATCCACCTATAATTATGTATAAACTAGTAGCTAGTAACTCCTAAGAAACCACATAATATTGTTAGAGTCTTAGAGTGTGTCCATTATTTAATAGGAGTCAATTTTCTTGAGATCCACTCAAACCCAAGTATTCCACCTCAAAAACACCAAATGCACATTTGGAATGTTTAAGGAACAAGTAGCTATCTTAGAGTGGTTGTAGGGTTTCATCTACTTGCTCCAATTGTGCCTCCTAAGTCTTTATATAAACTAAAATATCACCAAAAGTAGACAATCCAAATTTATTAGAAAAAGGTCAAAAACTCTTGTTCATGAAACTTTGAAAAGTAAATGGGACATCGCAAAGATAGAAGGAATCACTAAAAACACATAATTGTCTTCATGTGTGTGGAAGTAAATGTTATGAATGTCTAGTTATTTCATCTATATTTGGTGATATCTAGTCAAAAGGTAAAGTTTCATGAAGAACCAGGAAGCATGAAGTTCATCCAAGAGGTCATTAATAGGAAATTTGTCTTTGACTGTCAACTTATCAAGTGCATGGAATTATGGGCACATGTGCAACACTTTTCTTCTTTCACCAATACCATTAATATTGAGGATGATACCAAGATGTATCGTGTTGACCTATAACATTCCCATATGCTCTTTTAAATTTCATTCTTTTGTGAAAAAGTGATGTAGGCACCCTAGGTTATCTGCCTGAATCTACTCCACAAAGTGTTGCAATGGGGATTGTTCTAGTACCAAATTGGTATAGGAAAGACTCAATAACCATAGGAGTTTTACCTCTACTTGATTTTATTTGTTTTTAAGAAAAAAATCATATTTTTATTTCCAGAAAAATAAGTGAAAATACTTTTTTTATGATTGTACTACATTACATCTATGATTATGGAAAGAGTGATTTCCATTGAGTATTAAGAGAAATTTCATACAATATTTCTGAAAATACTTATTAGAGTATTAATCTTTGATGTTTCATATAATAAAACTTTTGTTCGTCACCATGATCCAGGTGGATATTGGTGGCCACTCACCTATTCCATTTGGACCCCCACCATCGATTCTTTCAGTTTTTCATTTTCAACACATCTTACTATTTTTAGTAGGTTTTCGGGTCCTAAACTTCCGAATCCATTTTGAGGCCCTAATGATCCAAGTGGATATTTGTGACTACCCACCTATTCCATTTGAGCCCCCACCATTAGTTCTTTCAATTTTTTAGTTTCAGGACAACTTACTATTTTTAACAGTTTTTTGGGGTCATGAACTTTTGGAGCCGTTTTGAGGCCCTAAACAATGTTTTTTGGGAAAATTGGGAGCAACATGGGTATATATACCTATGTTTCTCACTCAAAAGTGGTATTCTACGGATATATATTCCTAATGAGGTATTGAGCGCGTCAAACGAAGATTGTATGCCAAAATTATGTCCCGGGAAGATTGATGTACCAATTTACCCAAACGAGACTCATAGTTTTGGCACTTCATCTCTTAGGGTTAGGTTTTTGGATGGTTATGGTTTTTCATTGCTTCTCAACAACAAATGGGCCTTCAAGCCTCATTGTAACACAGTTCAGAGGCCTGTATCCACAACATCTCTTCTCAAAGATATGCTACCATCGCCCTAGCTAGTTTATTTCCATTATGTCTATAAGCATATTTATGTTATTTGATATTAATGAAATGAAATATTATTTCCATTGCATCTTTTTGTTTATGTTTATTTATGTGTATTATTGTGTTCCTGCATGAATCTGGATCAGTGGTATCAGAGTGATCTGCTCTTTCTCTGTTTTTATTTGCATGTCTCCAACAAGGTTAGGGTATAAGGAGTTAGGGCATGATCTAGTTGAACCCTTGCAAGATCTACCTCTCAAACCTCGACAACCTCCCATGGAGGAAGAAAATAGAGACAATGGAGTAGGATATCCTACCAAAATATTGCTCGAGGAAGCCCTCAAGAAACAGAGGAATGCAATGATGGATAACTTTGCCCAGATCCTTCAACGATTGCCCACCAGTGACACATCTACATCCAATAGCCACTCTATAGGCGCCTCTCCTTTCAAGGTACAAGTCAACTTTGACATTCATGTATTTGAAGGTCAGATAGATGCAGAAGTTGTAGATAGATAGTTGAATTTTCTGGAAGGGTATTTCTCAGTCCATTATTCTCCGACCGACAAAATATTATTTTTGGACTCCTAAAAGCTACCCCCCATCTCAAACACTGGTGGGAAACCTACTGCGAGAAAAAGGACAAGAGGGAACCCTCTATGTTCTTGGACACACCCACTTGGAAAACGTTCTGAGACGACATCAAGGAACAATATTACCCTATGGGGAGCTATGAGGAAAATTACATCCAATGGACCACGTTGTGAGGCAAAGGGATCAATATGTGTATGAACTGGCGAATCTGTTCCATACCCTACACACAAAGTTGGGTATTAAAGATTCATAGAGACATTTGGTGCTCAAGTATCGTCATTGTTTGCACAGATACATCAAGGAGGAAACGGATTTCCTCGACATTACATTGCTTGGCACGACATATCACTATGTTGCCAAGATTGAGCAGAAATTTAAGTAGAATAACTGAGACTTTGGATCCACAAATCTGAAGCCAGGGAAAGGCACCCCTGAACTGCAAACAAGGGGCAAGTCCAAAGCGGAGCGACTCAGAACAACACCACAAATCCAAAGAAGGACATGGGGAAGTGATGTGAACTTCATAACAGCCCCACTCGCAACACAAACGAGCATCGAGCCAAAGAGTTATTGGTGGTTGAACTAAGGGCACATGAATCAGATGCATGTTTTGATCTTGAGTCAGAACCAGAGAAGGGAAATGATAAGGGGAAGCAAATCATTGATGCGGATCCGAGTGACATTTTTTCCACCACCAAGATCCAGGGGGAGGATCTCGAGGATCCAGAGGAGGGGGAGAGCCTCTTCCATTCACAGATGTGGGTGAAGGATTCTCCACTGCAATTCATTGTCGATAACAAAAGCCAAAAGAACCTCATTTCAGCAGAGTTCATGAAGCGGCTCGGCCTACTGACCATAGCACACCCGCAACCATATACCATTTGGTGGCTTCATGAAGGAATAGATCTCTGCGTCTACTAGCAGTGTCGCCTTCTGTACAACATCAAGCCATTCACAGATGAGGTATTGTATGATGTTGATCCTCTTGATGTGTCTAATGTATGATTGGGCCAACCATACTTGTGGAGGAAACATTCTGCGTATGATTCTAGGCCTTGTGCTATTATTATTACTTTGGGAAATAACTTGTACATGATACTGGAGGTAGTACCACCTCCTGCTATCTCTTTGACTACTGCAAAACAATGCAGTAAGATTGTTTCCCAAACCAGGAAATTTATTTGCATTACCATTCGCCCACAGGGAAAGAAGAATATTGTGGCCACAACCTCGAAACAGGGCTCCTCTGCATGGTAGCAATAGATGGACAGGGGCATGGAGGAATGCATCGACATTTTCTCCTCACCCACAGGTTCCTCTACACTGTCAGGTCAAGCACTCCATTTGTTAGGTAAACTTGACTCAGGATAGAGTCAAAATTGACTAGGGTAAATAGTAGTGGTTTTGGGGCACATGGTTTTGTGCACCCATGGTTTTGACCCATGGTATTGCATGTAATGGAGCCTATAAAAGGCTGGGAATACTTCATTGTAATGTAAGGCCTAGAGGTGAGCAATGAAAGCTCACTTGGTCGGATTGGACAGGTTTTGGCCAATGTTTAATGAAATTTCATTGGTTGGGTTTTTCCCTGGAGTTTGGGGTTTTCTCGGATAAACATCTGTGTTTATGTTTATGATTTGTTGCTGGGTTCTTATTGTTTATTTCTCTCAATAAAATATTTATTATTTATGTGGTAAATTCCTAACAAATGGTATCAGAGCCATATTTGGCTTCAAAGGGACGCTTTTGCAGCCAAGGGTTTTATTGGCCTGTGAATGGAGAAATCAATGCAGCCTTTTGCAGATCTGGTCATACGGAGCATGGTGTTTCTAGGAAATAGGAAATATCCAATTGATTGATTCCATGGGGAATCCCATGGTGGGATTCTCAATGGATAAAGATAACAATGGTGCTGCCACAGCTCAGATCTGGCGACTAGCAGTGATAAGAAGTTGGTTCGAGAAATTCAGAGATGAGAGGATGTTTGCACGTGGATTAATTAATTGATGAACCATGTATCTGAAGAGAACTCGTAGAGGACTGGCGGTTACAGAGGCTAGTGACCCATGTAATCTGGTAGATGGGTTCTTTTTATATGGACATTGATGTCATATGTACAAACACAGCAACAATGAAACAAATAAATTTATTATAATGGAGTTAATTTTTTATATGTAAATGGGCATACTGCTGTAAGACCTGGTATGGCATGCGTACCCCTGGGTAATCACTGGTAAAGTTCGGGTTAGACCTAGGTGATAGGGGAGATGTCAAGTTAACAATTACCTTGGGTAAAAATTTGAAGGGGGGAAGAGTTAAAGTGAGCGGGGTTGTCTCATCCAGCAGGTTTGGCTGGATTTAGTGAATAATCTCCAAGTCAAATTTAAGGGGGGAATTGTTAGGTAAACTTGACTCGAGATAGAGTCAAAATTGACTAGGGTAAATAGTAGTGATTTTGGGGCACATGGTTTTGTGCACCCATGGTTTTGACCCATGGTATTGCATGTAATGGAGCCTATAAAAGGCTGGGAATACTTCATTGTAATGTAAGGCCTGGAGGTGAGCAATGAAGGCTCACTTGGTCGGATTGGACAGGTTTTGGCCAATGTTTAATGAAATTTCATTGGTTGGGTTTTTCCCTGGAGTTTGGGGTTTTCATGGATAAACATCTGTGTTTATGTTTATGATTTGTTGCTGGGTTCTTATTGTTTATTTCTCTCAGTAAAATATTTATTATTTCTGTGGTAAATTCCTAACACCATTGATCTGACCCCAGGTGTACCACCGCCTTATATTTCCATACCGCTTGCGACGACACGGTCATAATCCACACATGTATTTTCTGACGCTGATAAAGAAACCAAATTTACTAAACGCATCCAACAAGTCTGCTCACAGGTCCATGACATCTTCGACAAATCCAATACTCAGTTCAGCAAAATTTGCCTAATCTCATGGAGGATCTCAACGCAATAGGGAACATTACTTCCTAAGGGGGGAGGAATGATGCAGGTGGATATTTTTGGCCACCCACCATTTGGACCCCCACCATCGGTTCTTTCAGTTTTTCACTTTCAGCACAGCTTACTATTTTTAGCAGGTTTTCGGGTCCTGAACTTTTGGAGTTGTTTTGAGGCCCTAATGATCCAGGTGGATATTGGTGGCAACCCACCTATTCCATTTGAACCCCCACCATCAGTTCTTTCAGTTTTTCAGTTTCAAAACAACTTACTATTTTTACTAGTTTTTCGGGTCCTAAATTCTCGGAGTTGTTTTGAGGCCCTAGACGACGTTTTTTAGGAAAACCAGGAGAAACATAGGTCTATAGACCAATGTTTCTCACTCAAAAGTGGTATTCCATGGATATATCTTTCTAACGAGGTATTGAGCGCGTCAAACGAAGATTGTATGCCAAAGTTGAATTCCAGGGAAGATTGATGTACCAATTTACCCAAACGGGGCCGAAAGTTTTAGTGCTTCATCTCCTAAGGTTAGGTTTTTGGATGTTTATGGTTTTTCATTATTTCTAAACAATAAATAGGCCTTCGAGCCTCATTATAACATAGTTCATAGGCCTGTAGCTGCCACATCTATTCTCAGAGATATGCTACCAACACCCTAGCTAGTTTATTTTAATTATCTCTATAATCATGTTTCTATTATGTGATATTAATGACATGAAATATTATTTCTACTGCATCTCTGTGTTTATGTTTATTTATGTGTATTATTGTGTTCCTGCATAAATCCGGATCACACCAAGAATGGAAAAATATCCTCAAAATAAAACAATAATTATTACAATGTTCCATTATAACTTAATAGTCTCCCTAATTAAAAAAATGTTGTTCAAAGTGACCTCCTAGCCTCCTACTAAATACCATCTTTATATTCCAAGATATAAATATTACCAAGTTGTATTTAAAGTCCCTCTTTTGACAACGTATTGGCATTTTTATCTAAATCCCTATAAACATGAGGAATTTTTAATTATTGAAAATACCATCAATCTCCTTCAGATGAGAAGTAAAAAAATAGAGATATGTTGCTAATATTTTGTACACTAGACATCCTCTTGACTACCAAAGAAGATTATCAATAAACCTGCATAGAAGGGACATTTGATCAAATGTTAGCCTTAAAATAGTCTTTATAGCCATCAAATCTACAAAATCATTTGTACCCTTGCCCACATTTGCTTTGTAGGAGATAAAGTGTGTTTGAGAAATATTGAACCCCCCTTAAACCATAGAATCTAATTATAACCTTGGCACACATCATCAAAGAATCCCCATCAAGTGCTCTTATCTATGAATATATCACTGACTTGTCTTGTAGAATGTACTTTAGGATCCCTTTTTCATAAATTAAGAAAGGATACAGTCTAAGATAATAATTGAAATTTTGTATAAATCCCTCTTCAAAATTCTATGCATTTCTAGCAAGCCACAAATGCCACAACCCCAAAAAGGGAAAAAAAAACTCTTTTAGATATGTTTGATTGGAAGAAAACATTTAGTAAGATTGTTCCCAACCAATATATTCCAATGATTAATCCAATGACATATATCTTCCCAAATTTGTTGAGAAATGGACACTAGACAAAAATATGTGTACTGGTCTCCTCAACTCTCATTCACAAAATACAAATACCTGGACCCTATTTTGATGAGTTTAAATTATTTCCAAGATTAACACCCAAAGTTGCCCATCTAATTTTTTTATTGTTAAATGGTATTTTGAACTTTTAAATGCAATATCGCCACCTACATGGGCCTTTAATCACCTTGGACTATATGGCTTTATAACCTAATCTTGCAACATAAGTCCCACTAGTTTTATTTATTTTCTTGGATTTTATAAGGGAAATGTTCCATCACAATGATAATGTTGTTCCATAATCATTTATCAATTGTATTCTACACCTTGAAACAAAATAATTAGAGGTATTCAAAAAATGCATGTAGTAAATTTACAAAGGAAGCCCAAATTTTCATGAAAACAACATGCACACAAGAAGGATGCCTCATAAGATTCAACTATAGCTAGAACTATTTCTTTCCCAATAAAATTTTTCCTTCTTTGTATAGAAATTCTACCTAGTCACACAAAATTTCTTTTTTTTTTCTATCCTTCCTCATCCCCTTATTCTTATGGATTCACTCTTTGGAAAGAGGTTGAATTATTGATGCCTCAAATTCCCAAATATAAATGCTCATTTCCTAATTAACCAATTTCGGTGCCCCTTCAATGTGATAATAATCATTATGGTGGTGTTTTTGATACAAGGATGTACCAAAATGTACCTCTTTATCAAATGGTTGTTATCTACAAAATAACACAGAGAAGAATGATGTTATTGTTAGTGAATAACATAAAAAAATGTAAATAAAACTCAAAGGATAAGCTAAGCATACAACACTATGAACTAAAATAGAAAATACACAAGATACAAATGCTCAAATGGAGCAACAACCCAATAAGACAAATGGATAGTTATCCCTTTATTAGGTGCTGGTGGTATGAAGAATATAATGCTAAACTCTCTCAAAGTGAGTCCTTTGAGCTGTGGAGCTCAAATACTCAAAACAAGGGGGGGTAATTTTCTCAAGTTCCCTGCAAGTATCTCCCCCCTCTCTCAAAAGGATATCGATCGATGTCATATGGTGAAGATATCTCTTATACTGAGATGTTGGATTTCCAACATGTGAGTCATTCCAATCCTTTTGTTGCTACAATTTCAACCTAGTTTTATATGGAGCAATTTGGCCAGCATAACAATGTGTCTCCTTTTTCTCTTCCCATGGCCAGTTTATATAGAAATTTTTAAATTTCTCTTCCTTCTCTTGGCCCAATATTGATAGTGACCCAAGAGTGGGGAGGATATTCCTTTGTGGGCTACATAACTCCTCAAGGTGGCTTGATTTTGGCTGTCCTTGACCATACTGGACAGAGAATCATCTTTTTCAAGTGTGTCAAGTGGTCCCAGATGGTGAATTTTCATTTTCTTCAGGACCGCGCGGCTATCGAAGGGATAGGCACGCTGTAGGAAAAAACACTTTGTTGTTGGTGTGCTGTCTGCGAATTTTCTAATTGGACTTTAGGAATTGTTAAAATTTTCCTTTCCTAATGTACTTCACCTTTGAAAATATTTAATTGTACGTTTTTCTTGAAATTTTTAGAATGTATTGTGCTTGTATGATTTTCTGGTGTTAACAATTTCCCCCTTATGTGTGAGGTCTAGGAATATCTGTATAACCAAAATACATTTAGTTTATTTTCTGTGTGATCATTTTGAGAGAGAGAGAGAGGGTAATTGATGTGGAACTAAGTAGGGACACCCCTTGTCTGAAGTAAAAAATACACCATGCTCTGCGGGACACCTTCACAAGAAAAAAAGAGAAATATTTCTATGAGGCGGGAATGTCCCATGCTCGTCAAATGACTAGTTAAAAAAATCTGACATATATTGTTTCTGTCGTGTCACATTGTGGTAGGTGACCTGCTATTGGTTGATGACGACAGTTGTTGATGCCCTCAAGGGTACCTTTTTTGTGCATATAAAATTAGGATGTGGCACCCCCATGCATTGGTTAGGTGAGGCATATCTAAAGGAAATTCTTAGTGCTAGCATGGGTCTTTGACTATTGGGGACCTTCCCATGTGAGCATTACTGAAATAGATGCTCACTGATTACGGGTCTTCGACTAATTCTAAGAGAGTGCAACAGTTGGTAAGTACGACACCATCTTGACATGAAAACTTTGTCGATGTCAAATGTCAAGAGGATTGATGACATCAGTGGGAAATGTTAATTCCCACTGTGCCACCCGAGGATTCCCCTTTTAATGGTGGGGGCTCATCCAAGGTACTACCTCCTTCCTTGATAATGGTTGTCGGAGTCGACAGGAAGGAAGCATAGACCGATCAAAAATTAAGTACTAGTATAAGTGATCAGTGTTTCTGATGAAATCAGGGCTTGATGTGAATGGTTAACAAGACATGATGGCGAGAGATGGTTGAAATTGGTGATGATGGTTAATTAGCTCGAGGTCGAAGTTGTAAATGTGAGTAGCGACAATCATATAAACTTCTGATGGTGGAATCCTGGGATCCTTAGGACATCTAGGGTAGGTGTATGTTTTTTATTATTAACATGGATGTGCGTGGTAAAGAATGTGAAGCTCTGACCAATGTTGATTAGGTACCGCTGCAAGGTAAGTAGTGTAAATGGATGGCTGGGAGTTTTCTCCTAAAATAATCTTTGTACAATTTCCAAAGGAATATGAAAATGGTTTGGATGTACAAGCACGGAGATGGGAGCACCATTAACATGAATGATCCTGCACAGTGACGTGAGGATGGTGTTTTGCTGAGGGTGGGGACCCCATTGGTTGGTCTCAGTGTGAGAGTGATAAGGCGGTTAAAAAATGTCAGAGATGGCTATGCTTATGAGGGTGTGATAAGCCAAATTTGAAACATGATGATGCGTTTTGGGTGATCTGCTTGTAGAGAATGGTGGCCCAATAATAGGGTTTTAACAAGGGATGAATAAAAATGACTAATGTTTGATCATGGATGTATGAACATGAAATGATTTCCGCGATGGATTTTGTGGCCATGGCTCCAGATATCGACATATGGTCTACATGAGTGATGGATGCCATGAAAGGTGTGGCTCTACTGGCCCGCAAGGGTATTTATCATGTGCAAAGTGGGGTTATGATAAACATGGTAAGGGTGAATGAAGCCTATGATTTTGTTCTTTGGAGGAAATTATTTCAGGATATGCAAATCTCTTTTTAGGGAGTGTAATATCCCAAAAGGGAGAATGCAGTAATACTAAAACACAATATAAGAACTGCAACAAAGTAAACAATAAATCTAAATACACATCAGAGTGCACAAAAATAGCTGAGCCATTTTATTATATAGGAGGTGAAAAATAAAGTACAACATTGCTCAAAATATGAGACACTCAAGCCAAAGGGATGGTCTGGAATGACCCTCCAATGACCCCACAAGAGGGACTACATAACTACTGAACTGCTGGAAGGTAAATTGCATTGTCCTTGCTACAACTGTTGGGACTGAAACTTCTAGAAAGACATAAAGTCAAATCTAGGTAGAATGGGAGCTCCGATGATGCTGAAAGTAAATATCCGGGCTCTATGATGGATATCGAAGATAACCCAGAAAGGGTTTCTCAGAGCTGTCAATCTAAGAAAACCACCGTCTTAGGGCTTCACATATATACTACTGGGTATGCAAATCTGAAGCTAGATCTGATAATATGATGGCTGCAATGATGCACAATCATATCTATGCAAGAAGGGTTGCTCCCTTCACTAGATCCTTGAGCTAAAATCTCAAGATCTAGCTCCTCCAATCTGCTTTCTTGAAAATTGTTGCTAGATGAAAAACAGATTCAGAAAACTATGCTGTAAGAGAGGGAGGCTCAATATCATACTGTTAGATGTGTCAAATCAACTCTTGAGTGATGGAAACAATAGATCCAATGTGAGGATATGATCCCTCACGGGATTTCCAGCTGAAATACTGGAAACTACCTTCCTCCAATAGATCTACAGGACTGGATTGTACAATCCAGAAGGTACTACTATTGCATGGAGGTAAAACCCAATGGCCTGAATGTCGGATATAGATCTGCTGCTCCTGGAAGACTGAATGTGAACAACAAAGTGATAGGATGAATCCTCCACAGGTTTCCTAGCTAAATGCTAGAAACACCCTCTTGAAGATGGCACCAATGCCTGATAAGGAATGTAATACAACCCTCTTCCTTAGAGATCACTCAAAGAAAGAGGAGGGATTCCCGCTCGGGAACACCCTGTGCTAAACATGATTGCAATCTTAGCTAAACAGCTTAATAATGCATAGAAATGTCGTAAGACAAATCTAGATCTAAACAGATCAAGAAATGAATCATCCAAATATGCCTTCTATTGTGCCTTCGCCTTCATTATATAGATATGAGCCTTCCATAGCCTAGGCCCACCCCAAAACTATGTTGTACACGTGGACATAAGTCTCCATAGTTGACTATGTTGTTTCTCCTTGTCCTCCATCATCTTCATATGGGGTGATCACCCTCTCCATCATGTGTGGATTAAATGCATCACTTCCTCCATTAACTTATCATAAGTTCTCTATGAGATTCTTTGAATGCACTATGATCTCAGTTGACCTTATCAAATATCCTCATGATTTTACATTTAAGATCCATGACCTTAGTTGAATGTTTCATCCTCCATAATCTATCTCATAAATGAGACATGATCTCCATTAATGGAGCTACTCCACTACTCTATGATTTTAGATCTAGATCTATAATATCCACATACACATATTAGAAGTGGATTTTATTCATCTTTGAGGTTTGTGGGTCCCTCCACCCTTTTATTTACTTAACTCATTAAGAAAATTAAGAACTCTAATATTCCAAATATTATGTGAAAATTTGGGAATATTACATTCCTCCCGGAAAAATGTTGCTTGTCCTCAAGCATCTGCAAAAGTAGATGCTAGAGCAATATATCCCCCTCCAAATGGAATCCACATGAGGAAGGTCTCCCCATTTTCTGCAATGAGTTATGTATGCCCAACACCAAAGTTGCCTCTCTAGAATGTCTAGAGTGATCTCTAACTATGTAGCTGGATGTCCCTCATCAAACATGAAGCTCCAAGTGACAACCATAAACTGTCCAACATCCTCCACAATACATGAGATGCAAGAAATCTGAATATTTAGTCACCTTTTCATGCTCCATGTGACCAAAACACCAATCATTGGCTTCACCGTAAAGATTAAGTGTTGTAATATGAACAACCTCTCCTTCAACTACAGGGTGTAGCCTGAAGAATGTATCTAACACTCTCCTCCAAGCCTTAACAGTGCTTGAGGAAGATCCATCAAATGTAGGCAAATAAAATCCATTGTGCCACTTTCTGCTATTGCTGCCATAGGATCTTCTTTCTTCTTTGATTTGGAAGAATTTTTGGCGAGTTAGACTCTCTTTGAATTCTCTAGGAAATGCTTTGTACTCTTCAAGATACAGACTGAGAGTCTCATGAGTCTCAGGTTTTCTTCTTTCTTTATTTCTATACCATTCACCCTCTTCAAAGAAAGTGGGCATAGTAGATCTAAGAGGAGATCTATGATTCTCTCATTTTCTTTTTTGCTGATAGGAAGTGCTTGGACCTTACTCATAAAATCTTCTTCTTGGATCCTCCTTTTGCCTTTCTCTCTTCATTTGATTGACCTCTTTGGAGATATCTTGCATAGATCTAAAGAGAGGCGTGGAAAAACTGTAATCCTCCTTCATGATAGATCTTTTCTATCTGCTTCTTCCTTTGATGCAAGAGATGAAGTGACCACAAGCTGAGCCAAATATCATGCTCTGCTACCACTGTAATATCCCAAAAGTGAGAATGCAGTAATACTAAAACACAATATAAGAACTACAACAAAGTAAACAATAAATCTAAATACACATCAGAATGCACAGAAATAGCTGAGCCATTTTATTATATAGGAGGCGAAAAATCAAGTACAACAGTGCTCAAAATATGAGACACTCAAGCCAAAGGGATGGCCTAGAATGACCCTACAATGATCCCACAAGAGGGACTACGTAACTGCTAAACTGCTGGAAGGTAAAATGTGTTGTCCCTACTGCAACTATTGGCACTGCAATTGCTAGAAAGAGAGAAAATTCAGATCTGGGCAGAATGGGAGCTCTGATGATGCTGAAAATAGAGATTCGGGCTCTATGATGGATACCCAAGATAACCCAGAAATGGTTTCTCAGATATATCAATATAAGAAAACCACCCTCTTAGGGCTTCACATATATACTGTTGGGTATGCAGATCTGAAGCTAGATCTGATAATATGATGGCTGCAATGATGCACAATCAGATCTATGCTAGAAGGGTTGATCCCTTCACTAGATCCTTGGGTTAAAAGCTCAAAATATAGCTCCTCCAATCTCCTCCCCTGAAAATAGCTCCTAGATGAACAACAACTTCAGAAAACTGCGCTGTAAGAGAGGGAGGCTCAATAGCCTACTGCTAGATGTGTCAAATCAGCTCCCGAGTGATGGAAACAATAGATCCAATGTGAGGAGATGATCCCTCACAGGATTTCCAGCTGAAATACTGGAAACTTCCTTCCTCCAATAGATCTACAGGACTGGACTACGCAATCCTTGAAGGGACTGCTTCTGCATAGAGGTAAAACCCAATGGGTTGAATGTGAGATATAGATATGTTGTTCCTGGAAGATTGAATGTGAAGAACAAAGTGGTAGGATGAATCCTCCATCGGTTTCCTCGCTGAATGCTAGAAACAAATTCTTGAAGATGGCACCAATGAATCCTCCACTGGTTTCCTGATAAGGAATGTAGTACAACCCTCTTCATTAGAGATCACTCAAAGAAAGAGGAGGGATTCCCACTCGGGAAAACCCTATGCTAAACAGCACTGCAATCCTAGCTAAACAACTCAAGAATGCATAGAAAAGTCCTAAGACAAATCTAGATCTAAACAGATCAAGAAATGAATAATCCAAATCGTGCCTTCTATTGTGCCTTCACCTTCATTATATAGATACGAGCCTTCCATAGCCTAGGCCCACTCCAAAATTGCGTTGTACATGCGGACATAAGTCTCCATGGTTGGCTGCATTGTTTCTCCATGTCCTCCATCATATTCATATGGGGTGATCACCCTCTCCATCATGTGTGCATTAAATGCATCACTTCCTCCACTAACTTATAATAAGTGCTCTATGATCTTATTTGAATGCACTATGATCTCAGTTGACCTTATCAAAGATCCTCATGATTTTACATTCAAGATCCATGATCTTATTTGATTGTTCCATCCTCCATAATCTATCTCATAAATGATACATGATCTCCATTATTGGAGCTACTACACTACTCCATGATTTTAGATATAGATCTATAATATCCACATACACATATTAAAATTGGATTTTATTCATATTTGAGGTTTGTGGGTCCCTCCACCCTTTTATTTACTTAATTCATTAAGAAAATTAAGAACTCTAATATTCCAAATATTATGTGAAAATTTGGGAATATTACAGTCCTCCCCATAAAATGTTGCTTGTCCTCAAGCATCTACAAAAGTAGATGGTAGAGAAATCTATCCCCCTCCAAATGGCATCCACACAAGGAAGATATCCCCATTTGCTACAATGAGTTATGTATGCCCAACACCAAATTTGCCTCTCTAGAATGTCTAGAGTGATCTCTAACTATATAGCTGGATGTCCCTCATCAAACATGAAGCTCCAAGTGACAACCATAAACTATCCAACATCCTCCACAATACATGAGATGCAAGCAATCTGAATATTTAGTCACCTTTGCAAGCTCCAAGTGACTAAACCTCCAATCATTGGCTTTACCATAAAGATGAAGTGTTGCAATCTGAACAGCCTCTTCTTCAGCTACAGGGTGTAGCCTGAAGAATGTATCTAATTCTCTCCAAACCTTAACAGTGCTTGAGGAAGATCCATCAAATGTAGGAAAATAAAATCTATTGTGCCCCTTTCTTCTATTGTTGCTATAGGATCCTCTTTCTTCTTTTATTTGGAAGAATTGTTGGAGTGTTAGACTCTCTTTGAATGCTCTAGACTATGCTTTGTAATATTCAAGATAAAGACTGAGAGTCTCATGAGTCTCAGGTTTTCTTCTTTCTTTATTGCTATACCATTCACCCTCTTCAAAGAAAGTGGGCATAGTAGATCTAAGAGGACATCTATGATTCTCCGGTTTTCTTTTTTGCTGATAGGAAGTGCTTGGACCTTCCTCATCAAATATTCTTCTTGGATCCTCCTTTTTCATTTCTCTCTTCATTTGATTGACCTCTTTGGAGATATCTTGCATGGATCTAAAGAGAGGCGTGGAAAAACTACAATCCTCCTTCATGATAGATCTCATCTATCTGCTTCTTCTTTTGATGCAAAAGATGAAGTTCCCACAAGCTGAGCCAAAGATCATGCTCTGCTACCACTGTAATATCCCAAAAGGGAGAATGTAGTAATACTAAAACACAATATAAGAACTGCAACAATGTAAAAAATAAATCTAAATACACATCAGAATGCACAAAAATAGCTGAGCCATTTTATTATATAGGAGGTGAAAAAGAAAGTACAACAGTGCTCAAAATATGAGACGCTCAAGCCAAAGGGATGGCTTGGAATGACCTTGCAATGATCCCACAAGAAGGACTACGTAATTTTTGAACTAGTGGAAAGTAAACTGCATTGTCCCTGCTGCAACTAACAGAAATATAGAATGTCAGATCTAGGCAGAATGGGAGCTCCGATGATGCTGAAAACAGAGATCCGGGCTCTATGATGGATACCCAAGATAACCTAGAAAGGGTTTCTTAGATCTATCAATATAAGAAAACCACCCTCTTAGGGCTTCACATATATACTACTGGGTATGCAGATTTGAAGCTAGATCTGATAATATTATGGTTGCAATGATGCACAATCAGATCTATGCTAGAAGGGTTGATCCCTTTACTAGATCCTTGGGCTAAAAGCTCAAGATCTAGCTCCTCCAATCTCCTCCCCTGAAAATAGTTGTTGGATGAACAATAACTTCAGAAAACTGCATTGTAAGAGAGGGAGGCTCAATATCCTACTGCTAGATATGTAAAATCATCTTCTAAGTGATGGAAACGATAGATCTAATGTGAGGAGATGATCCCTCATAGGATATCCAGCTGAAATACAAAACTTCCTTCCTCCAATAGATCTACAAGATTGTACTGCGCAATCCTTGAAGGGACTGTTGCTGCATGGAGGTAAAACCCAATGGCTTGAATGTCAAATGTAGATCTACTGCTCCTGGAAGACTGAATGTGAAGAACAAAGTGGTAGGATGAATCCTCCATCGGTTTCCTAGCTGAATGCTAAAAAAACCCTCCTGAAGATGGCACTAATGCCTGATAAGGAATGTATTACAACCCTCTTCCTTAGAGATCACTCAAAGAAAGAGGAGGGATTCCCACTTGGGAACACCCTCTGCTAAAAAACACTGCAATCTTAGCTAAACAGCTCAAGAATGCATAGAAATATCCTAAGACAAATCTATATCTAAACAGATCAAGAAATGAATAAGCCAAATCATGCCTTCTATTGTGCCTTCACCTTCATTATATAGATATGAGCCTTCCATAGCCTAGATCCACTCTAAAATTGTGCTATACATGTGGACACAAGTGTCCATGGTTGACTATGTTGTTTCTCCATGTCCTTCATCATGTTCATATGGGGTGATCACCCTCTCCACATTGTGTGCATTAAATGCATCACTTCCTCCACTAACTTATCATCAGTGCTCTATGATCTTCTTTGAATGCAGTATGATCTTAGTTGACCTTATCAAATATCCTCAAGGTTTTACATTTAAGACCCATGATCTTATTTGACTTTCATCCTCCATAATCTATCTCATAAGTGAGACATGATCTCCATTAATGGAGCTGCTCCACTACTACATGATTTTAGATCTAGATCTATAATATCCACATACACATCTTAAAAGTGGATTTTATTCATCTTTGAGGTTTGTGGGTCCCTCCACCCTTTTATTTACTTAATTCATTAATAAAATTAAGAAATCTAATATTCCAAATATCATGTGAAAATTTGAGAATATTACAGTCCTCCCAAACAAAATGTTGCTTAACCTCAAGCAACTACAAAAGTAGATTCTAGAGCAATCTGTCCCCCTCCAAATGGAATCCACACAAGGAAGGTCTTCCCATTTTCTGCAATGAGTTATGTATGCCCAACACCAAATTTTCCTCTCTAGAATGTCTAGAGTGATCTCTAACAGTGTAGCTGGATGTCCCTCATCAAACATGAAGCTCCAAGTGACAACCATAAACTACCCAACGTCCTCCAAAATACATGAGATACATGAAGATAGATGGTTATTTCCACAAGAGAGAAGCTCCAACTCATAAAGTATACCTCCATCCCATGCTACATGATGTAAATAGAGGCTTTTCATGCCTCCATCCTTAGCCCTGTTGGCCTTGTTGGATCTAAGCATCATCCCAAAATTGTACAAAATAAGAAGTAGAGATATATGGGTAGATAAAGATGCCAAACCATATTCTCCCAATAATAGCCAATGCAGCAATGCTCCCTGTTGCCACACCACACCATCAAGATACCAAGTATGGTGTCCATACTCTCCAAGTAAGAGCCATCAGAGCAGTGCCTCTTGCTGCCATCCTCCAACACTATTATGAAAAGTAGGGGAGTATGCAGGACCAAAGTCCCCCAATAAAAGCCACAACAAGAAGATCTCTTGATGCCTCTTCACATCATCATGTGAATCATGGAGAAACAACAACATATTGAAGGACACATGGAATGTCATATCAGTCCAATACAAACAAACTCCATTATCACACATCATGAGAGTATTATGCCATATTACAAACAATACAAAACACATAAACAAGGGAGATGTCATGTGATGGCCAAACTCTCTTAAGGACAACCAAAATGAACATGCCTTTCTTTGCTGCATTCTATCATTGATACACAAGGCATGAATCAGAAAAAATATGAGCTATTGGTTGGTAACCATACTCACCCAAGAGCAGCCAGCGCAACCATGCCTCCTTCATTTCATGAGTGTTTTTCAAGGGATGGATAAAAGAAATAGGAGCCTTTGGGTAGTAACAAAACTCTCCCAAGAGAAACCAACGTAACCAAGCTTGCTGGCCCATGTCATATATCTGTAAGTGGCCATGCAACCCCTTGCTTATCATTCTCACCCACTCATCCCAATGTGGATGATGAATGATGTACTGCATAAACATGGTATCCTCCCTTTGTAGAATACCATTCTTCTCAAACCGATGAAGAACCTTGCACTCCATGAAATTTTTAAGTGCACCTCCAATGAGATCTCTTAATGAGACCTTCCTCTCATCAATGACCCTCCAAAACTAGTGAGGTTTTGGATCTGCTACAGGTAGAAGTTTCTCTTTTAGTTGTGATATTCTCATTGAGAAAGTGTCATAAAGAAAGGAGAAAATATTCCTCATCTCAATATGTCTACCATCTATCATCTTAACCTCCATTGCTTCAAGAGTGAAGCTACCTTTAGAATGCTCCAAGAATAATGGAGCCCCTTCATTATCACTACTACTAAGTGACAATGTTGTAGATTTGCATGGTTATACATATGATGTCTCAAAGCAAGTTACAATGTTGATCTCATAACCAGTCATTATACAGAGCATCATGCTCATCCCATTTTCAGAAAATCTACACTTCAACTCAAAGGGTTGAATGTAGCTCGACAATGATGAACTGCGATAGCTCTTAATCTCCTCCTTGATTAGATCAAGGGTCCTCTGCACTGTGATAGGTTGCTACTTCAAATCAGCATTTTGTTCTAACCCTTGGTTATGCATTGGCCCTGATGGCATGTCCTCATAAGTTTCAATAAGATATACTGAAACAATATGCGATAAATATGTATGCATGCCTTGGATCAATTAATGTGTGGGAACCTCTTGCAAGAACACAAGAGTTCCTCCAACCAGGACAATGGTGTCTCTAATTGCTGTTAAGAATGATGACTGCTCTTCTCCAAGTGTACCAACGCTGTAATCTACCCCCTCTTCCTCATGCATCTCCTGAATCATGCATGGAACTCTATGTTTGAAGAGCTCAAGACTATCTTACTATAGTGCAAGTGTCTCTTCTTCGGATGCAAGTACTTTTGTAGCTGGTGGTGAATGTACTGACTCTTTGTCCAGAGTGACAAGAATGACATCCTCCCTTGTTTCCTTAGGAAATGTCTCTTTGTGACAGATCTATGGTTTTATCTCATCAAAATTCCTTCTCAACTTGTGAAAGAAATATGAATATTTAGTCACCTTTGCATGTTCCATGTGACCAAACCACCAATCATTGGCTTCACCATAAATATGAAGTGTTGAAATCTTAACAACCTCTCTTTCAACTACAGGGTGTAGCCAGAAGAATGTATTTAACTCTCTCCTCCAAGCCTTAAAAGTGCTTGAGGAAGATCCATCAAATGTAGGCAAATAGAATATATTGTGCCTCTTTCTTCTATTGCCGCTATAGGATCCTCTTTCTTCTTTGATTTGGAAGAATTGTTGGAGAGTTAGACTCTCTTTGAATGCTCTAGACTATGCTATGTACTCTTCAAGATACAGACTAAGAGTCTCATGAGTCTCAGGTTTTCTTCTTTCTTTCTTGCTATACCATTCACCCTCTTCAAATAAAGTGGGCATAGTAGATCTAAGAGGAGATCTATGATTCTCCCGTTTTCTTTTTTTTCTGATAGGAAGTGCTTGGACCTTCCTCATAAAATCTTCTTCTTGGATCCTCATTTTTCCTTTATATCTTCATTTGATTGACCTCTTTGGAGAGATCTTGCATGGATCTAAAGAGAGGAGTGGAAAACCTGCAATCCTCCTTCATGATAGATCTCATCTATCTTCTTCTTGTTTTGATGCAAAAGATGAAGTGCCCACAAGCTGATCCAAAGATCATGCTCTGATACCACTGTAATATCAAAAAAGGGAGAATGCAGTAATACTAAAACACAATATAAGAACTGGAACAAAGTAAACAATAAATCTAAATAGACATCAAAATGCATAGAAATAGCTGAGCCATTTTATTATATAGGAGGTGAAAAATCAAGTACAATAGTGCTCAAAATATGAGACACTCAAGCCAAAGGGATGGCCTGGAATGACCCTGCAATGATCCCACAAGAGGGACTGCATAACTGTTGAACTGCTGGAAGGTAAACTGTGTTGTCCCTGCTGCAACTGTTGGGACTGCAACTTCCAGAAAGATAGAAATTCATATTTGGGCATAATGGGAGCTCCGATGATGCTGAAAATAGAGATCCGAGCTCTATGATGGATACCCAAGATAACCCAGAAAGGGTCTCTCAAATCTGTCAAGCTAAGAAAACCATCCTCTTAGGGCTTCACATATATACTGATGGGTATGCAGATCTAAAGCTAGATCTGATAATATGATGGTTGCAATGATGCACAATCAGATATATGCAAGAAGGGCTGATCCATTCACTAAATCCTTGGGCTAAAAGCTCAAGATCTAGCTCCTCCAATCTCCTCCCCTGAAAATATCTACTGGATGCAAACAACTTTAGAAAAATGCACTGTAAGAGAGGGAGGTTCAATAGCCTACTGGTATATGTGTCAAATTAGCTCCTGAGTGATGGAAAAAATAGATCCAATGTGAGGAGATGATCCTTCATAGGATTTCTAGCTGAAATACTAGAAACTTCCTTCCTCCAATAGATCTACAAGATTGGACTGCATAATCCTTGAAGGGAATCCTGCTGCATGGAGGTAAAACCCAATGGACTGAATGCCAGATTTAGATCTGATACTCCTGGAAGATTGAATGTGAAGAAAAAAGTGGTAGGATGAAACCTCCACCGGCTTCCTAGATGAGTGCTAGAAACAACCTCCTGAAGATGGCACCAATGCCTCATAAGGAATGTAGTACAACCCTCTTCCTTAGAGATCACTCAAAGAAAGAGGAGGGATTCCCGCTCGAGAACACCCTATGCTAAACAACACTTCCATCTTAGATAAACAACTTAAGAATGCATAGAAATGTCCTAAGACAAATCTAGATCTAAATAGATCAAGAAATGAATAATCCAAATCATGCCTTCTATTGTGCCTTCACCTTAATTATATAGATATAAGCCTTCCATAGCCTAGGCACACTCCTAAACTACATTGTACATGTGGACATAAATCTCCATGGTTGACTGTGTTGTTTATCTATGTCCTCCATCATGTTCATATGGGGTGATCACCCTCTCCATCATGTGTGCATTAAATGCATCACTTCCTCCACTAACTTATCATAAGTGCTCTATGATCTTATTTGAATGCACTATGATCTTAGTTGACCTTATCAAATATCGTCATGATTTTACATTTAAGATCCATGATATTATTTGACTGTTTCATCCTCCATAATCTATCTCATAAATGAGACATGATCTCCATTAATGGAGCTGCTCCACTATTCCATTATTTTAGATCTAGATCTATAATATCCACATACACATATTAAAAGTGAATTTTATTCATCTTTGAGTTTTGTGGGTCCCTCCATCCTTTTATTTAATTAATTCATTAAGAAAATTAAGAACTCTAATATTCCAAATATTATGTGAAAATTTGGGAATATTACAGGGAGGTACTCCCATATCCACTCCCTCCTGGGGGAGTGAACATTCATCATTGGGCTTAGGAGGTAGGGCACTATGGGCCTAACCCCATTACATGAGGTTGCGTTAGAGTGAGCTCTATTATTTATTTGGCTAAGCGAGCCACTCTAGCTATGATAGTTCACCTATCTTGGTTGACATCGACCCAGTGAGTATCAGGATCGCATATTGTGGCGTTGCATCAACTACAGGCTGGTCATTTCTTAGAGTGGGCTCGTTATGTTTATTAGGGCATGGTCACTTAGCTGGAAAAATCACAGAGGGGTTTAGTGAAGACTTTTGCATATTCAAGAATTCTTTTTAGCATCATGTATGAGTGGGTTGTGATGTTATGAACCTTTGTGGCAGTGCCTTTGAGTCCTCCATGGGATCCTCGGATGCGTCGATGGGCACCTGTGATGCCCCGCGATTGTGGGGGTGATGCAAACACATATTTGGATGTGACGGTCGAGGCATGGTTCAATTCAAACCCAAAGCTATTCCTCGAGTTTCCATATGTAGAGATGGATTTTAGGGGGTATCCGAACATAGGTCTCCCTCCTGACTATCCATGGGGACCGACAGGTATGACCTTTTATATTTTTGAGAGTTCCATTTTTTGTATATATATATATATATATTATATATATATATATATATATATATATATATATATTAGTCTTTTATGGTGACACTGATAATATTTTTTGTTTCCTTTGCAAATGTGGGGTTGACAAGGTGTACCTTTGCTCACTTGGTAGGAGGGATCCACCTGGGACAGGCCAAGCCCAACTCGGGGGTCAGGTCGGTGTTGGAGGTCCCTCAAGGGAGGGTAGAAACTCTATAGTTTTTGGTGGGGATGTTGCCCTTTTGGTGCGTGTAGAGGCGAAAGAGACACAAGTGGCCATGGTTGAGGAGTTGCTGGTGGATACCGATATTTGAGTATTACCAGTAAAGGCATGAGCGGTAGATGTTGAGGGTCGGTTAATGGCTGCTGAGGTCCGAGCGATGGATGTTGCAAAGTAGGCTGAGGCAGCATATGCTCATGCTCTAGATTTGGTAGATTCATGGAGTGGGCTAGAGAGGCTGACTCAAGTTTTACCGACCCGGGGTTTTGATAACCTGGCCGACATATGATTGGAGATAGTGATGGCCAGGGAGAGGGCGCATTGCCTGACTTTGTGTCGAGTAGCACTTACTATCGGAGTTATTATTCCTATACTAGCGTCAATTTCTCACGTAGGTCTGGAGGACACACCAGGAGGGGCTAAACCCTAGAGATATTGTATGATCAGGGAAAACACCCATTATGAGGATGCTTCCTTGTGTTGGTGATATGTATATTTTTTACCGACGTGATAGTTAGTGAATTGTTTTTGGATACTAGGATGCCTATTTTTTGACGTATATATGCGAGATGTATTTTGGTAGCTCTTGTGATGCGTCTATGGTTATTTTTATATGTTTATATATTTTATGATGGATCTTGTGTACTTATGATGGATGTTATACTTATGATAGGATTTTTCTTTATGGTTGATGGTTTATACAAGATGCATTCCAGTCTAGGATATGATTATCTATGTGAGCGACTACCTGATTTTTATTTCTTGATATATGTGTAAATGTAATGTGATCAAAGTGGTGGACTAGCTATCGTGCATGTAGGTACTTCCTAAATATGCGTGAATCTTGTACTTGAAAGGTTTGGATTAACAACGATACCACTAACTGGGAATCAAGAAATACATGTAAATGGTTGGTTCCTTGGTTGGAGGCATCTCTCAAAATCCCACTGATTGCATCATATTATGTTGGTTTGTTTGTGGCTGACCCAGTACATACTCTGCTGGTGAGGAATGGTGATCAATCACGATAGTATATGGCCCAAGTAGATACGGCTAAATTTTGTGACCATCGAGAGGCTCTATCAGCGAATCCAAAATAGTAAATTGGTAGACGATCCATCTATGACACAAGAGAATTTTTTTTATAAAAATTATTTGATGATTGTGATCATCATAAAAAATAAATGTTACATTCATTTTAACTCTAGGGTATTAAGGCTTTCCGCCTTATGGGTGAAATTTCTTAAGTTATAGCCCATTGATGGGATTTGTGAGGCATGTACCATCGGTCTCTGACAAAATGTATGCTCCTTTAAGGAGATAGTGTTTGATTATGTGAGGACCCTTCCATAATGTTTCAAACTTCCCAGGTCTGAAGGAAGGCTTCTTTTGCAACATAATAGCGGAGGACTAGCTCCCCCTCAGAAAATGAGCGAGGGGTGATGTTGTGGTGGAATGATTCTTTCATTATTTTCTTGTGAGCCTCATTGTGTTGGAGATATTGTCGTCGAATTTTTTTGACGAGTTCTAATTATACCAAATGTTTCTCTAAAGGTTGAGTATCACTGAGAAGTTCAATGGTTGCATGTAATTTTGGGATTTTGTGCTCAATGGGAAGTATGACCTCCATTTCATATACTAACAAGAAATGTGTAAACCCTGTTGAGGACTCGACTGCTGTGTGGTATTCCCATAAGGCTGAAAACACCATATGGTGTCAGTTGATTTTATGGTTTTTTACCATGCAATGTAACATTGTTTTGAGTACTTTGTTAACAACTTCTACATAACCATTGGACTGGGGGTATTATGGTGACACAAACTCGTGCATGTAACCGAGGTGATGGGCTAGCTCCTGGAATATTTCATTCTCAAAATTCTTTCCATGGTCGAAGACTAACTCTTTAGCTACACCGAACTGTGCTATGACCTGGTTGAAGAAAATAAGTGTTGTGGTTTTTGCAGTGTTATCATATGTGGGCATGGCTTCTACCCATTTAGTGAAATAGTCAACGACTAATATGATATATTTCTAGTTGCCAGACGACATGGGGTTGCAAGTCATGAAGTCGATGCCCCATTTACAAAATGGGCCTGCTATAATGACCGGGTGTAAGGGAGTTGGAGGGGCTCGTTCCTTGTGAGCGTAGCATTGCCATCACTCACACATTTTTACTACTTGTATGCAGTTGTGGAATAGGGTGGGACAGAAATAACAGGCACATAATATTTTTTGGGCGGTGTTCGTCTTAGAGAGATGGTCTCTGTAAGCCCCACTATGGAAATAATATAGGGCCAACTCAGTTTGGTCGTGAGTGAGAAATCAATATGAAATGGTATCAACACCCCTTCAATAAAGGACATTCCCCATTAGAAGGTACTGAGGGGCCTGATGGTGTATGCGTCTCCGATCATCCCGGGTGAGCTAGGGTTTGAACTTTTGGGTTAGCAAAAAAATAAGAATGTCATCGTACCAAGGGTCCTTTGTCGTCATTAAGAACAAATGTTCATCAAGTAGTGAGTCATTAACGAGGGATCCTTGGGTCTCATTTGGGAGATCAGTGATGAACTCTACTAAGATGAGTGCTTTCTTGCTCTTGGGGGACTTTAACTATAGGTCAAATTCCTACAATATAACTATCCATCAGGTGTACTTATGGTTAATCCTAAGGAAGGTTAGAAAATATCGCATGGGGTTGATAGTTTTTATGACTATTTTGGTCCTTAGGATGATGTAATGCTGAAGATTTTTTACTACATGTACTAGGGGTAGGGATATTTTTTCTTCTGGCTCATACCTCAAGTTAGGCCTGAATAGGTTCTTGCTTGCGTAATAAATTACATGCTCTTTGTTGTCGGGTATCTTTTGGACTAACACCCAAGCTATAGTTGTATTTGACGCGAATAGGTATAAGGTGTAGTATTTGGGTTAATTGGGTGGACTTATCAAGGGGGATAAAGACAAGGTGTATTTCAATGGCTCAAATTACTTTTGAGCTTGATCATCTCATTTGAATTTAATGTCCTGATGGAGAAGACACAATAATCCATGTGCGCAAGTGGCATTGTCGAGGACAAAGCATCATAAGAAGTTTGATTTTCCCTGCAGACTTTGAATTTGCTTTAGTTTTTTTTGTGGTGTTAATTCTTTGATTTCCTGGACCTTGAGGGGGTAAAATTGGATTCCTTGTTGGGATATTATGAATCCTAACAGTTTTTCTGCATTAACGCAGAAGACACACTTGAGATGGTTCGAGCGTACGTTGTATTTCCGACATTGTTGAATAGAAAACACAAATATTTGAAATGTTCAACTCGCTGCTCGAACCATACTATGAGGTCATCCAATTAAGCTAGGATGAGATAGGCCAGGTCATGGAAGATATAGTTCATGGCCCGCTGAAATGTGGCCCCAACGTTTTTAAGACCGAATGGTTTAACTTGGTATGCAAATGTATGTTAAGTCCCTATATTAATAGTGTAGTCCCTTATTATGTCAGTATAGCTCCCCTTATTGTTATTGTTGTACCCCTGTAACCCCCATATTGTTATTATTGTGCCTTTACATTATTATTGTTAGGTCGGCTACAATTACATTATGGGCCCACTAGGATTACATTGTGGCCCCATGGGCTCCTATATATAGAAAGGAGGTTTTGTCATTTGTATCATCCAATAATTGTTCATTCATGTAATTTATTGGAGGTTTCCCCCTCGAAGTGGCTTATTTCTAAGGCATTGATATCTCTTTTCTTCTATTTTTGGAGCTGGTTTCACAACATTTGGTATCAGAGCTTTGGATTCTAGGGTTTCGCTGCTCCAAACAGGTCATCGTGGAAATTTTTCTATAAATTTTGTTCTACGAAGGTACAGAAGATAAAATTTTTATAGCACCAAGAAAAAATCCAAAGGAACATTGTCGCAAAATTTCAAAGCTTGGTTTGCAATATTTTTTGAGATATGATATGTGGAAGATAGGTATTTTTTAGGCTCCCTAATTTCATCTCAAAAAGGTGACCGTGGGAAAATCTTCATAACTCTCTCTCTGCATCGGATTGGAATTTTGTAAGAAGTGGCCGGAAGTACATCGAATTTAGTTTCCTGTTTATTAATTATAGAGCCAAAGGAGCAAACAGTGACACGTGGAAAGTTGTAAAATTTCACTTTACTGAACCAGTCCATAATTAGGTCATTATTGGAGATTGGACATAAATTTGCCTTGAAGAATCTAAATCAGGCCATACCTGTGGCATTCGAAAGTGGATTTAGAGGGCTACCTCAGGGCCCAATTTTAGATATTGAAGATTTGAAATCACAAAGATAATTCAATTTTAATATCGAGCTCCTCAAAAGCAAGAAAAAGGTGTGTATTTGGTTTTTAAAATCGCATAACGTTTGTTTGGAAAAGCAGTTTGAAGTGATTCCAAGTGCATATTTTAGAATTTGTACTTAGTATTGGGTTCTATAATGCTTCAAAAAGATAATTCCATATCCATTAAGACCTCAAAAAGCTATACTATCACACATGAAGAGGAAGAATTGCAATATGAAATATCAAAATTACGGTACCAAGTGCAACAAATTTCGATCTTACGAAGAGCAACCAAAGATGACATAGATGGTTTAAAAGCATAAATGGAGGCTAAGTTGGATGGTTTGAAGGATCAAACAATAGCTAATATGGATGATAAATTAGTGGAAGATCACATTGAACACCAACAACAAGTTCTCCAACTCTCAAAGGATAACCTAACTTTGGTACAGAATCTAATGAAACAACAAGAAGTTCAACATCACATTGAAAGAAGTTCTGAAACAGTCACAGAAAGAAGAATTCGACAAGTACAATCAATTTCGGAGTATCTCAGCATGTGGAAGAGCCTTTCTATAGAAAATTCCACATGGGGAGATGAGAATTTTATACAGAAGCATCAAGAAATAATAAAGCGTTCAGGACAACACTTGTTTGAAGGAGAGGGGCATGTTAAGTCCCTATTTTAATAGTGTAGTCCCTTATTATGTCAGTTTAGCCCCCCTTATTGTTATTTTTGTACCCCTGTAACCCCCATATTGTTATAATTGTTCCCTTACATTATTATTCTTAGGTCGATTAGGATTACATTGTGGCCCCACTAGGATTACATTGTGGCCCCATGGAATCCTATATATAGAAAGGAGGTTTTGTCATTTGTATCATCCAAGAATTATTCATTCATGTAATTTATTGGAGGTTTCCCCCTCGAAGTGGCTTATTTCTAAGGTGTTGATATCTCTTTTCTTCTATTTTTGGAGCCGGTTTCACAACAACGTACCCCAAGGTGTAGTGAATGTCGTCTTGCACCAATCCGTATGTTAGATATGAATTTTATTGTACCCCGAGAATCCATCCATGATGGATAAGGCCTCATGACTAGCGCAAGCATCAATGACTTGGTCTATGAAAGGATTGGGGTAGTTTTCTTTGGGACGAGCTTTATTTAGGTCTCAAAAATCGGTACAAAATCGATCGGGGCCCTGTTTCTTCATGACCGGTACAAGGTTAGAAACCCAAGATGTGTAAGTGATTGGATAGATGAATCCAACTTTATGAAGCTTGTTTATCTCTTGTTTGATCGATTCCTCTTTTTATGGGTGTAACTAACGTTGTTTTTGGTGGATGGGTGATATGTCAGACCAAGTGTCAATGTGATGTTCCATAATAGTGGGGCTTAACCCTGGAATTTTAGAATAATCCCAAGCAAAGATATCCCAATACCCTATAATAGGTTCATGTAGGTGGTTATTTCCTCTAGGGAGCATGCTTCCCCAAGTGATATTTCTTTGGTTTTGCTGGGTTTTTTCAAGATATTAACCTTAATGTTCAATGGAATATTCGACATACATACTTCCTCAAATGCATCGGGTGTTGGGATAGGGTGCTTGAACCAATATACCTTCCCTGACATAAGGAAATATTTTGATTCAATAACGTAAATATCCTGGGTTTTTGTGCTACTAGACACGAAGACCTTTCTCATTTTGTCATGGCCTCTAATATATCCTCATCACAGTGAAACAAGATGTCTAAGGGGTAATTGTTGTATGCGAGGCCATGAGGAATTGACTCGTACCTAGAAACGCTAGTCAACAGACATGAATATGATTATGTGGTTGTTTTCATAGGACCATATGAGGTTGACATGGTGCAGATGAGTTGGGTATGCACCATCGAAGGTACTACTACCATTGTAGTAGTTGAAACGGTCTTGACACCAAGGAATGATGAGCAGACAACACAATTCATGGTTTCCATGGATGATGAGGTTATTCGTATATGATTTTGTCTGTCGTCGGCATTAAATGGCTAAATAATTTCCACGATGTTTGTTTTGATTTTAGTCAGAGGAGATTCATGCTCTCTTGGCAGTGTACGAGGGGTACAAGTATCTTCCTTTGTTTGAATATTTTTTTGGATGCAAAGGTCCCGAAATGTTTGTAACATAGGGCATTCCTCTGTGCCATGTTCATACTGTGTGCTCAACTTAGTGTTCCTAAATTGATGTCATAAATTTTCAACCAGGGCTAGTAAACTGCTGAAGTGAGGTGCACTATATGTGCCTAGGTATCTGTTTCTCAATACGTTGTATTTAGTGTTTTTCTGATGTTTTTGGTTTTATGGTTTTATGTTAAAAAGGAAAAGAACCAAGTGTTGGTAAAGAGAAGTAGATGGTTACACTAAAACAGAGCAAAACCTATTCTAAACTGTGTATGGCACTAAAGAACAGAAAATGCAAAGCTTGATAATGACTCATAGCAAGGAAATAAATCACAACATGAACTCAATAACTCATAACATGAACTCATCCAATTCATTCATTAGAAATATGTTGGAATAGCTTGAGAAAAGGACAAGTTTAGTGCAAATGAGGTTTTCCTAAGTAAACAATCATCCTACAATATTACAAAGAATCTCATCCATGGCTAGAGGTTTATTGAAACACAATTGGAAAAGATTATTTGTAGCACAATAAGATTTCTACTCTGAATTAACTTGTAATGCTAAGATTAATCCATTCTGTAGCTCAACTTGTCTCTAATAAGCCTCATTCAAAAGTTAGAGATTTTCTAAAATAGTTTTTGGGAAAAGGCTTATTTGTGAAATTGCAAAAGATTGCAGAACAATCAAGGCCTTAAACTGATGTCACTTATTCCTATCCATATGATGATGCATTAATAGAAAGTCAGAACAAGAGTAGTTTGTAAACCATGAAGGCCGTGAAGTCTAATTTTGACAGTTAATACAACTTAAAGAACAATGGATAACATTGAACTAGAATGCAATTGATCAAACTTGAAACACAGTGACCACAACTAAACTAGAATTCCATTAACCTAACTTGAAATACAGTGAACTGGAACTGAACTAGAATGCCACTAATCTAACTTGAAATACAGTGAATAGAGTTGAACTAGAGTGACATTATCAAACTTGAAATATAGTGACAGAATTAAACTAGAGTGACATCTACCTCTGGAGTATTTCAACTGAACTAAAATGCAACTAATTCTATGAAATACTACAACCCTATCTCGTTCAGTATGCGTGATATTTTGGAATAGTTTGTAAAAACAAGTTTGGCTGTATCTTTCAATGCAAATGAGCATAAAACATAAAGTTTCGGAAAAAAAATTCAATTAAATCCTAAAATACTACAGTTATATCTCATCCAATGTTAGTGGTATTTTGGAATAGTTTGTCAGGATAATACTGACTGTGGCATCCACTGCAAGTAAGTATAAAAACACAAAGTTCAGAAAATTGATTAAAATATGAATGAAACAAGGCTAAGTTACTTACCTAAACCATATGAACAAAGCTTCTCAAATAGCAGGGGCCCTCTACCACCGGATTAGCACGCAAATCTACTCAAGATTGACTCATCTCTTGCAGTAAAGTGATGCTTCTTTCATTAAAGGAGACATTCTTCAAAAAACAGAGTATTATGGTTTTCTGAGATCTAGCAAAAAAACAAAATCTAGCTAGTTGTCTCTCGGTCTCCCGAGCCATACTTATAACAAAATTACAGAACTATCTTTGAGATAAAACAAGAATAAATGTCTTTTCCAACTAAAATCGAACTATAACTCTGGTGGTGGTCTCGTACTATGATTAAGGACATCTGTACAATGCTTGTCCTATTAGAAGTCTATCTCATAGTTTTGGTTTCCCGCGTGCATAACCACCTGTAGACTCGAGCTCAGACTTCGTGGAGAGCAAGAAATGATGGGGGAATGATGTGGAATACGACCATATGATTTTTTCCTTGAGGTGACACCTAGAAACTGTGTGAACATGAAGATAGCTGTGGAATAGGCGACTGGCTACAGAATGACTGCGTTCTGTAGCCGAGTCTAGTAAAAAATTACTACAACAACAAAATCATGAAAACATAGCAAGTTAGTCATTATATACATTCTTAAAGTAATCCTAATCAATATTATTGATCATTCAAGCCTGTAATTGATGAGGGACAAAGGAAATGAAGTGAAATGTGGTGGAAAAGAAGGACATCTTTGGGGCTCAACATACCCCCACTGCAAGGCTTTTGCATGTTCTCATGCAACTAATCCATGTACTATGAGACCTCTACTAGGACATCTAGGCCCCTTCTTCTGCTTTTCCTGACAGTCAATGGCCTCCTGGGCTTCCTTATGATCAACTTGAATCTCAAATTTGTAAGTGCCCTGCTTAACTTTTTATTTTTCTTCTTCAATTTTTCACTGGCATTGTACAACTTTTTCATTTGTAGAGACAGAGTTGTATTCATATCACCTTTCAGCTTAATCTTCTCCCTTAAAATTTCATTCTCATTCTTGATATGCCTATTGAGCACTTCTAACTCATATTTGTCTCTTCTTAGTACATCAATTGCAGATTTTGGTGGGCTAGGAGTTCTGTCTACTTTCCGAGGCTCTCTTCTCTAATGTCTCAACATAATTATAAATTTGTTGCTATGCTGGGTCTATGTCAAGATCCTCCTCGTATTGGTACTCAGGTGATCTAGCAGTAGGTGTTTCTTCATCCTCAATGTTTATGATACCCGTTTGTCTAACCCCTATTTTCTTCAATATACCTCTGAGTCTGTGGCTCCGTCTTGGTTGAGATGGTCCTTCACCTCTCTCTTTGGCGTATTTTATTATTATCCTCTCCTTCTTAAGCTACTGCTTCATTTCAGCCAATTTCTCAGAAATCATCTCTTCATTGTCCCCTTGTATTGATTTACCAGTTTTAGTTTCAACAGCTTTGGAAATTTCCCTTCTCCTGCTTCTTCTTGTAGGTTTGTCTTCAGGTGGAGATTCCTTGGGTTCTTCAAAGTGATTCCTCACTAGAAACACATCCCAATTATCTCCCATTTTTCTCAAATGATGTTCAATTAGGATTTTGAATAAACCATGGTGATACAAAGTGGTTTCTAGAAATTGAACCCTCTTTTGAACATTAGAGGCCATTATTTTCAGACTATGAAATAGGAAAAAGGGAAAATTGATTTCTTCATCTAAGAAATGCATCATTAACCGAATATGATAAACATAGAGGGTACCAAATATTCCTTCACAAGTGATAAATTTTTGCAAAATGAGCAACATATTCCTCCATTTATTCTTCAATTCCAAGCTAGGAATACCTTTCTTAAAAATGGAAACATCCATACCTGGTGTTTTGAGTATTTGCCTCCATGCCTCATTATGAAATTCCCTATTTTTGAACCTGCGTTCTCCTTGTTTGGGTAATTCCATTGCTTCGGCAATGAAATCCTCTGTAATAGTGAATTTAATATCTCCTATTTCGACCTCTGCTCCATTGAAGGACCGTGCAAATGTTTTGGTTACTTCTTTATGAAAACCATTAAATTTTTCAAAAAAATGTAACCACCCAGCCTGCTGTAGCATTTCTCTGATTTGTGGATATCCTTCCAAGTACTTGGTTCCAACTGGTTCGGATCTTACTATGAGACCCGTAGCTTCCTTTCTCAACCTTCAAATTACTGCTCCTTTGCTCACAGTAAAAATGGCTGTTAAAGAGATGTTTTTACTCCAAAGATGTTTCCTCTGTTTTACAGACCGGAATGGCTAAGAATTGGCTACGGAAAGAAATGATATGGAGTGGTTATGAAATGAGTATAGTGTGGTGAGAATGATTCACACGGATTAATGAGTTGAGAGCTTTCACAGAAGAAAAGACTGCGGAAAAATTCTCATGTAAATTTCAAAATCATCACCAAATGCTTTGGGCTAGTGACGTGACTGATTAGGTCACTTCAGTGCTTAACCGTTAAGTTTTAAATGATGATTTGGAATGGCGGAGTGAAAGGTATTTTGTCCAAAGTTTTTATGATAGGTTTGATAGGCATGATCAACACGACTAATTAAAATAACTTTTTGAATCATACATAACTTAACTATGCTAAAACTTTCATGATCTGTCACCATAATAATTTCATAACTTTTACCTTTTCTATTCCTTTGATTTTTTTGTGGTTTTGATATTCCTTTTCCTCCTTTGAAAATTATCAATCTTCAGTCCTCATAACTCCTTTGATTTTTCTTGTTGTCTTGGATATGCAGGATCAATTTGCTGCTAAATCAAGTGATTATTGGATAGTGCCTTCAGGATCTCTGGCTGCAGAATGTACCTGTAGAAGTCTTGAAACATGAAATGGAATGGTTTGAAGCATGAATGGAATGTTGTATGAAATGAGTTAAAAATGGATAATAAAATATGGTGTAATGGAGTATGAGTGAAGTGAATAATGTAATGAAATGAATCACAATTATGAAGTGAAGTGAAGTATGGAAGGTGACCTGCAACTTATGATTTGTATTATTCAATTGCAAAAAGAAATCAATCTTAAAACTCTGAGATGGAAATGAAGTGGACCATGGAATGAAATGAATGAAGTATGGATGAATGGAATGAAATGAATCATAAGTGAAATATGGGTTTGCACTTCTGATTTGTAATAACTGCTTGCAGAAAAAGAACAAATTTGAAAAGCTAAAGTGTCAGAAAGATTCTGATTTTCACTCTATCTTTTCTGTATAAACATGCTAATCAGTGATTAGTTTTCATGTTTATACTTTATTTTTTTTTATTTTTTTTTTAAATTTAAAATTTAAATTTTTTTATGCTTTTGAATTCAGAAAATTCAACTAAGTTGATGAAGAAGAAAATTTTTCTTCATTAACTTCACATCACTGTTTTCCTAAAATCTCTTGACAAATTCTTCTCTTGAAAGTGGCTTATGATACAGCTTCAATCTATGACCATTTACAAGAAAAGTGACCTCTTCTTTATCTATTGTCCTGATTTTTATTGCTCCATTGTAAAAAAATTTCACAATTTCATATGGTCCAAGCCAATGTGTTTGGAATTTACCTTGAAAATCTTTGAACTTTGAATCAAACAAGAGAGCCCAGTCACCTTCTTTGAACTTCCTTTCCTTGATATACTTACCATTCCATCTAGTCCTTTGCTACTGGACTATACTTGTTTTCTGAACTGCATCTTGTCTGATCTCATCAAATTCATTAATCTGCTCCAATCTGTGCTTTTGTGCCTCTGTTAGATCAAGTCCTAGCTGAACTGCCATTTTAAAAGTTTGAATCTGAAACTATATGGGAAACAAAACTTGTTTTCCATAAACAAGTTCATAAGGAGTATGGCCTGTTGTGCTTCTCCATGTAGTTCTATAGGCCCACAAAGCTTCAGGAAGCCTGTCTACCCAATCTCTTCTATGTAAATGGATAGTCTTTGTTAGGATCCCTTCAATGACTTTATTGGTAGATTCCACTTGACCATTTTCTTGTGGATGATAGGGAGTAGATTTTCTGTGTCTGATTTTGTACCTATCCATCATTTGTTCCACTAGCTTTGATGTAAATTGAGCTCCTTGATCTGTAACAATTTCCCTTGGGACACCAAAATGAGTAAAAATATCCTCAAAAAGAAAATTAACTACAGATGCTTCAGTAGCAGAAAGTAATGGCTTGGCCTCTACCCATTTGGTAACATAATCAGTGCAAACTAATATATATTTCCTTTGTCTTGATGGAGGACTAATAGGTCCTACAAAATCTAAAGCCCATTTTTCAAAAGGTTCAATATGTACCTGAGGCTGCAATGGCATCTCACCTGAAGGAGAAGGTTTCCCTACCCTTTGGAAACTGTCACACATTTTGACATACTCTTTAGCATCTTTAAAAAGGGATGGCCAATAATATCCTAAATGAGGTATCTTATAAGCTGTTCTTTTATCAGCAAAGTGTCTGCCACAAGGTTCATCATGACATGCCTTGAGGAGCTCAGACATTTCATCTTTCCGAACACATCTCCTAATGATAAAATCTGGACCTGTTTTGTATAACTCATTAGAGACCCATGAATATTTTGCACTGTCATAAATGATCTTTTTTTTGTCTCTTGCATTCATTATTGAAGGAAATTTCCCTGAAACTAAATAATTAGCAATGTCAGCAAACCAAGGAGTCTGAGTAGAATTGCAAAAAGATATTCATCAGGGAATTTATCTTCAATTGGAGTATTGTCTTTGATGTTTTGGAGTCTAGATAGGAAATCAGCTATTGTGTTTTTTTTTCCTGGCCTATCTAGAATGGTAATGTTGAATTCCTGTAAAAGCAATAACCATCTTATGACTTTGCCATTAGTAATTGATTTGTTCATTAGATATCTAATTGCAGAGTGATCTGTGTGAACAAAAGTTTCATAGCTTGTTATATAGTGTCTGAATTTGTTTATGGCATGAACAACAGCTAAAAACTCTTTTTCAGTTACAGTATAATTTAACTCTGAAGGAGTCAAATTTTTACTTGTATACTAGATGGCATAAGGAATTATGTTTTTTTGTCCCAATACTGCTCCTAAAGCTGTATATGAGGCATCTATTGAAATATGAAAAGGTAACTTCTAGTTAGGTCCCCTTAAAATAGGTGCTTCAGAGATTTTTGTTTTCAGGGTCTCAAAAGCTAACTGGCAATCAGGATTCCACTTGAATTCACAGTCCTTGGTAAGTAATTTGAAAAGTGGAGATGCTATCTTGGTGAAGTTTTCTATAAACCTTCGATAATATCCTGTAAATCCGAGAAAAATCCTAACATCTTTTTGACAACTTGGAATAGATAAGTTAGAGATGACTTCAACTTTTGACTCATCAACTCTAATCCCATCCCCTAAAATGTGATGTCCTAAAAAAATTCCTTCAGTAAACATCATAAAACACTTCTCATGACTAAGTGAAAGATTTGCTTCTTTACATCTCTTTAAAACTTTTTCCAAGTTTGTTAAGGCTTCTTCAAATGTGTTTCCATAAACTGTGAAATCATCCATATATACCTCTACACATTCATGTATTAGATCTGAAAATATTCCTAGTACTACCCTTTGAAATGTTGCGGGTGCATTGCATAGTCCAAATGGCAATACTCGGTAAGCATAGGTACCCCATGGATAGGTAAATGTGGTTTTGTCTTGATCTTCAAGCGCTACTTGAATTTGGTTATAACCACTAAACCTATCTAGAAATGAAAAATATTTTTTTCCAGCTAATGTATCTAACACATGATCTATGAAAGGTAAGGGAAAATGATCTTTAAGAGTAGCTTTGGTTAATTCCCGGTAGTCAATACATACCCTCCATTTACCATTTTTGTTTGGCACAATTACCAAAGGAGAAACCCACTAACTATCTGAAATGGGATAGATAAAGTTGACATTTAACAATTTCTGCAATTCTTCTTTAACAATCTCCCTAAGATTTGGATTCATCCTTCTCTGAGGTTGTCTGATTGGTTTACAATTTTCCTCTATGTAGATGTGATGAGTGCAAGTATTAGGGTTTATCCCTTTCATGTCAGTGTACTCCCATGCATATGCAGAAGAATGTCTCTGTAATATCTTGACTAACTCTTCTTGTTGAGATTTCTCTAAGTTCTTGTTTATGTTTAAGGTTTTGCCTAGAAATATCTCAATTGTAGAGCTGCCAAATTTATCCATGGAATAAAGAGACATCTTCCTTGATGATAAAAACTTAATTTTGGATTCGTCTTGAAATTTTTCATGCTTATATTCCAAAGAGGATTCAAAATTTTCTAAGGTATTCAAAATCTGGCTATTTTCACTAATTTCTGAAATTGTGAAGAGAGGTTGTAAGTCTTCCTCATCCTCTATCCATTGAGTATCATCTAATTCTGTAATTGTTCTTGCTGGAGGATACAAGGTAAATTTCTTGGTTGAACTACCATCAGATATGTACATATCACCGAATCTACAACTAATGAAAGCATCAGTTGTAGCTAACCAAGGTCTTCCTAATATAATAAGATGCCCTCCTAGATTATTCTTAGGAGTTAGGATCATAAAATCTACAGGATATTCCCAAGAATATAGGGACACTGGAATGTCTTCTATTACCCCATCAGGTTTGATCACGGCTCTGTCTGCTAATTGTAATAATGTGGCTGTAAAAAGAAGATTAGGAAGTTTCAGTTTATCCATGATTTGTCTACTCATAATATTGATTGCTACTCCTAAATCAATAAGTGTGTTTTGAATCTCAGTTCCATTGATGTGAATTTTAACAATTGGATTTCCTAGGTCTAGATACTTTGGAATAGCAATCTTACGCATCATGATATCTGCTATTTTTCCTTCCAGTTGAATTTTCTTTATCTCTCTTATTCTTTTTCTTGTTTTCTTCATGCTCAACTCCTTTATTGTCTTTGCTAAGATTGGAATTTATTTGATAGCTTGCAATAATGGGATCTTAATACAAACATTTCTCAGCTCATCTAGGAAATCATAATTAGGCACCATAATTTGTTTTTCTACACCCCTATCAATTTGTAATATTTCTGGAAAGGGAGGTGCGGAAGTGGATGTTGATGGCTGCTCTAATATAGGAGTTGAAATTATTGGTTCTTTTTGTTTTAATTTTTCAATGTTTGAGTCTTGGAAAGTTGTGTTCTCTTCAAGACTTTTATTTACCCATAGAAAATCTTCCTTAGAATTTTCTTTCTCTTGTATGATTACAGAAGGTTTCCTCTTTTCAAGTATTCTTCCAGACCTAAGTTGAACATCACTAAGGTCTAAAGGAGTGATCAAATAGGTTGGAAAATGTTGGCCTTCTATCATGTATGTGTTCTGCTGATTTTTATTGTTGGGGTTTGGTATGGGTTGGGCAGGCAACTGATTTTTTTTCTGAGGAAATGGTAATGGAAGTGGTTGATTTTGATGTTGTGGATTTTGAGGATTTTGTTGAAAATTTTGTTGAGGAGGGAAATGTGGATATGGTGGATAGGATGGTGGATATTGGTAATAATAAGAGTATCTTCCATAGGGATTTTGTGCTCCTTGCGCCCAAGTTTGTGATTGATTTTGAAATTGAGGCTAAGGTTGCTGCCAAGAATTCCAATTTGGTGGGGGTTAATTATAAAACTGATCATGAAATCCCTGTGTTTGAGGTCCTTGCCAAGGCCTCCTGGAGACAAAATTGAGAGATTCAGTGGAACTTGTAGGAGTTTCTTCTTGAAAGATAACTTTAAGACCAGGAAGTGAAGGAAAACTCTTGGTCTCATGTTTTTCTGAACAAATTACACAAGTATCCACAACTTTGGCATCCAAAGGGCACTCTCTCAAGGCATGTTTCTTTCTACATTTGGGACAAAACATTGCCAAGGCATCAGATTCATATTTTTGCTTGTTTTGTAACTTAAGGGTGTCTATTTGTTCACTAAGACTCCCCAAGATATCATATTGGAATTCATCAAGCATATGTCCTATTTTTGCCCTACTTACTGTCCCAAAAGCAGACTTACTTGCCTTTGCAAGAGCAGGGTCTCTTGGTCCTTTTACAGTTTTAGATTTCCCTCTTGAAAGGTTGATACATAATTCAGCTATTTCAGGTAATGTAAGCTGAGATATATCCCCTTTTCCCATCATGTTAAGGATATCTAACCATTCATCCCTAATTTTCTTCAACAAGAGAGCTTTCAAGGTATCTTGGTCTAAGTTTTCCATTTTTTCCTTCTTGATGTTATAGTTAAACCTCTCCAACAAATCTTCCAAATTTTCATCCTCTTTTTGTAACATTTTAAACACTTCCTCCTTGTGGTTTACTGGCATACAGTAATCCAAATACCTCTCTAGAAATTCTTGTTTCATGTCTTCCCATGTCCTAATAGAACTGTTGATTAAACTCATAAACCATTTTAATGCTGCTCCTTTCAATGTTGAAGGGAACAGTTTAAGTATTTGGGCATCTTGTAAGTAGTCATAGGTTCTACATAGGACTTAAAATTCAAATAGGAAGGTTTCAGGATCTTCAGTTTTAAGTCCATAAAAGTTTTGAAGGACAAAGGGTGAAATGTTTTTCATAGTTGCATTGGTTTCTTCATCTACTATATGAAACCCAAAAGAGCTTCCCATTTCCCTTCTACCTCTTCCTCTGCCTGCTTCTCCTTCTGCACCTCTACCTCCTTCTCCTCTACCTCTACCTCTAACCCCTCCAAATAGTGTGTGTCATCCATTAAAGACTTCTCCTCCCCCTTCTTCTGCCATAGTTGATTCTTCTGTGGAAGTGGAAGAGTTTGTGCCTCTAGCAGGGATCCTTGAATCTTCTTCTAAGACAGGTTCAATGGATGAAGTGGAAGGTCTTTCTAATGGAATATCTGGTCTTAAGTTCTCTGAGAGTCTAGGATCAGTAAAGGATGGAATGTGGGTTTGAGTTGAAGTTGTGCTCACTCTTGGTCTTGGTGAAACAAGTGGTGTTCTAGGAATCAAGCTTCTACTTCTTATGAATCTACCCCTTGAGTCTCTTTCTCTACGCATGTCATTGTTTTTGGGAGGTAAGAAACAAAACTACCTAGTTTTCACTTCCCCGGCAACGGCGCCAAAATTTGTGCTCAACTTAGTGTTCCTAAATTGATGTCATAAATTGTGAACCAGGGCTAGTAAACTGCTGAAGTGAGGTTCACTATATGTGCCTAGGTATCTATTTCTCACTACGTTGTATTTAGTGTTTTTCTGATGTTTTTGGTTTTATGGTTTTATGTTAAAAAGGAAAAGAACTAAGTGTTGGTAAAGAGAAGTGGATGGTTACACTAAAACAGAGCAAAACCTATTCTAAACTGTATATGGCACTAAAGAACAGAAAATGCAAAGCTTGATAATGACTCATAGCAAGGAAATAAATCACAACATGAACTCAATAACTCATAACATGAACTCATCCAATTCATTCATTAGAAATATGTTGGAATAGCTTGAGAAAAGGACAAGTTTAGTGAAAATGAAGTTCTCCTAAGTAAACAATCATCTTACAATATTACAAATAATCTCATCCATGGCTAGAGGTTTATTGAAACACAATTGGAAAAGATTATTTGTAGAAAAATAAGATTTCTACTCTGAATTAACTTGTAATGCTAAGATTAATCCATTCTGTAGCTCAACTTGTCACTACTAAGCCTCATTCGAAAGTTAGAGATTTTCTAAAATAGTTTTTGGGAAAAGGCTTATTTGTGAAATTGCAAAAGATTGCAGAACAATCAAGGCCTTAAATTGATGTCACTAATTCCTGTCCATATGATGATGCATTAATAGAAAGTCAGAACAAGAGTAGTTTGTAAACAATGAAGGCCGTGAAGTCTAATTTTGACAGTTAATACAACTTAAAGAACAATGGATAACACTGAACTAGAATGCAATTGATCAAACTTAAAACACAGTGACCACAACTAAACTAGAATTCCATTAACCTAACTTGAAATATAGTGAACTGGAACTGAACTAGAATGCCACTAATCTAACTTGAAATACAATGAACAGAGTTGAACTAGAGTGCCATTATCAAACTTGAAATATAGTGACAGAATTAAACTAGAGTGACATCTACCTCCAAAGTATTTCAACTGAACTAAAATGCAACTAATTCTATGAAATACTACAGCCCTATCTCGTTCAGTATGAGTGATATTTTGGAATAGTTTGTAAAAACAAGTCTGGTTGTATCTTTCAATGCAAATGAGCATAAAACATAAAGTTTTGGAAAAAAAATGCAATTAACTCCTAAAATACTACAGTTATATCTCATCCAATGTTAGTGGTATTTTGGAATAGTTTGTAAGGATAAGACTGACTGTGGCATCCACTGCAAGTAAGTATAAAAACACAAAGTTCAGAAAATTGATTAAACTAGGAATGAAACAAGGCTAAGTTACTTACCTAAACCATATGAACAAAGCTTCTCAAGTAGCAGGGGCCCTCTACCACCGGATTAGCACGCAAATCTACTCAAGATTGACTCATCTCTTGCAATAAAGTGATGCTTCTTTCATTAAAGGAGAAATTCTTCAAAAACCAGAGTATTACGGTCTTTTGAGATCTAGCAACAAAATAAAATTTAGCTAGCTGTCTCTCGATGTCCCGAGCCATACTTATAACAAAATTACATAACTGTCTTTGAGATAAAACAGAAATAAATGTCTTTCCCAACTAAAATCTAACTATAACTCTGGTGGTGGTCTCGTACTATGATTAAGGACATCTGTACAGTCCTTGTCCTATTAGAAGTCTATCTCCTAGTTTTCATTTGCCACGTGCATAACCACCTGTAGACTCGAGGTCAGACTTCATGGAGAGCAAGAAATGATGGGGGAATGATGTGGAATACCACCATATGCATTTTTCCTTGAGGTGACACCTGGAACCTGTGTGAACATGAAGATAGCTGCGGAATAGGCGACTGGCTACAGAATGATTGCGTTCTGTAGCCGAGTCTAGTAAAAAATTACTACAACAATAAAATTATGAAAACATAGCAAATTATTCATTATATACATTCTTAAAGTAATCCTAATAAATCCTATTGATCATTCAAGCCTGTAATTGATGAGGGACAAAGGAAATGAAGTAAAATGTGGTGGAAAAGAAGGACATATTTGGGGCTCAACACATACCTCATGAAAATGTTGCATGGAGTAAAATTACTCATTAAGTGTATGGTATGAAATCCAATACTACTGATCATGTGAGATGATGATGACGGGGGATGGTTACGAGAATGTGCATTTCTGCATTTCTACCATCTCCTAGTCTTATATTTTGTGTGATTTGGCTCTCTTGGTACATTTTTTTCTAACACTACTCTGGGTGCTCTTAACCTTGATAGGTATTGGCAATTTATTGTGTGGTGAAATTGCGAGAAAATATGAAAATAACAGTGCATGATCTTCTCCTGATTAGAGAGATGAATGTACAGTATGGGTGTGACCATGGGAAGACTGTCAGTGAACTTATTACACTCCCAACATTGATTAAACATGTGGTCATTTTTATCACATAAGGCACATGAGATGTTTAGTTGGCTTCTTACCTTGCTAGGGCAAGGGGTCACCTTCATATTCTTAGGTGGTTGGTGATAATGAGGGGTAGGCCTCATTATTATTGAATGCCTATGTTGTGGTAACCTGAAACTGACTATGTCCATATTATTGGTGACGAATGAGTGCATGATGTATAGAATTAGTTGAAATCAGGGTACATAGGGTCAATGTCGAGCATGGTGGTTATCTTGCAAAATTAGAAAATACTGATGCTCTTTTGTTTTCCAATCCCTTTGGACCACCAGAGTGATTGAGTGCCATTTTCAGAATGATACTAAATCTAGGCATTGCGTGATTAAACGGTCACATTCATCACACAATATGCAGGTTGGGACTCGGCGTGGAGGGGGGTTGGGGGTGGGAAGCTGCCCTTTTGTTAGAAACCTCTCTTCAGATACACATAGGATGGACCTGGTCGCTTCATTCTCCTGGGTTGTGGAAATTTCTATGGACTCTGAATTCGAACTATCCAAGTTGGAAAGATTGGCTATGGCTAGGAATAACAAATCTAATGCTAAAAGGAATCAAGGATTGTAGGGAAAATGATGAATATGGTGGTTATCCTGACATACCTGAAACTAAATATTGATCGGTTTGTAACCCTATGAAGTACATCGGAGTGAATGGGTACCACCTTTGAAACAACTCTAGAGATGCACATTGTGTGATCAAATGATCACGTTTGTCACATTATGTAGAAAGCCAGACTTGAGGCTGGGGATGGTTATTGGGGAGAGGTGGTTGTTCTGGTGATCATATCTCTTCTTACATATATAATATGGTCCTCATTGCTTCAGCCCTTTGATTTGTAGTGATGTCCATGTATTTTTTGTTTGAGTTTGCTAATTTAGGGTTTTTAGCGATGACACGTCGCATGAAATTGAACATTGATCGGAGGCAATGGAGGTGGGCATAATGATGCACATGATGGTTGCTCCAACGGATGTGATAAGTGTGTATTTTGTGTTGAGATAAGTTTTTTTGGGAAACATGTGATATTGGGTACCAACGGTTGAAATCCCTTAATTTGGGGCACTGCACGATCAAGTGATCAAGTTCATCGCACAATGCGTAAACTAGGACATGCGGTGTGGCCTATGTTTTCCTTCTTTGGGCCGTTGGGTTGGATGTGTACGAGCATGATGTCAGCTCTTCTCATACGTACAATATGGTTTTGGAACTGTCCTCCTCCATTTTTGTGGATGTTGTAGAGGGGTCCCCTTAATTGGATTGTTCTAGGGCTTGTTATGCATCCCTATATCAAGGCATCTTCGGGAAATGATGGGTGTAATGCCCAAATTCATCACATATGGTGCAGGCATGAGTGGTGCATAATTATTTCCCTTGAATAATCGTGACCTTTTCATTTTTACGGGTGTCTGAGGTTGTGGCATTTCTTTTGGTATGTAGAAGAGGTTTTAACTCATCTAATTTAGGGAAAGTGTTAGTAGGATGGCCTACGATATTACATGATGAACAAGGTTGTAATGCCCTATCAATGTTAAGGGTGTTTACCTTTTTTTCTTTCTTTTTATCCCTTACGGTTGTACTAGCCGGTGTTGCTACAAGGGATTCTTTGGATTCTTTGGCCTCTTGGGGGGTAATAGGAGTTATGCATGTAGTTGTAATACCTAGGCTTCCTAACGCAGTTGGGGGAGACAAATAGCAGACTGGTATTGCGAAATCCATATTTGGAAATGTAAGAATTACCATGACTTGTCTCAAAACAAAACCAGGTGGGGGATACAAAAATGGGATTTGGGAGATAGCATAAGGTATGAATGTCGAACCCATGGTGTCGATATCCATGCTACTAGTTTCTAGTTCCAGGTTGGTTTCGGTGTTTAATGAGTTCATCGTGCACACCGTTGCCTTCGTACTTTTTGGGGCTTCCCCTGGTATGATAGGGGGTATCCTGGGTATAATCCCAAGATAGAAGACGGTTTTAATTGTCATGGGAAAAATTTTGTATAACTTGTGAGTGGTTACATGGTCATAGCTACGTATGGTAGTATAATGTCTATAGCAGTCATGGGTTTCTTTTCGTAATATGTGAGCTGGTCTATGGTGAAGATCCTATCCTCATGAGGGAACATCGTCACCCTAAAAACAGAGGATGCGACTGTGGTCATAACGTACGTGTAATTTCGCTTGAGGAGGATATTGTTGTCTAATTACGAGTCTAAGACATCAATGTATATGAGGATTGTTTTGTCATCTAGGTTCACTGGTACATTTTGACAAAGACCTACGGGGGCTAATGAGCACCCATCATACACTCTAAGCATGATGTCGAATGACTTCAATTCAGGTGATCCTCACTTTTTCCAAACCGTTTTAAACATGATACACGTTGATGCTCCTTCATCCATAATGTACTGGTGTATGTTGATATTTTGAACTGAAACTGGTATCTATAAGATGACTATAGAAGGAATCCTATGGCCTATCTTATCTAGACCGAAAACCATTAGGTGAGAATCAGACGGTTCTATTGTGCCTAAGGTGGAAAGTAAGGCCTTTCGCTGTGTTGGGCATCAATATAGGGCTTCCAATGCTGACATGGATGTTGGAGATTGAGCCAAGTCATCCACTATAATATAGCCATGAGCAGCTTTGGAATGATTTCATGCACACTTGGTTGTTCCTTTGACCATTATTGGAAGGGGCATAATATGTACTTTGGAGATGGTTAACGGTGTGATAGGTGCACTCATACTTGTACCTAATGGATTGGTATCGAGGGGAGTGTTGTTCTTCCTATTCTATGTTTGGAAGAAAATTTCTTCTTCATCCATATATATTTTGTGGTTGTTTCCTCTAGTATCATTTTTGGGTGGTTGTTGTTGTTGGGTGTTAACCATTCCTTGATGGAGGAAAGGTTCCTCCATCACTGCACGTTGTTGGTTCCGTCCCGCTTGTCCTCAGTTACCCTGGATTTTCTTCAACTAAGGGAGCTCGAGAGAGTGGTGGGCATAATTATCGTACTCCCCACATATAGAACAAGAATTATTTTTCTGTAGACTAGGTCTCTTTTTTTTCCCTTGCAAATTATTGCTTGGATCCTCGTTTGGATTTTGGCTGGAGTTTCCCCCAGCCTGAGATTGTGGGGGGTGTTCTTAACTGTTGCCTCCCTGTCCAGAATCTCCCTTTTTCTTGTTTTTTAGATTCCTATTTGTAACATTTGGAGGATTATTTTTATTCTCCTAGTCGTAATATTGTCACTACTAAGCCTAGGAAAGTTGCACTAAATTCACCATTGCATTGTTTTGCATCGGTGGTATATTTTGGGCAGGGAAAGGGGACTATTGGTTCCCCTGTCCTTGATTGGAGCTTCGTGGGCATGGAGGGCCAATTGAGACCATGTTTAATGTGGTGATTTTTCAACTTCGTTATATCTGGAATATTTAGTGATGCTAAGAAGGGTAACTGTGTATTAAAAGCCATCTTATGTTGTTGAGAAACAGGTACTTGAATGTGATGGTTCAGGGGAGGTGCTTAGGGAATGTTACGCTGCGGTGTACCCTGATGGAATTTTGCTGACTCCCTGGAGGGGTAGCTATCCTTTTACCTCGATGGGTAGTTAAGTGTGGTGACCCTATAGGGGTTTCCATTGGTGTTGTAGTTGGTGACTGTTAGGGGTTTCCAATCAAATATTCCCTGATAAAATATTATCTGATAATGATGGTCATATCACATCCTCTACGCTTGAAAGGCGGAGGCCTGATAATCCTCCCTTCAATGGGGGTAGGTTTAAGAAACTCCTAGATCAACAGGGTCCCATTGGGTCCCCTATGATTTCGATGAGTGTAATATTTTGGTATTTGTGATTTTGGAGGAAAAATTATTTATATCAAAGCAATAATATAATTACATGCATAAAACAAAGCGAAAAATGAAAACGTAAATTTTATCTTTAATGTTAATCTATTTGATCAATCAAGAAAAAAATGATGTTTTTTTTTGTTTTGCATATGATACGAAAATCATATAGAGGCCTAATCATACTTACACTCTCATTGTAACTGGGCCTTACGAAGATATATTCTTATGGGTACCAATGCGATTGTCTTGAAATAACTGGTAAAGCCTTCCAACAGCCAAAGAATCTGCCAAGGTAATGGTATGATGATCGATTTATGCCTGCACCATCACCTATAGGGAAGGATGCCCTAGTTTTGGTCATAAAAGTATCTTCATCCCACATGAGCATTCAAGTCTTGATTTTCTTGGTAATTGGTTACCAGTACCGAGCACTAGATGGGTCAGGTAGCCCCAAAGAATACCACATGCACTAGGACTAAGCTTAACCCTCTCTGAAACAGGTCTCTGTAATGCTTGGGTATTATTTCCATGGGAAAATAGATGAATTTGAAGCTCCCTAAAATGTCAACATCTATGTTTCAAAATGTATTGTGACCACGATGACTTATTGGATGTCTACCCCCGATGTTCCTAACCTGAACTACAATTTCTTTTATGGCCCTTGTGGGGAGAATTTAATGAGTTCAATTTTTCTTTTTTTTGAGTCTCAATTTTTCTTTAGGGTGTGATTTTGTGAAGAAAACGTAAGATAAGAAAAAAGGTCCCAAAACACTAGGTGCCTTTTGGTTCAAAACTTACCAATGCTTCGTGTGTGTTTTAAAGTGAACAATCAAGAGAGTGATTATATTTGGATATGCGATGATCCTTTACAATTAAATTCTAATTACATTATGTGTAATTTTTCCTTGCGAAAAATTGAAACGATGCGCAAATTATGGGTCGATTACACTTTGCCTAATTAGACTATGTTGCACTATAGGGAGATGGCAGTTCAAATTGTCTTAGGAAAATTTTCATATGCTTGTCCAGGCTAACCAGGAGGTGCAAGGACAAAAGAGATCACTCGCTTTCGTTATCGACACTTTGACCCTAGTCTCAAATCTAATGCAAAAAATTGAAGTAACTTAGAGAGTAAAAATTGTGTGGATTTATGGGCCACTTACGTTTTTGACTAATTAAGCTATGTGTTTTGTATTTCTATGAGAAAATAACTTGTTTGGAAAGCATGCATGGATTAGGGCTACTTTTTTTTCTCCTACTTAAATTATGTGTAATTTTCAAATATTAACTAAAATTAAAAAGAAACACATGCTTTCCCTGCTTATTGAGATTTAGTACAACAACTAACTATCCTAAGAGTAGTAAAATGCAGAACACTGTGATGGAAAGTTATTAGTGATTTCCAATCCCCTTAGAAATGGAAAAAAATATGCCAATTTTTGGCTTGTTGGTCTGTTGTGTGGTTTATCTTCCCACAGGCATGGATGTGATGAGAAGCTCATAGAGAATTAAAGGAAGGTTTGCAACAGAATTGAGCTGGGAGAATGACCTGCAAATACAACCATTAACTTAAGAAGAGGAATTTAGTGGAGTCACCATTCCTGTGGTGGTGTTTTTGCTACAAGGATGTACCAAAATGGACCTCTTTAGTGGCTAGTTGTTATCTGCAAAATAACATAAAGAAGAATGATGTTAATATTAGTGTATGACAAAAAAAATGTAAACAAAACCCAAAGGGTAAACTAAGGATACAACACTATCAACTAAAACAGAAAATACGCAAGATACAAATGCTCAAATGGAGAAATGACCCAATAAGACAAATGGATAATTCTCCCTTTATTAGGTGTTGGTGGTATGAAGAATAAAATTATAAACTCTCTTGAAGTGAGTCCTTTGAGATATGGAGCTCAAATAATCAAAAAAATGGGGGCTAATTTTCTCAATTTCCCTGCAAGTATCTCCTCCCTCTCTCAAAAGGATTTCGATCGTTGTCATATTGTGAACCTCTCTCTTAGACTAAGATGTTGGATGACCAACATATGAGTCATTCCAATCCTTCTACTGCTACACTTACAATTTGGTTTGCTAGGGATTAATTTGGCCAACATAACAATGTGTCTCCTTTTTCTCTTTCGATGGCCAATTTATATAGCAATTTTTGAACTTCTCTTCCCTTTATTTTGCCAATATTGATACTGACCTAAGAGTGGGGAGGAGATTCCTTTTTGGGCTGCAAACCTCCTCAAGGTGGCTTTATATTGGTTGTCCTTGGTCGTACTAGACAAAGAATCATCCTTGTCAAGTGTGTCAAGTGGTCTCAGATGGTGGCTTTTCATCATCTTCAGGACCACACAACTATCGAAGGGATAGGCACGTTGTGTGTAAAAACCCTTTGTTGTTGGTTCGATGTCTTCCTATTTCATGACTATAACTTAGGAATTTTTAAAATTTTCCTTTCCTAATGTACTTCTTCTGTAAAAATATTTAATTGTACCTTCTGCTAGACATTTTTCTAATGTCTTGTACTTGTAAAATTTTCTAGTGTTAACAATCATCATAAATAAACAAGCCTCCCACCTATCTAATTACACCATGTGTCACATGAAATTCCTAAAAAATAATTACTAATGGAATATGATCTATTTCCCACCTTCAAACCATGATTAAAATTATTATGAACCCCAAGTAGTTGATGGGTGATCACCACTTGGACACAAGTCATCTAATTCAATCAAGCCAATCTAATGGTTATTGAGGTCCTCAAATGATTCCCCCAATGGATACCCCATTCAACATCTAAAATACAAGGAGCCTATCCAAACCATCAATGAAAAAACAAATAAAATTCAAAATATTCTTAATGTATTTTTTTTGACCAATGAGCTTCATCAAATGTGGGTTATTAGATTAATAATGGTCAATCTAAGGGTTATATTTAACCACTCTAGCTAGATGATTTTGTATCAAAATATTTAGTTAAAATTTTAATCTAGATCATTGGAGGAATGAGACTTAGAGACTGACAAAAGAATAAAAACGAGAATTTCCTAACAATTCACCCATCCCAATACTACTTTAGCCCAACTGTGAAAAGTTCTCATGAAATTTGATGCATTAATGTTGGTGTGATCCAAGTTACAACATCATTAGTGACAAAGGAATATGTCATAATGTGTGAGAGAAGTATTTTAGAAATACATTCTAAAAATAATTGAGAATAGGGAATAATTTATTAGAGAAATATTGCAAAAAAAAAAAATCATAAAGATAACTCACAATATGGTCAATCTAAAACTCAATTATTTATCGAATTGATAATATCCCATGAGACTAAATTATGAGAAAATACATGATTTTCTCCTAGTGAATTCCAATATTTATACCTTGTATAGGTGTCTTTTCACTAAGAGTTATCCCCTTTTAGATTTAAAAATACCATGGGTAAATACTATGGTTTACAAAATCCATGGCTGAATACCATGGGTTAAGATCACAAATTAAGATGGTAAAAATTAAATCATTGTGTGATTCAAATACCATTAGTAAATACCACAGTTTACAAAATCCATGGTTGAATAACAAGGTGAATATGATGGTAAAAAGTAATCAACATTAGATTATCACTTCATTGTTATGATTTATTTATTGTTATTATTATTATTATTCATGTCCATGATTTTACAAACATTGGTAGAAAAATAGTTATTAATGGTGGTAATTATCATCCACCTCGATCAATCCTCCCCCATTAGGAAGAAATGGTCCCCATTTAGTAGTTCTCTCATTACATAAGGAAATTCCTACTGAACTTGGTTCCGAGTGAATCACTTGCTATGGTCAAGAAGCTTCCATGTTTTGACCACTCAATAGAGTTGTATGTTTTGTTGGTGAGTACCTTTCATCTTGGTTTCTAGAATCCCATCACTTGTACCTTGAAAAATTACGCAAAATTTGATGTAGGGAATGTTGTTGTTTGTAATTTTCATTTTCTCTTGGTAGGGAATCATGAACCTATTGTTGCAAGTGTTGAAATTGTTCCATTAATTTGGCTTCTCGATCCAAGCATTTTGTTGGTGAATACACAGTCACAAATGTGACATCCATGGGTATTCTTGGCTAGAACATCAAACATGTTTGCAAAGAACTAATAGAGTTGTAAAGAGCTCCATTGTAGCCATATTGAACATATGGATTGTTTTCATATAGTGTAAGTGGATGTTTGACTTGGAAGAGTATGTGTGCCTTTGTAAGGGAAGTGAATATATCGCTAGACCTTTCTACAAGATTTTCCACTTGCTTGTGTTCTATAGAGAGGGATTATACTAAAGTTGTGGTGGTTGTAGTGACTTGTTGTTCACCTTTTGACCGAACAGTGGAAAGAACAAAATTGGAATTATGAGAGACAACCTTCTTTCATTACTTTGTTAATATCAATGATTTTACAGTAGTTGGAACTTCCTCTAGTATCCTATAGAGTTGATTCCCTAGAGTAATAGAAATACTATGAGGTCGAGACTCAAAAAAAGAGTAATGTTTCCACATATAAGGATTTCCTATCATAACATAAAAAACTTTGACTGGTGCAACATCACACAATACCTCATCTGTGAAGGGCTTGATGCTATAGTACAAGAAAAACTTCTGGAAAACAAGGATGTCTCATCCATGAATCAACCAACAAATGGTGTTTGTTTGGGGCTGCAGAATTATTGGCAGCTTCAATATCTTGCAACCTCGACTAGGATTAGGTTCTTCTGGGTACCACTGTCAGCAATGAAATGTAGTGGTGTCCCTATCACCCACGTCTATGAATGAAATAGGTGACCCCCCCTCCTCCAGATCCTCTGATTCTTCTGGTTTTATCTTCACAATTGAAATGTTAACATTAGGTTCTCCATCAATGATCAACTTCATTTTATCATGTCCTAAATTAGAATCTGAGCCAGCCTCTATTTGTTTCTCTACAAGCTCTGCCAATAATGATTGTTTCAAGTGGCATTAATCAATGTTGTGCAAGGGACTTCTATGAAGCCTACACCACTTCCCAGTGTCTTTCTTTGAATTTACATAACCATTCTTTGTTTGCATCTTAGTTGGGTTTTCTTAGGGAGTTCCACTTTGGCTCTGTTCCTTGCCCTACTTCCTATGTGAAGGATTTGCAGATCCAAACTCTTGTTTTTTTTTTTTTAAATTTTTTCTCTATTTTCATACCATGTTGGTATGTTGCACCAAATGAGGAGATTTCCAGGAAACCCATTTCTATTTGGATGTATGTGTGCAAAAAAACATGATAATTGAGCACCAAATGTCGCTCGGAGTCTATGATAGGCATCCTGGTGAGTAAGGTATGAAATATATTTGTGAAATTGCATACTGCTTGGTCATTTTTCTATCATAATGTGGTCCACCTTATGTATTGGTCGTCATAGTATCCTACAGGGTAGAAATCCTCTTTGAGGGCATCTATAAAAATGGCCTAGGTTGGGTCTGCGTTGTATACCTTAGACTCATCTTCATTGATTCTCTCCTTGTAACCTTCCCACCAATATTTGACATGGGGAAGAGATTTTAGGAGTGTGAAGGTGAGTTCCTCATTATTGAAAAATTTCGAACTCCCTAATAGCCCTTTAGAATATTCAACCATTTTAAAAATATTTTGCATCTATCTTCCCTTCAAATAGAGGGATATCAAAGTTAACTTGTACCTAAAAAGGTGTTGAGATTTCAAAATATTTGATTGTCGAAGGTTTTTTTACTATTATTAAGAGTCGTCAAAGGATCTTGGGGAAATTTTCCATCATCTCACTCCTCTGTCGTGTAAGTACTTCCTCAAGCAAATGTTTGAAAAAATATCCTTCTCTGCCATTTTTATTTTCTTCTGCCATGTGAGGTTATTAGGGTTAGTGAGGATGGTCTTGAAAAATTTTCAATAGTTCGATTCTGAGCTCCTTGTACCCTGGCCTTGTTGGGGGCATTTGCCAAAAAATATAAAAGAGAAAATCAATATGATACCACTTATTTGGATCATTGGAGGAATGAGACTTAGAGAGTGACAAAATAATAAAAACTAGAAATTCCCAACAAGTCACCCATCCTAGTACTACTATGGGCCAAGCGCGCTTAACTACAAAGTTATCATGAAATCTAATACATTAATGTTTGCGTGATCTAAGTAGTAGCTTTATGAATGACAAAGGAATATGGAATAATGCGTGAGAGAAATATTTTGGAAAAAACATTATAAAATAATTGAGAATATGGCACAATGCATAAGAGAAATATTATATAAAAACATCATAAATATAACTCACAATATGGCACCATTTACAAGAGAGATATTCCAAAAAAACAATAAAAATTAACTCAAATATTTATTGAATTGATAATATCACATGAGACTACATTATGAGAAAAAAAATGGTTTTCTCCCTGTGAATCCCTGTATTTATACTTTTCACAGGTGTCTTTCTACTAAGAGCTATCCTCTTTTACATTTAAAAATATTGTGGGTAAATACCATGGTTTACGAAATTCATGGGTGAAGGTCACAAATTACCATGGTAAAAATTAAATCATCACGTGATGGTTTAGAAAATCCATGGGTGAATACCATTAGTGAACATGATGGTAAAAACTAAATCATCGTGTGATTAGATTCTCACTTTACTATATGATTTATTTATTTATTATTATTACTATATTTTTATTTTTATCACGCACATCCATGATTTTACAAACATTGGTAGAGAAAAAATTATTAACTATAGTAATTATAATCCATTCACTTGGATCACTAATAAAGAATGGATTTGAGTTGAGACCTCATACTAGTGATGCCATTATGTTTCTTTTCTATATATGTCATGCCAACATGCTCACAATCATCATGATTTCCCTTCTTTCTCTGCCTCCTCTTCGAAAATTTGAAACATTTATGTTCTTTTTCTCTACTTCTATAATATTTTCTCTAATTCCTTGAAGCTTTCTTTCTAACTTCATCCTTTTCTTCTACGTTATATTCCAATTATCAACTTGCACCACTAGTTCCACTTACATACAAAATATAATTTCTTCATCCCCAAGCATACTATTAACAACATGCGATCTTCGTAATGACCTTTACATTAGCATAGGGTAGCCTTTACATTAGCATAGGGTCCATCTACCGTATTGGGTTCTACTACCTTGAACATTAGGCTACTTCCATCCTCTTTTTCTTCCCTTTTTCTCATGTTATTAAGCAATCATTAGCACTCCATCATGGCACCCTTTATTGTCTTCATTGGATACCTTCATTTGGTTACTATACATCCCCACACATTGATAATCAAATAACTCATTAGAAAAAACATGTAATTTTTACTATGACATTTCTCATATGCACCCTTTCCTACTACATTTACAACACATAAGGTTTCCACTCATACATCTATTTATGTTGATGCTATGGTAGAATCAATATATTTTTATCCATCACCTTTAAGGAATTCTTTCTCATTCTCATCCTCATGCTCCATTTTGGCATAAGAGCCTTCCTTTTAGAAAAAAAATGGTGGCAATACCATCATGACCGCTCTTTATACCTTTATCCTTCAAGGAAATTTTGATTTCATTTTCCTTAATTTATTTATCTACTTTCGTACTCTTTCATATTATAGAATTATCAGCATATTTAGCTTCACATTTGATGATTTTTATATCACCATCCACATGTTCATCTTTGATAATATTTGGTAGGAATTATATGACCTATTGTTTATCATAGTCACTCCTTTTCATAACTTAGGGATCCACTTCTACCTTTGCAGAGAGATTTTCCTATAATTGTTGCTCGTTTTGTACCTAGGCCTCTTTAACTTCACATTCTTTAGTCTTAGAATCATTATTCCATATTCACTTGAAAACTAAACAAAAGTATATGTATTTTCCACTAAAAGGATATCACCTTATAATAGAGGATTTTATAGCACCTACCCCAAAAATTATACATTCTATATTTACACCGGAGGTTGCTAATGGAGGTAGGTGACTAGTGGTTTTTCTAGAGGTTTTTTTTATTGATGTTCCTTAATTTCATTTGAGATCATAACATCTTGGTTCTTTTGAGAGTGGAATACCCTAGTGCTTATGTGGTGCATCGATGACTATTATTATTATAAAATACTAAAACATCATTTTTTTAGAAATATGAAAAATCATAATGGTGCTACAATACAATAAAGAGCATTGATGCATGCGAGATGAACACACTTATCAAGATACATAAGTTTTTTACAATTTGATTTTTTTTTTTTAAATTTTAAAAACGACATTTTTAAAAAAATGAACTTAACTCAATGAATGCCTCAATATGTATATATTATCAACACACTGTTATCATTTACCTAAACTTGCAAAATATAAAATTTGTATATTCACATAGGAAATATCTTATCAATACATTTCATAAACCATAAATGCACCAAGAAATTTTATTTTTAGTACCATAGGGAATCTATATACCTCGCACTCCTGGTTAGGGTAATTTTTTAAAAAATGCGGTGAGGTGTTCCATTAAAATTAGCGTCTTGGTGTGTCTATAATTGGGTGCACTACCATAGGGTTATATATATATATATATATATATATATATATATATATATATATATATATATATATATATATATTTTGTGCATGTGTGTTCCTTCCATGATACAATAATTTCCTTGTACAATTTGATTCATTTTCGACTTTTGGAAAATGCTGTATATTTTCATTTTAATCTATGGGGAAACTATGCCTCCTTCCATGGAAAAATACCAAGTAAAATTTGTATTCCCTCTTTACTTTTAATTTTACTATATTAAAATTTAAAATTGGATTTAACTTTGGATTTTTCAATTTAAAATAAAAATAAATTCTACGTGGTGTCTTCCATGGATTTGCTTGAATTGAATCGAATGTTATGTGTCAGGTGAATACATAGGAAGCACCACAATGGTGCATTTTTTAGGATGCCCTGAACATGGTGCACTATAAAAGACAATGCATTGACTAGTGTTAGGTTCATAATTTTCAAACACACCAGGTGAACTACATGGAGCAATGAAAATGTGTAGTAGATTTTACAAAATAGATCACATAGATTCATTGAGCCAAACTTTCTATGTGGAATTTAACTTGGTCTACCACACAAGATGGAGAAACATGGTAGTAATAGTGCTTGTTACCTAGCATGGGTCCTTGCAAGCGTTGATCATAGTATCTTTAAGGGATAAAGAACCAGCCTTTTTAGGCTAGTTAAAAAGTTATTGAGTTTTATATTTACAAAATTACATTGTGGTGCACTCGAATAGTATAGGAGCATTGATGCACTAAATAATATAAAGTACCATTTTTCGAGGTACACTAGTGTTGTTGCTGCAATAAACACCCTAAAAAATTTGTCTCATACTCGAATTTTGGAGCCTATCGTGGATCTTGTGATCAGTCATTCCATGGTCAATTCTTGTTCAGCTGATGATTTTTGAGCTCCCTCTTGGATTGGAAGTGTTGAAGTCATTGCCACACACATGTTTAGTCTGCAATAATTTCATGAGTGCATTCTTCTATGCAAGCTTGTACAAGCATATAAAGTTCCATAGAGGGTGTGAATGTGTGATGTCCAATCCATGTAGACAGTCAGTGTGCACTATAAATGAAATTTTTTCACATTCTAGCTGTGTTTGTACTTCCATTTCAGTGAGTTTTGAGAATTGCCGTTTTTGTGCACCTTCATTTTGGCGAGTGTAATTTTCATGTTTTTGGCTATCGCTTTTATTTTCCTTTAATATAATTAGTTTTCTTTTCATGTTACCTTTTCTCTGGCATATGTTACTTTTACTGTCATCCACATATTGCAGGAGTCATTCACACTTTAGCAATTAGCGTATTTTCACATGTTAGTTTTCAAACAATTTATGCATGCATATTTTGGTGGTTTAAAGGGGTTATATTTGTGTGAATGAGTTGGTATAACCATGTAAACATAATTCACACCCATTCGTAAAGTTTTAATGATGGTCGCCAAGTGTCGTCACGATCTTCTTAAAGTATATATTTAGTGTCGCACTTGCCATGAATTCATTACAAGGTTGTCACATTGAGGGAAATATGTTGTCAATGTTTCTGGATGATCTATGTTTTTGTGTCATAAAAGTGTTTAAAGTGAGTGATCATAGTGAAGTCATATCATTTTTCACATCAATCTCTTTGGTCCCACACTTAGTAGATTTTTAGAATTTCTCCAGCAACCTAGCCTCATTCGAACTTCCTTAATTTCATAGTGCACAAATCCAACACTCAAGCTATGTCCTTGTCCCTTGACACTGCATAATGGGCAGTTCCTAATTTCCAGTACCATGCACCTCACAATTTTAGTGCTCAAGCCCGAACTTGCCTCCAAAAATTGTGCAATTCATCTTCCCATATTGGCCTCAACTACGCCATTGTCAAATCTCTAGACTCAAGCTCATCCCTTAAGCTCCTAAGCTACACAATTTTTCAATGGCCCAACCTCATATATCTCCTAGAACTACGCAATTTTCGCAGCCAGTGAAAAACCATACAAATGAGCTCACTGAGTCCATAAATTGTGCAGTTTGTCTCCCCAATATTGTATGAAATGTGCACTGGATAGTCTCAAGGCTCAAGCCTCATCCATGAGCTCTTTCATTTCGCAATTACACAATCACCTTGGATCATCTTCCCTCTAGAACTGCACAATTGGCTAAAACAATGTGAAATCCCTCAACCAATCACCTTGAGATTTAAAACTACGCAACATTTTTCCTCAGTCCAGCTAGCACTATGAATTGCATAGTCTCAAAGCCCAAGCTCCACCCCTGACTACCTGAGATACACAACTTTGTAGTCACTAAGCCTCTCCCTTGGTCTACCACCTGGTTCCGACTCAGTCAGTAGATCATCATTCTCCATCTTAGACTATGGGTTTATCAGACTAATGTTGTCTTTTCATGAGTGAATTTCAAATGCAAGAACTTTATCATGCTATGACAATATGATAAAGAATGATATGTAGAAGGAGTACATACTAGAAAAAAAACATGGAGCTAAAGAGATAATATGATCAACATGCGAGAAGATGAAGGAACACCAGACTATAACAGAAGATGAATATCAATATCACATGGAAGGCTTCTCATCTTCAAGTCATAAGGAGGAGGAAGCATAGGACATGTATCATCTTTTCAAGAGGACACAAAGAAAGAAGAAACAAGAAAGATATCTTGGCACTATTACATCATCATGCAGTCCATGTCATTGGTGCCATGTCATTTCCTATCACAAGTCATCATATGCAACATCATTATTATGGATCATGTAAATTTTATTCAAATGTATTGTAAAGTGGAAGTCCAAAGGACACACATGGAATATTAAGAGTCATGTAAGTTGAAAATTCATAGGAAGTCAAACAGTCATGAGGATAGTCAAATAGTCGCAGTGAGGGTGAAGCATCAACCCTTGGTTATATATACACCCTCATTGTATAATCATAAGAATTTTCACATTGGCTCCACCCGCAAAGCATTAGAGAGATAAGGTAGTTATTTTATCGAGCAAGGAGTTTCTCCAACGCTCCTCTATTGGGTCTAGTAATTTTCATTGTATACATGTGTCTTAGGAATTTTACTTAATAACGGAAGCCTTCAAGGAGAATATATTTTTCATGCATGAATTAGAATGCTTTTAATACTATTCTGAGAATCTTTGTATTTCATGTTTGCTTTCACATGTGCTAAGCCTAGTTGAACTATTTAGGTTATTTTAGTAATTATCTTATCGAGAATTTGTTGTAATGGTTGTTATTGTTGTTACATCCTTCTAGACTATTCCATTGGATATTAGACAAACCTTTCTCATTCATTGGTTGTCACATCCTTTGTCGACTATTCCACTAGATGTTAGACATATATTATTGTTTGTGTGTGTCTCTTCTTGGGTGGTACTATTACCTCTCTCTAAGTGGCCCAAATTTTCCTTTCCCTCTGTAGTATAGGGAATTTGAGATACATATGTTTGAAAACTCACTTGACACACCCCTCTTGATTTTGAAAGTGCATGTGCACTCCTCTCTCTTGCTAATAGTTAGAGTTAAGGAAAATCTATAAGAATACATGGAAAATAGGTTAATGTTCTGGATGGGGATCCTAATACAAACAATGAGAGATCTAAATGGAAATTCACATCAAGGAGACCCTTGGGTGATGTATTTCCAACATTGTCAACAATGTTACTAAAAGGAGGGTTAGATGACAAGCTGATCCCATTGAATTTGGTTTGAACCTCTCATCTAAAATGGCTCATCTTCAAATATTGCTCCTTGGGTGTTTCTATAATTTTTCCATTTTATAAAATTTCAATCCCCAATGAGCCTCTCTATCGCTTATCTCAGTTAAATTTTTATGGTGACGATGAAGCATCCATAACCAAGCACATTTATGATTTTCTTAAATTTAGTGGATCTTACGAAATCGATGATGACAAATTTTCTTGTGTGATTTTATTCCTCGCCCTTGAAGGTTTTGTTAATCGATGGTGTTGGGATGTGTTTGGTGCACATATGTATGAAATAACACCAGCTGAAAGGGTGTGGTATACCCACTTAAGTTATTGGTAATAGGCAGAAAAAGAAGTGGAGTCAAGAAAGTTAGTGGAACAAGCTAGAATCATAAGCATACTAGATAGAGAAATAACATGCATATATAAACTAAAACTAAACTAAAAAACTAAAGCAAATAAACAAAGAGTCAAAGGAAAACAATAATATGAATGGTGGCTCTAGGCCCCTCTTATTGAGCACTGGTAGTAATAAGAGTGAAACTTTACCCTCTTTCCAAAGGGCCCCTAGAACAAGGGTTATAAGTCCCGACGCAAGTATGTTTTTATCCCAAGCTTGCCTTGATGCAGTCTCCCTATTTCTCTATTGTGTTGGACTGAACTTGTTGGATGGCCAACAATTGATTTCCCTCTATCTTCAGCTCCGGATCACACACTGCAGGTATTGCTTGGGAAATTCTGGCCAACATAACAATGTGTTCACCCATTCTTCATCTCATGGTGGCCTTATATAGAAGATTTCAAATCCTCCTTCCCTCCCTTGGTACATTATAGATGGTGACCCAAGAGAGGGGTATGATTACTTTGTGTGCTCCAAATATTCCATTGTGTGCTCACTTGATGTTTAAGGAGGCGTTGGTGGCTATCCTTATGTGGCTTCAAGTGAGAAATCACTTTCCTTTTCTTTGTGTGTGTTAGAAAATTATATATTATAGAGCAATGCAACAGATAAAACATGCAGAAAAGACAAGAACATGAAAACCATAAAACAGAAAGACACAGATATATGTGATTCACTTAGTTTTGGTTATGCCCACCTTGAACAGCTAGTCCTTCCTTTCTATTATCCAGCAAAATAAAGAGACACAACTTACAGTAGATCCGATGTAATATCCTCTGTTCTCTCTCACAGTCTCCCTATCTGTTTCTCGCTCTGGGAATATACATACAATACACAGCCGTAATATAATGCCCTCATACAAGCGAGGGGTTGCCTTCTAGGGAAAAAACCCTAAACTAAACATAACTTCTACCGTCAGATCATCTGCCTAATAAACGACACATATTGACTAGAAATTACTATACTTTTACATGGAAATTTTACATCTATTTTTAGCTTCGGGGGTGCTACCCCAGAAGACCCCCGCCAGGGGGGGATACATAAAGTCGTAGCCACCCCCCCTGGACCCCCCAAGCAGCATTTAATTACGGGCGGTGTTGCCGCCCCATTAAGGCACAAGGGTCCAATGCTGTGATATAAAATAAACAAGATAATCAAGCTCCACACACAATAGTGTGGTCCCGAAAAGCTACAATTTTCCCTTCCCAGGATTGCGCCCATTTCTGGCCATAAGGCATGAAAAGGCACTCTTCACGAAGGATAATGCATGCAAAAGCATTTAGGACTTATCAAATTTGATTTTCCCTCAGACCTTAGAAATTTTTAAATACTTTCCAGATTTTGTAATGTCTTCTAGCCCTGTAAATCCTTCTGCTTGACATTAGATAATTTCATCTTCTGTTGTATGGTTTTCTAGTGTTAACAGTTTCCCCCTAATGTGTGAGGTCTAGGAAGAACTTTATAACCGAAATACATTATAGTTTCTTTTTTGTATATTGTGTGTAGAGAGAGAGAGAGATCTGCATGAAGCTTGGAATTGAAAACACTCTACACTGGTTCCAAGAATGACCGTGTCCTAAAGGACCCCTGTAAGCAAATATAATAAAATACATATACAAATTTTCTATGAGGCAGGCATGTCCCATGCTCCTAATGCTGTGGCTAGTTACACAAATCTATCTTAACAGATAGACGTTCTGTCTATATCATTGATGTGGTAGTGATCTGGTGGTTGCTGACGATGATTGTTGACGCCCTTAGGAGCGTTTTTTCTTTGAAAATAGGTGGAATATGGTACCCATATGCATAAAATCGGTATGGCATATAGCTGCACATTGTATGCATAGGCGTTGGCTAGGACATTCCTGTGTAAGAATTGCTGAAAGAGATGCTTTCGGAGGTAGGGGTCTTCGACGAATTTGATCAAAGTGCCATGGTTGTAAGGTGCAATACCATCTTGACATGAAAGCTTTTGTTGTAGTCGAATGTCAGGAGGATCGATGACATCTATGGGCAATGATGTATCCCACAGTGCTGCCTAAGGATGCCCCTTTTATGGAGAGGGGTAATCCAAGGTACTGCTTCCTTTTTGGAGAATAGGTGTCGAAATCGACAAAAGGGAAGCCTCAACTGACCGAGGGGTCACCGACATCAGGGGTCAGGGACTTAGATGTGATGGGTTTAATATAGGCATGTTGGTGAGGGGGGACTAAAAAATGACAATGGGGATTCAGTGGCCCAAGGTCGAAGTATACTAAGCAGCTTGGTGACAGTCATAGTTATTTCTGATGTGGAAATCCCTAGAGTCGGTAGGACTTCTAGGGTAGATATAAAATAGCTATGAATGTCATGGTAGCTTGTGTGTGGGGGTGTAATACTCTAACCAAGGGTGTTCAGGGACTGCTTCCATGGGAGAAAAGATGGATGGGAGGGTGAACAACGTAGGGCACCATTCAGGGTCTTTGTACACTTACCAAAAGAATAAAATAATGGGGTTTGGTTTGTACAAAACACAGAGACGGTACCCAAAAACATGAAAGTGTTCACTCATTGATGTTGTAAGGAAGGTGTTTTGCTGAGGATGGGGGTCCCATTGGTTGGTCTCATGTGCGGGGTTGATGAAGCAGATGAAAAAGTATCACAGATGGGATTATGTTGGTGGAGGTATGGTGGGCCAAATGCGAGGCGCGGTAATGTGATTTTGATCTGCTTGTACAACCCGATCGTCCGAGAAGGGATTTTTAGCTTGTATGGTAAACTTGACCTTATGCATTGTGGATGGATGGGCATGAGGTGCTTCCCGGACTAAAGTGGTATGGCCATCGCGTCACTTTTGCTGTGATATATGATCTACTGTGGGCGACGAGCGCCATGGAGGGGAGGCTCTACCAACCAACGAGGATGTTTATCATGTGCAGGGTGAGGTGATGATAAACACGGTTGGATATGAGGACCCTATGGTTAATTTATAATGGAGAAATGATGTTAGGATATGTAGAGTTTATTGAGACTCTATCATGCTGGGGGTAGAATGATACCTACTCTGGAACTTTTAGGAGATGATGTTGTGTATGGTCTGTGAGCTTTTCCTGCAAAAACAACTACCTCAAGTGAAAGAATCTTCTTTATCAAATATTATTGAAATTCATGAGCTTTTAAAAAAAAGAAGATGAAAGAGGGCATACCTGCCGGCACTAAAAATTTAGTTTTTTGGGAGTGCGATTATGTGGCATCGCCCCTGTTTTTTATGGAGTGTTGATCACAACGTAGCTTACGGTTCGGCGAATGGACCTTTTGATCTCTCGTTATGGTCCTCCAAAGTTTTTGAAAAGGGCGATATATAGGTGACTATGGCCCTATTTCAATTCATTTGTACTTTCTAAGTTTTTGAGAGGTCAGAGTCTTCTGCGTAGCATTTCTTGTCGTTATGGTCAACCTGAGCACCAGGGATTAGTGATACCATGCCCAGGTAACCTCCATGACATCCTGCACTTTAATTTTTTTAGTTTGATGGTGCGGGGGTCTGTACAAACTGGGCTTGTATGGATTCTAGATGTATTTTTCCCTATATTGCGCGGGTGATCAGGGCAAAGCCATGCCCTCTCTGTGCACATTTTCAGGGGAAAATCATGCTAGAGCACTCTGTCCCCTTTCTTTGGTGCACCTTAAGCACACATGTGCAAAATACAGGCGCGCAAAGCCGAGGTGGAAAAATATTTTGGTTTTTTTCCTATTTTCGTGTTTTTTCTGTACTGATGGGTACCTGTTTTGATGACAGGTTATTGAGGAGGGAGCAGGATTGGCCTAAGCTCTGAACTTCATTGTCTACTCATGCTGGGGTGCGCCATGAGATGGTGCAATGGGGGATCCTGAAGTTTGCAAAGAACGAGCTTCTTTGGTTGTAGGACCAATTGATGCGCTACTTGATCTGACACTGGTGCAGGAGGTGCAACATGTTCGTGTTGCGGGGGATGAACTTGGTCATTAGTCTAAGACAAATTTGTATTTTGTGACCAAGTTACTACCTCATGGTGAGGCGCTGAGATATCCATTCCCTTCTAGGAGGGTGGATCTCGAGAGGTTTTAGAGACGTCACTATGGTGGGGCACCTCTTATAGAGGGGTGCATCAACATTGCATTTGTGACAGATTTGGTAGAACGATGTGCTCTGGAAATGATTGTACGACTGGCAGGGTCATCGGCTCTACATTAGGCATCAGGCCTGCATGTTGGAGGACTATGCTGGTTGAGGTTTGGGCACTTCTATGACTTTTCTCGCTTTTGTTATGACGGGATGGTGGCACAACTCAACAAGGTCGATAGTGGATCGAAGTTTTTGGGCATATGCTAGCATCTTATGTAGCATTATGTACGAGAGGGTAGTGCTACAGAGGCCAATAGTGGCGGTGCCTCCTGGGGGGCCACAGGATCCTTGTATGAGGAGGTCGGCTCCAATGATGCCATGAGGTGGTGGTGGCATGGTGGGCAGTTATTGGAATGCCATGACAGAGGCTTGGTTCGAGGCCAACCCGCAGATGTTTTTTCCATTCCCATATGCGGGGATGGACTTCCGGGGGTATCCATACATGGGTCTCCCTTTTGGTTATGCTTGGGGGCCCAGAGGTATGTTGTGTATTTTTTCTGCATTTATTTGAGTATATATGTACTTATGTGTTTTTCTAGTGACACTGACATCATTTTGGTTACTCTTGCAGATGCTGGTGAGGTGGGTTGCCTTGTGGCTCGGTTGGTTGGCCACGATCCTCTATGATGACCTAGGGGTGGTCAGGGAGTAGATGCTGCTGGAGGACCTAATGGTGGTGCTGGCCCTTCAAGAGAGGACAACAGCTCGGCTGCTACTAAGGCTGTGGCTGAGAAGGCTCGTGCCGATGCAGCGGTGGCATGTGTAGATATGGCAGATGCTCGTATCACAGAACTGACTGCTCAGTTGTTAGTTCTAGAGGATGCCTTGGGTAAAGTGGACCTCTTGACCCAAGGGATGCCCGCTCGAGGATTTATGGATGACCTTTAGGAGGTTTGGTTTGAGACTATGATGGCTGCGAGAGGTATTATCGACCTATCTTACATCAAGTGGCAGTCTCGGTGGTGATGGCAGCTCTAGTGGTGGCACCGGGAGTGATTGTGGGTCTAGGTGCCCCTCCTGAGGGGGCCCCACCCTAGAGTGTACTTCTACACTAGGGAAAGCACCATGTGGATGCATCCCCTATTTTTGACAACTTTTCTATCTTTGGGCTGGCCATAAGGTAAACGATACTCTTTTTTTAGTCAAACATACACATTGTGATCTATATATATATATGAGAGATATTTTTTGTGGCTCTATATGATGTGTCACCTATTTCGATTTATGTATGATGTTATGCTGATGGATATCTATATGTTTGGTTTTTATGTATGATGGTTTATTCGAGATGAATTCCAGCTTAGGATATAGTTAGCTATGTGATCAGCTGTTTGGTTTTGACTTCTTGGTACATGTGTAAATGTGATATAGTCAAATTTTCTGCTTAATATTTTTGCACGCAAATATTTTCTACACAAATGTGTATATCTTGTCTCAAATGTTTTTTTTAACTGCGATACTACTAACTAGGAATCGAGGTAGACATGCATATGGTGTATGCCCAGATGGAGGGAATCGTACATAAGTCTAGTGACAACGTCATATTCTGCCTGATTGTTTTTTGTTGAGCCGATGCACACAACGTTTTAGAAGAGTGGTGATCAGTCAGGGTGGTAGATGACCCAGGCAGTTGCAGCTAAACTTTGAGACCATCTTGATGCTCCATCAAAAAATTCAAAATAGGGTTCAGGTTGGTGATCCATAATGACACTTTGAGCATTTTTAAATAAGTATTTTGGTTAAAAAAATTTAGTGGTTGGGGTTGTGTACGTTCACTCTAGGGGAGGGCCGCTTTAGCCCTTATGGGTAGAATTTATTGAGGTAAAGGCCATTGACATGGTTGTTGAGGCATGTCTCGTCCGGTTCCATCAAGATGTATGCCCCCTATCGGAGACAATGTTTGATGATGTAGGGTCCTTTCCACAAGGTTTCGAACTTTCCTGGCCCTAGGGCTTCTTTTGCGACATCATAGCAGAGGACTAGTTCTCCCTCGGTGAATGAGCGAGGGTTGATGTGGTGGTCAAATGATTCTTTTACCCTTTCTTGTGGGCCTTTTTGTGTTGCAGTGACTGTCGTAGACTTTCGTCGACAAGCTCTAGTTGTACTAGGCATTGTTATAGAGGTTGGTTATCATCAAGGAGTTCGATGGTGGGATGCAAATATGGGATCTTGCAGAAATCAATGCAAAAGCACAAGGTACCTTGATATTTTGCAACAGGAATAAAGTGGAAATCTTGGGATGTGGGGGTGGCTGCTATCCTATTTCCGATATGTGATGGTACCAATTGTATATGGTGGATCGTGTCATCGACTTTCGGTGGGGGAAGAATCTCCGTAATGGAATTCCGCGTGAGCGCAAGGTTGGGTTCCCTGCTAGGATGGTAAATTTTCAGTAGGTGGAAATTGTGCCTGCAGTAGAGGTGCCTGAATGTTTCCATTAGCGGGCATACCTCTAGTGTGTGATTTTGGCCAGTGCAGATAGTGCATGGTATCATTGTTCCAATGGAGTAGATTGAATGGGAATCAATTCTACTCGAAATCCTGGATGTGGATGCTTGGAAAGGATCCATCGTAGAAGAGGTTGTCTTCTACTTCCATGTCCATGTTGTTGGCTTAAGTGTGTCTAACCCTTTGGGGGAGTGTAGACTCAATGCTACTCTTGTCGCTCTTAGCTTGGGGAGGTGTACACATTTAATCGTATGGTGAAAGTATGAACAAATTAGGAAAGAGGTGCACGTAATCTTTTCTTGATTAGAGAGAAGTTTCTGAGGGAGAGAAGAGACTATGTAGAAAATATTTTCAAGGGGCTTCAGTTCTCTGCACTAGTTGACTCGGTGATCATTTAGGTTGCATAGTCTACATTTTATCCTCGGCTTAGCCTGGGTGATGTTTGGTTGGTTTTTTGTCCTAGTTTTCCCCCCAAGCCCCTATGGGGGTGGGGTTGTTGACCTAGTGGTGTACCTTCTATACCACTTACGGAGGTCATCCTCCCTCTTTTCTATGGTATGAATCGTACCGATGGTAGGAAAAAGTTGCGAGGCATACGTGCAGTGTCGCTCGTAATGATTTCCTTGACATATTAGGCAGAATGTCCTTGATATGGGAGTTACGTCGTGCTCAGTTTGAGGTCTAGCAGGGAACTAACGTTGTAATGCTGCTAACTTTGGACAAGTGGCGACCGTATGATTGGGCATTTTGCATAACATGCATGTTGGTCTTCTCTGTAGAGAGTGGTTCGGGGTAGCTAGGGGTTCCCTGATTTGTTGATTTTAGACTGACAAGAACATGTTGGATCTTATCGTCTCATCTTCTTGGGTTGTGGAGCTGTTAGTGGACTCCGTATCCATGTCTTCTTCTTGGGAGAGGCAAACTATGGCATAGCATAAGCTAGCGAGGGCTAACCGGAATTGAGGGATATAGTGGAAATTTTCCAAAAGGTGATTTTAAATAGAGAATCCATACAGGTGAAAATAGTTTTTAGAGGAGAGGAATAACCTGTTTCTGAGTTTATTTATTAACCCAACGTTTCAGACTGTCTATGTGAGACCATCATCAGGGGTAGATGTCAAGGTTCTTTGAAAAATTGACGTCTACCCCTGATGATGGACTCACATAGACAGTCTGAAACATTGGGTTAATAAATAAACTCAGAAACAGGTTATTCCTCTCCTCCAAAAGGTGATTTTCGGCGCATAACAGACATGTGAATTGCACTTCCCACAATCCAATGTAGTAAAACCTTTCTATAGGATACTATCTGTGGATGAGTTCCACGGCTGCACACTCTTCGAGGAAGTGACCATGTTCATCGCATAGCATGGACTATATAATGGGCATGACTGGGGTCTTTCTTGTGCCCTTCCTTGTTCTTGTAGGTATAGGATGGTACAAGGTTCATTTCCAGATGCCTGGGTGGAGGGATCCTCTTGATGGGACCGCTCGATGGCATGTAAGGCGTCCCTATATCACGGGGTCTCTGGGCAATGGTGGTTATAGTGCCCATAGTTGCTTCAAAGAGCACATGCATTATTAGTACGCAATTCTTTTCCTTTACCTCTGGTGTTAGGTTCCTTTTTATGGGAACATGATTCCGCGATGTCTATCTCAGATCCAAGGAGTGGTTTTAATTCATTTAGCTATGGACATATATGGGTAGGGTAACCTATTACGCCGCATATGGCGCAGACTGGTTATTCCCATTGTATGGCAGGGGTCACCATCTTTTTTCCTCTCTTCTTAGTTTTCTTGGCCGTGATTAGTGGTTTTGCAATGGGAATTTCCCTTACAAGGGCGGTTTCAGCTGTTTTGGGGATAAGAGGGGCCTCCTCGAGACTGAGGGGCTTCAATCCTGTGGTAGTGATGTGGGTGGCTCATGTTCCTGTAGGGGGAACGAGGTACCATACTAGGATTTCCAATGATATGTTTGGCAATACCAGTGTTGTGAAAACTTGTTGGGAGACGAAACCAGCTAGGGGTTAGAGGAAAGGGGTTTGGGAGGCGGCGTAGGCTAGAGAGGTTTTCGTGGTTGATGACTCGGTGCCATTACTGCTTGTGTCCATGTCCTGACTAGCTTTGGCACTTAATGTGGACATCATGCACACTGGAGCCCTTGTGACATCAAGTGATGACTCAGTGATTATGGGAGGATCTCCTAGGAATGACCCTAGAACGGACGATGGTTTGAATTGTCCAGAGCCATATTCTTGGTACCATGAGAGAGTATTCGAGGATGTATCTACCTAGGGTAGAATTACATATTTTTTTGTTAGGGGCTTCTTCTCACTATGCATCGATTGGTCTACAGTAATGATGCGGTCCTCATGGGGGAACATCATGATGCGAAAGATGGAGGAGGCTATGGCAGACATGGCATACACATAACTTTGCCCAAGGAGTATATTTTAGTCCAAGTGAGCGTCCAAGACTTCAATTTCTATGTGGACCGTCTTTCCATCTAAGAAGACTGGGACGTTTTGGTAAAGGCTGATGGAGGTTGATGGACGACCATTGTATGCTCTAAGTGTAATGACTAAGGGTTTTAGTTAGGGAGACCCTAACTTCTGCCAAATAGTTTTGGACATGATGCACATGGATGCACCCTTGTCTATGACACTTCGATGGATTGTGATATTTTGGACCGACACTGGTATCTGGAAGGCGACCATGAAAGGAAGCCTGGGGGTGGCGTTGTCTGAGTCAAAAGCCATTAGGCGCGTATCGATAAGGTCGGTAGCGCCTAACGCGAAAAGTAGGGCTTTCCATTGTTTTGGACATGACTGAAATACTTCCAAAACTGACATAGCAGTAGGAGATTGTGCTAAATCATCCACAATACTGTAATTATGGGCCACTTTGGAGTAGTTTCCTGCTCGCCTATTGGGTCCCTTCGCCATTTTTGGCAATGGTTCTATAGGCATATTTGAAATGGTCAAAGGTGCATTTAGTGCACTGGTACTTGCTCCTAACGTATTGGTGTCTGGTGGGGTGTCTTAATTGCACTTCCATCTTTGAAAAAACATCTCTTCTCCATTCATGTAGATTTCATGGCTTCTTTTCCCAGAGTCGTCTATATTTTGCTGCTGAGTGCTTACCATCCCTTGATAGGGAAAATGTTATTGCATCACAGCTAGTTGCTGGGAAGATCCTCCTTGTCCTTAGTTAGTTTGTAGCTTCTTTAGCTCATGGAGATCAAGACAATGGTGAGTATAGTGGTTGTACTCACCACATATCTAAAAAGAATGGTTTGTTCAAAGAGGTGGACTTTTTCTCTATCATTGGGCATTGCTCAGCTCCTGGCTCTGATTCTGGTTGGAGTTGCCTCCAGCCTGGGATCACAGTGGGCATTGTTGTTGTTGCCCCCTTTTCCAGGGTTCCATTTTGGCTTGTTTTTTGATTTTTTATTCACCATGTTAAGAGGGTAGCTCTCCTGGTTGTATTGGTGTGGTTAGTTTTGGGATGGCTGCACAAATTTCACCTATGCATTGGTCTGCATAGTCGGGTCTTGTGCTGGGGACTGAGCATAATGTGGTCCCTGGTTTTCACCTAGCTGTTGCAGGGGAGCTCTTTCATCAGTGTTTCTTTCTGCGTACTGAGTACCCTAAGCTGGAGTATAAGGTCCTCCCGGGTGATACACTGGTGCCCTATTAGTCAAATATTGTTGAGGCATATGATGACTTTGAAAACCCCTATTGACGTACGTTCTGGGTAGAATTGTATGTGTAACCAAGGTTTTGACTGCTGCTACCTATGTAACCTTGGGTCAATGGCCCAATTAGTCCATCTGCATGGTTTGATGCGCCTACCAATTCTTGATAAGTTTGCAGGGGTGGGGCGTTAGGCAGGATGTTATAAATGTATCCTAACTACGTATAAATCAGATCAAGTTGTTGTTCTTTGCTGATGGCATCCCCTTCGGATGTGGGTCTCTGTTGCGCCACATCCTTTGAAATCTCTACCGTAAGAGTTTTTAGGAATAAATATAAAAGAACCCAATCGTCGAGTTTAGCTTTACATAAACTGCAACGCCACCTCCATTCATGGATATGGTCCGAGATATGGACAGCTGGGATCTGTCTAAAATGAGTCAATAATTCCATTCTAGAATCATGGTGAATGGGTAACTGAAAATATGTTAGGAACGCAGTGGCAAGGGCACCAAAGGTTCCATGTGAAGCTAAGGGTTGCTCCACATACCACTTTGTGGCTACTCCAGTCAAAGTGCATTGAAATAGTCTCAATCGAATAGTGTCATCAATGTTACTGTTCGATGAGCACCACAGGTGGAAGGTCATGACATGATTACCTAGGTCTTCTGCTTGCTTTCCATCAAACTTTGGAATATCTGAAGGGAGCTTCATGGGAATGGGAGAACATGTAGGGTTGTGTGCGATAGGGTCATTCATCATCTTGGTTAAATTAGGTAGATTCAACGAAGCTAAGAATGGTGATAGGGAGGTTGACGTCATTACACTGTGCAAAAATACAAAGTTTTGGTTAGGAAGAGGATTAGCCTGCGACGTACCCTGCTATGTATTCGGATAGCTTTCCGAATGGGACGCACTCCTCTGCCCCCTATTGGTTGTGGGAGGAGTGGTCTGTGGTGTGGTGTTGGGATGCCCCTATAGAGGATGCCCCTATAAAGGATGAACCTATAATGGTGGGAGTGTTCCTTGTTTGATGCCTGAATGGAGAAAGACCTGGAACCCCTCTCGGTAATGGGGGGAGGTCCGAAAGACACCTAGATCGACAAGGTCCCATTGGGTCTGTTCTGGCGTCGACCAGGTTTGGTTTTGGAAAAATTTGAGAGGATAAAGTCTATTATCAAAGCAAAATTCTTGTCACATACATAAAACAAAGCGAAAAATAAAATAAATTTCCCTTTAAATTAATCTATGTTCCCAAGCAATCAAAAAAATGGTTTTTATTCTTTTACGTATGATACTCAAAATCCTAAAAGACCTATTCGTCCTCACACAGTCAAATGTAACTGGGCCTTAAGAATATATCTTGTTATTTCTCGCACAACGTTCCATAAGAGCTGGCAACACCCCCAGTCAGCTGAAGAAAATCCACCAAGGTAAGGGTAGAGGGTCTTGCACTTGCATGCACCGTCACCTATAGGGAAAGGATGCCCTAGTTTTGGTAACAAATTACCACCATCCCACGTGAGCATTCAAGTCTTGGGCTTCTTGGTAAGTCAGCTAACAGTACTGAGTATTAGTCGGGTCAGGTAGCCCAACTAATACCACACGAACTGCGCCTAAGCCTAACCCCCTCTGAAACGGGTCTCTGTCCCGCTCAAGCTTTCTTTTATGTGGGTTCATAGGTGGATTTGAAGCTCCCTAAACAATCAAATTCTATGTTTCAAGATGAATAATTATCAAGGCCGCTTATTTGATGCCTACCCCCTTGATCCTAACTTAAGCTGTAAATTCTTTTTTAGCCCATGTGGGGAGAATTTAGTGAGTTTGATTAAGTTAGTTTTAGGTGTCTTTGCTTCGCTTAGTGAGTGGATGTGTGTGAGCATAAAGTGGGAAAGCACATAGTTTGAACGTGTGTATATTTGATGATCCTTTAAAAAATCCCCTATTTAAACTATGTTGTATTGTTCCTTGCTCAAAAGAAAAACATGTGCAGATTATGGGCCGCTTTCTATTTTTCCTGGTTAATCTATGTGATCAACTATAGGGAGATGGCGAGTTCTGAATAGCAAGCATTCATATGCTTACCTAGGATCACCAGAGGGTGCAAAGGTAGTAGAGATTACTTTCTATTCTATAAGCAATTCAATCCTAGTCCCAAAAATCCTAGTGTAAAAAATGAACTAAACTAAAAATTTTACACTAGAAAAAAGAAAAATAGCTATGCATGCATGGTCTTGGGCCACTTGCTTTGGCTAGTTATCTAGGTGTGTTAGTACAAAAATTTTCAAAACATAATTTTTTTTCATAATGCAAGTTATTTTGCACACATACTTAAACTATGTGTGAACTTTGCAAAAAAAAACTTGAAATAAAATTGACACTAAGACTACAAAAGGCAGCTAAGAGTGAGCTTTAGCAAGCTGTAGAGTACCACAATCAGCATTGGCAGGTATATTAGGGGCTGCCAAACACTTTACAAGAAGGAAAAGATAGAAACATGGGAGAAATTTCTCATTCTGTTTTTTGCGCGCAAAAGGCTGAAACAGGCACAATTTCTGTGTGCGGGTCAACTCTAAACGCGTGCCCTGGGCAGTCTGTGGGAGGAAAAAGCTTGCAAAGTCATGCAAAATAATTTTTTGGAGTTGTTCTCCTTTATTCTGTCACTTGGGATGAACTAGGGATTGCAAGAGAAATTAGGTTAAATTCAGATCCACTCCACAGCACAGACATAGGTCTCTGCAAAAAAGGCATAACCACATAAACTTGGTAATAAACGTTAATGGAGTCACCAATCCTGTTGGAATGTGTTTGGTGCATGTATGTACGAAATTACACCAACTTAAGGGGTGTGTTCTACCCACTTAAGTTATTGGTAACAGGTAGAAAAATAAGTGGAGTCAAGCAAGTTAGTGGAACAAGCTAGAATCATAAGCAGACTAGATAGAGAAATAGTATGCATATATAAACTAAAACTAAACCAAAAAACTAAAACAAATAAACAAGAGCTCTGAAAAGAGTCAAATGACAAAAATAATACAAACGATGGCTCTAGGTCCCTCTTATTGAGCACTGGTAGTAATAAGAGTGAAACTTTACCCTCTTGCCAAAGGGCCCCTAGAACATGGGTTCTAAGTCCTGTTGAAAGGATGTTTTTATCCCAAGCTTGCCTCGATGCAGTCTCCCTCTCTCTCTACTATGTTGGAATGAACTTGTTGGATGGAAAAGAATTGAGTCCCTTCTATCTTCAGCTCTGGATCACACACTGCTGGTATTTCTTGGGAAAGTCTAGCCAACATAACAATGCTTTCACCCATTCTTCATCTCATGGTAGCCTTATATATGAGATTTCAAATCCTCCTTCCCTCCCTTGGTACATTATGGATGGTGACCCAGGACAGGGGTATAATTCCTTTGTGTGCTACCAATATTCCATTGTGTGCTCAAATGATGTTTAAGGAGGCGTTGGTGGCTATCCTTAGGCGGCTTCAAGTGAGGAATCACTTGTCCTTTTCTTTGTGTGGTCCTGGAAAGTGACATTTTTCCCTTCCCATGATTGCGCGCATTTCTAGCCATTAGGCACGCAAAGGCACTATTCACGCATTTCCTCAGACCTTAGATATTTTTAAATACTTTCCAGATTCTGTAATGTCTTCTAGCCCTGTAAATCCTTCTACTTGACATTAGATAATGTCATATTTTGCTGTACAATTTTCCAATGTTAACAGATGGTTCCATAACTTTCCACCTACTTACATTCATTTCCTCTAGGAGATTCATCAAGCATTTGATAGGTATAATTAGTGAGATGTTTTAAGAGAATCAATCTCTTAAGAATGAAGCCTAATGAATCAATTCCAGATTTTTTTCATCAATTCCTTCACCTTTGCTATGAAATTCTTGAATACGATACAAATTGGTATTTCTTGAAACAAGAGTTTGAGTGCTTGGTTCTTATCTATTTACATGGTGAATCTGAGCCCCCTGATTTTCCTACTCCTCCAACTCTTGTGAATCATGAGACACATCTAATTTCAGAGGAGGAATTTACCCCTCCTTTTTTTCTTTGTCCTCCTCCTTTTCCAATTCCGATGATCGTGCCAACATGCAATGGTAATATAGTTGAAAAATGTGAAAATTAAATTACTAAACCATATTCTCATTCTTCTTCTACTTTTCGTGATTCAGATTCAATGGAGGAAATTACAGAATGGCTCATGAAGCCTACAGTGAAGAATAACTCCTCCATTTCGCAACTGCTCATAATTTGTGTCTTGAATCTAATTTATATTTATGTCTCCCCTATCACCTACATTCCATGACTCTCTGTACCATGATCCTCATGAGAAATATGTTCCACTGGCTAGTTTTCTGCACTCTCTTGATTTTCGCATTGCTAGTTCAAATTGTGATCAGATTCAAGGCAGTCACATTATACAAGTATGGGAGTAGCAAGGAGAAGTTGCTTTCAATATTTCTTCTATTTTCCAAAATCCTCCATGTGAATATGATGCACTCCCATTTTTGGATTATTTTCAATCTGCTAATCTCGGTAGTGAATCAAATGTAATCAATTCTTTCGATCAATATTTTTCCTTGGGAAACATTCAATCTGATGAATACAATTTTTTTGATGTTTGCAGTGAAGAATCCAGAAGTGCGTCATCTAATTTTTGGTTTATCGTTAATATTTTAATTTAGATATAGAATTTGATTATGTCAAATAATATGTTCTTATCGAAACTTCCTCTTCATCTCACTATCCCTTGTGCTCTACTACCTATGATGCATCTACTTGTGATGAATATACTCCACATTCTTCAAGTCCTTCATCCAATGATTCAACCTCTCAATTGGCACAAGTTGGTGAGATTATCCATGATGCAAATGAAAACAATCAAATATTTGAGCACTCTTCCCAACCCTCATCATATCTTCTCTGGCATGAAGACAAATCTTCAAATAATATTTCTCCTGAAATTTCCTCGATTTATGCATCTTCAAATTTTTAGTCAGAAGAATCTTTTGACTTGGTAATCTGGTTGTTGAAGTTGGAAAATATAGTAAAATCAGTGACAGAGATGACTACCATTTGTTGAGAAGTGGCCTCATTGAAGCCATTTGTAGCATCTATTCTCAAACCATGCATAATTTGGTTCTATCTTCAAAGTGTGATTTTACATTCCTGGAAATTTTCGTGACCTTCTAAGGAGTCGAGGCACATCAAATTTCGTTGATAATTATGTCAGGATCTCGTCACTCTGTAGCCCCCCTAAATAAGTCAAGTATGGTTTATCTTGTGAGATCCTTCTTTTTGCATGGTTTAACTCAATGAAGAATTTTTTTTTGAAAAATTTTTGGTATCTTATATGTGATATTTAAAATTTCCAAGGTTTTAATTCTGACTTGATTCAATAATATTTTGTATTTCACTCATCTTCATTCAAATCTCTCGCATCAAAATCGGGTTTGGAATGTGTATCTCTCATAATGTCATGGAATTGTAAATTTGATCATTGCAAGGAATATCTTCATCTGAAGGAATCATGCTTATCGAATTTATTCCTTAATGATCAACACACGATCAACTCATGGTTCTTATCATGAATGTTATATTGCATATATTTCCCTTCATCACACCTGAAATCGTCTTGAGTGATAATGAATGCACAATTTATCACATGAATCAAATTCTTCTTTGTTCACTGCATCTTGATTGGTTTCATGTGTTTTATGTACTGGAATTCATTATCACATCTTTCAATGGTTACGATTCTAGTGTAGTGTGTTACCATTTATGAATAAATAGTTTGTGAAACTGTTCAAATTGATTTATCTTTGTTTACTACAAACTGGGACTCTGATGCCTTAATCAGCTAATTTGATCATCATTATGTCTTTGGTTACTGTCATTTTTTTTATCATTCTCCCATTAGTATATCGAATGACATTTTTTTTACATCCTTCGATCTTCATCATTCAACATCTTACGATTCAGATTTTTAATGTTGAGCAGTTGAGGCACTTTGGCCTTCGCTGATGGTTATATTAGGTCCTCAATGTCTCGACATGACTATTGAATATGATCAGATCCATTTTACCTCACAATATTCTCATCTTATTCCCGCGCCTCTAATTTAGAAATCATATTTTCAAAGTTTTCAGGGTTTTTACAAGGATCATCATGAATTTTGCGATCCACTCACTGAATGGTTGGAACAATATTACCTAGAAAGCTCTGTCGCAAATAACAAGCTACAGTATTTCCTCATGCTTAATAACAAGGTCAGTGCAGATGGAGACTCATCCACAAAAAAATTTTGAGTTTTGTCTGATTATGATTTCCATCATAAAGGTAAGAATGTTAATTGGAAAAAAGTAGTGGTTGTGACACATAGTTATGCCCACAAGCAAGACCTTCAAGTTTTTTTGCAATTTATTCAAGTTTTTATCTTTTTGATTGAAAATTATTTTATAGATGTTTGAATCAATCATATCTTTGTGATTACAGGTTGAGAACGAATATGGTGGATACATTAGAAATTCCATTATATGTGACCCCGACCTTCCAGATGGTTAGGTTAGGAGTAGGTATAGTTGCATTATAGTTTAACTGCACATCCATCCTGCATTCATTTCTTGTAGTTTGTCTTGTGTTTTCTAGTTTTGATTTCACATCATGTTTTTCTTTAGCCATTTTATATTTTGTGCTTTAGTTTTTTTTTTCTTGCTGTATTGTTTATTTTACTTCTATTCTATCGGTAAGGCTTTGCAAGAAGATGCTCTGTTGGCCTAAAAGGGAATGTGGAAAAATAAAAAAGTAATTTGTGACATTGTATCATTTGGCTCACTCTCTATCCTTCTTCCTTGTCTGGTTAAATCTTTTTGTCAATGATGTTATGGTGGAAAATATGATCCTTACATTAAGAAATCCTTGTGTCAAATCATGAAGTCCTTGTCTATTCTAGAAACCTCATGTCTGAACTCAGTTTTATGTTTCATTGTTTCCAGGATGATCCAATTAAGTAGAGAAGGACCATGGGAAAATTTAAACGAGAAAACCAATATCAGAGGTATCATATATGCTTCTTTGAAGGGAAATTTGTGCAATCAACTGGGCTCATATTCCATCTATAACTGCACAATCGAATGAAATAGTGTGAAACCCTCACCCCGTCACCCTGAGTTATAAAACTGCATAATAATTTTCATCAGTCCAACCTAGACTGCGCATTGCGTAGTTTCAGAGCCCAAGCTCCACCCCTGACTTCCTAAGCTACACAACTACACACACACTAATCCTCTCCCTTGGCCTACCACCCAATTCCATCTCATTCAGTGGATCATCATGCACCATCTTAGACTAGGGGTTTATCAGAATGATGTCGTCTTATCATGAGTGAATTTCAGATGCAAGAAATTTATCATGCATGACAAGATGATGAAGAAGGAGATGGATATTAAGGACGACATGCTAGAATACATGCATATAACTGAAGAGATAATATTATTATCAGGCGAGAAGATGAAGGAACACCAGACTATAACAGAAGATCAAGATCAAGATCACATGGAAGACTCCTCAGCTTCAAGTAATAAGGAGGAGTAGGAAGAGAACATGTATCATATTTTCGAGAAGACAAAGAGAAAGAAGCAACAAGAAGGACAACTTGGCACTGTCACATCATCATGCATTATGTAATAAACCCGAGCTAAAATTTCGTGTAATAAAAGTTAATAAAGGAAAAAAAATAAGGCCACGGTTAAGGGAGACTTATTCCAAGATTGATGTTGGGAAGAGATATCCTATTAGGCATCACTAGATATGTTTTTATGGCAAAGGGAAATTGGAAAAGGAAATGGCTAAGGCATTAAAGAGGAAAAAAGTAATTTTGGCACATTTATTAATGAAAATAAAGGAAATTAGGAGAAAAGGAAGGTAAAAGGTCACATGTTGCATGTGAGGAGGAAAATGAAGGAAAATAATGGAAAATGAAGAAAATGGAGTCCTCATTAATAAAAATGGTTTCTAAGGGTCATTTCGTAACTTTTTGTCAGTTTAGTTTTGGAGCTCTCTCATTATTCTCTCTCTCTCATACTCTTGGATACTTAGAGTTTTCTTGGAGAAATTCAACATTGAGCGAAGAAGGGGGAAATAGAGAAAAGGAAGGAAAAGGAAAGAAAAGAAAAGCAAATATCAAGCAAGGAAGAGCAGGATCTAGAATTTTCAATAGGAATACTTGTAGGTAATATATTTCATGTGTGATTTCCATGGTTTTATGTTATGATTTGCAGGTTTGGATGTTGTGATTTCATGTGTTATTTCCATGGTTTTATGCTATGTATAAGCATGGTTAAATGACTGGTTCATGCCAAGGTAATTTCATGTATTTACTTGTAATTGTTAAAAAAATGGATGCAAAACCTATTTGATGTCATATATTTTGAAGGAAGATGATGGTGATCATTATTAGAGTGTCTCATAAGATTTTTTAGTCGTTCATGTTTTTTCTTGTATCCTAGACCTATAGATTTCATTCATGCCAAGTGTTTGAAAGAATGTCAGTCCTGGTTGGGAATGGTCAGATCTAGTCTTGGAGTCATTTTTGGTTATTTGGCATTTTCGTTATGTGTTTTATGGATTCTGAAAGCTACAGGAAGTTCTGGCCAGTGTTCGAGATTTTGGGCCTAAAAAGTGCATTCAATCCCGCAGATGTAGGCACATGTCTGGGAAAAAAAGTCCCAAAACACAAACATGGCTATGTTGTGGGAGCTTCCAGAGGCTCCCAAATGCACCCTTGCCCATATCAAGGGAGAATTTGGGGGTTTTCTTCAGTAAACATTAGTGGGACCTAGGTAAAAGTTAGCTTGATGACTGGGATAACCTTTATAGGTCCTATAGCAGGTGCAACGAATCTATTTTATGGTTTTCTGCATCGATTCCACTTCCTTAAAGGCACTAAGGAGGTTGAGCCTGCTCTTAACTTCCCTAAGCTCATGTTTACCCCAGTTGGTTGGTTACTTGGTTAGATGTGAGGGGAGTTGTATATTGCAAGTGGTATCATAGTGTGGTTGCGTTCTCCTTCATAAATTTTGATGTGGTCAAGCTTATGTCATCATGAATTCATGTCAGTTGCGTATATGTTTCTCATACTTTTGGTCTATGTACTTGTTGTATCTGCATAATATTGTTCATGGTGGTGATGATGTCGCCATGGGAGATTTTATGGTGTTATTTTAAATGTGTTGTCATGAGCATATGACTAGTTGTACATGTCATGTGTTTACATGTTTTCAATTTTGTAGTGGTATGGTTGAGGTTTTCATGCATGAGGTCATAGTGTGTAGTGGGTATGGTCATGCATTGATGACTAGAATCTAGCTAGAATGATTTTTATGTGTTCGTATACCATGTGTTATAAGTCTATATGTTGTTATGATTATGTATATATATGTATTACATTGATTGGTTAATCTTGTAGATGATATGTCATCCTCGAATTATGTTAAGGTATGTTGGTTTATTGTGATTTGGTTTAAGCTCACATGATATGCCTTGTAGGAATAAATCAAAGATGGCTAGCAAGATGGTAGACTACTAATATTATCATTATGAAACCGAGGAGAAGCATGGTGTTGGACATTCTTCTCATTTTTCATATACACTGAGAATTTTGAAGGAAGTGGTAAGGAGTTGTAAGGTGAACAATGACAGAATCATACAGCCACAAGAAAAACAAGCAGAAGTAAATGTGGATATCCTTTAGTGTTTGTTAGAATTAAACGACAAGGGCCACTTCGGATCAGCTATGGATAGGAAGATGGAATTAATGGTGCATATGGAAGTAGGTTTCTTGGTGGCTACAGGACAAATAGAGATGACACGATTAGAGATGGAAGATTCTTGGACACTCCAGATAGGAGCGGAGAAAAAAATAGGTATTATTCTAGTTCAGGTTTTGATATGCATTATGATCTTCATCGTTATCATCCTTACAGGAGGAGTGATAGGGGGTATTTTTCGGATGTGTTTAAGAAAGAAAATCCACCTATGGTTGATGGAGAGATGAATAAATCAGAGGATACAGAGGCATGGTTGCTTGGTATGAGGAAATTCTTCAGTTTTCATGACTATCCAGAAAAAATGAAAGCCAGAATAGCCACATTTATTCTCAAAGGTAAAGCATATATTTGGTTAGAATATGTGAAGAATTTCATGGGTATTTATGAGGAGGAACTGACTTGGAGTGAGTTCAAGTGACTATTCCAGAAGAAGTACCTGTCATACAAGGACTATGATGCTAAAGTTAAGTATTTTATGAGTTATAGAAGGGTTCCATGATAGATGATGAGTATACTAACAAGTTCTTAGAGTTATTGAGATATGTGCCTTACCTCAAGGGGGAGAAAGTCAAGGTTTAGAGATTCACTAATGGATTTCTAGTAGCCTACAAAGACTGGATCGAGTTCGATGAGCCTAGATCATGGAGGAATACATTCGAAAGCTAAATCATTTTTATGAGCAGTCAAAATGAAAATTTGAGTCTAAGCAAGATTTAAAAGGAAATGAGAAAGCTAAGGGAAGATTTCCACCAAAGCACGAAGGTCCACAAGATGTACGTGAGAAAGAAAATGTGATTTCTTACAAGAAATTCAATGCAACTAGGAAGGGACTTGGAGAGCAACAAACTAGAGGTGATGGTAGAGCATCGTTGCAGTGTTGGATATGTGGAAATGATCATCATAAGATGGATTGTCTATAATAATAGGGTGGTAGAAGCCAAATATATAGTGCACATGACGTGAAAATAGTTTAGGATATTGGTCATCGCATTCCTCTAATTTATGCAACTGTTGCTAGCAGGAAGGTAAACCTTCATGCATCTATCATTGATATGGATGATAATATTTATGATCGATTTTCTTATATTTTTATTGATCTCGGATATAATTATAATTATATTAATCCTTAACTGGTGGATAAGTGTGGTTTGAGAAAAGAAATGCATGCAAAATCTTGGTTATTATAGTTGGATATAGGTACAAATAAAAGAGTTCACCATTGGGAAAGAGCTTATGGATTTGAGTTAAATGGTATGAATACAACAACGCACTTGAACATATTTCCATTGGGATCATACAATATGCTATTGGGTATGGATTGGTTATATCTTCACAGGACTATGGTGGATTATTATGACAAGGCCATTGAGTGTTTGGATGACAATGGGGAACCAAGAGTCTTACAGGGAAAGAAGAAAGCCACATTAGTTAGGATGGTGAAAGTTGTGCAGGCCAAGTGTAATCACAAGAAAGGGTGTGTTTTATTTTCAGTACATATATCTAGTGAAAAAGGTAACAAAGTTGAGGACGTAGATGTTTTGAGAAAGTATCCAGTTCTACAATAGTTTTAGGATTTGTTTCCAGTAGATATTTCATATTTTCCACCTCACAAAGAAGTCAAATTTTCTATTGAGTTGGTACCAGGGGCGACACCAGCATCAAAGGCACCTTATAGGATGAGCAAACCTGAGTTGGTAGAGTTAAAGTTGCAGCTGAAATAGATGCTTGATAAGGGATACATTAGGCCTAGTGTATTTCCATGGGGTGAAACATTGTTGCTTGAAAAGAAGAAGGATGGTATTCTTAGATTGTGCATTGATTACAGGAAATTGAAAAATGTGACCATCAATAATAGGTACCCATTACAAATGATCAATGATTTGTTTGATCAGTTGAAGGGGGGGAAATGTTATCCAAGATCAAATTAAGATCGGGATAACATTAGGTACACATCAAATAAGAGGACATCTAGAAGACAACTTTCCAGACCATGTATGGGCATTATGAGTTTGTTGTAGTTCCATTAAATTTGACTAATGTTCCATCTACCTTTATGTGTTTAGGGAATAGTGTGTTACATCCCTATCTAGACAAGTTTGTGATTGTATTCATTGATGACATATTGGTGTATTCTAAGAATGAGGAAGAGAATGTTGAGCATTTGGAAGAAATGTTGAGATTGTTAAGAGAGCATCAATTGTATGCTAAGCTCAACAAGTGTAGTTTCCTTCAGAATGAGGTACATTACTTGGGACATGTTGTCTCCAAGAAGGGAATAAAAATGGAGCCAAAAAAGGTAAGAGCTATAATGGAGTGGGAAGCTCCTAAAAATGTAGATGATTTGAGATCCTTCATGGGATTGGCAGGTTATTACAAGAGGTTCATGAGGAACTTCTCACAAATTTCTTATCTGATTACATCATTGTAAAGGAAAGGTAAGAAGTTTGAGTGGAAAGAGGAGTGTGAGGCTAGTTTTGAACAACTTAAGTAGTTATTGACACATGGTATAGTTTTGAAGGTCACAGATCTGGACAAAGAGTTTATAGTATGTATATATGATTTCAAAGGAGGGCTTGGTGGAGTCCTTATGCATGATGGACAGGTGGTATGATATGAGTCACAAAAACTAAATGAGCATGAACATAACTATCCAATGCATGATCTTGAGCTAGCAACGATCATACATGCACTGAATATGTGGAGTCACTATCTTCTTGGCATGGGGTTTTTATTAATGAGTGATCACAGTGGGCTAAGATACCTGTTTTTCCAGCTGAATCTGAATTCTAAGCAAGCCAGATGGTTGGCTACGATCAATGATTTTTATTTTGAGATAAAATACATCAAAGGTTTAAAAGATAACAACATTGTAGATTCTCTTAGCAAGCGAATATAGGTAAATCACATTACAACTATGAGCTCCTATGGGACATATTTACAGGATAGGATCTTACAGGTAGGTCAGGTATATAGATCTTAGGCACATATTTCAAAAGAGTACACGTATAGGTACAAGAAGTGGTACAGGTACAGGTATAGGTGTAGGATCAAAAGATGTGGACTATAACCTTAGAACAGATGGATTGGTTAGGTTCAGAGACAGGATATATGTTCCAGAAAATAGTGAGCTCAAGAATATGACCTTTAGGAAGTTTCATGTGAAACCTTATTCAAATCACCCAGGCTATCAGAAGAAATTGACTGCAGTGAAGAGGTTTTATTATTGGCTAAATCATAGGACAGATGTAGCAGAGTTTGTGGTTGGATATTTTGATTGTCAGCAAGTAAAGGTGGAATGTAAGCATCCAAGTGGTCTAATACATCCTATTGTGATTCTAGAATGGAAATTCAAGGTAATTTCCATGGAATTTATCAGAATTTTTCTGAGGAAAGTGAGACATCATGATTCTATCATGGTTGTTATGGAAAGGTTGAAAACGTTTGCACACTTCATTCCAGTGAAGACTACATATTTAGCTAGTGATGTAGCATAGGTGTTCATCGAAGATGTAGCCATACTGTATGGTGTCCCAAATAATATTGTGCCAGATAGGGATGCAAATTTCATTTACAAGTTTTGGAACGATTTATTTGAAGGATTGGGCACAGAGCTGGCCTTCAGTACAACATATCATCCATGGACAAATGGACAGACATAGAGGGTTGACAGTATCTTGGAGGAAATATTGAGGATGTTTGTGATGAATCAATAGCAGAAATGGGATGAGTATCTACCATTGATTGATTTTTCATAGAAAAATGGGTATCAGTGGTCATTAGGGATGAGTCCCTTTGAGGCATTGTATGGGCAGAGTTGTAATACTCCCATCAATTGGAGTGGTCTAGTTAACAGGGTGTTGATTGGATTGGACATGTTGGCAGACATGGAGCAAGAAATGTAGGTTATAAAGAAGAATACAAAGGCAACACATGAGGAAAATAATATTTATGCAGAACAACACAAAGTATTTAAGTATTTTTAGGTTGGGGAGCATATTTATTTTCGCATCAAGCCCAAGAAGAGCTCCTTGAGGATTAGATCAGGTGCCAAGTTGGCACAACAGTATTGTGAGCCTTTTGAGATCCTTAAGAGAATTGTACCAGTGGCCTATTGACTTACATTTCCTCCAACACTGAATTTCCATGATGTGTTTCATGTTTCATTACTTAAAAGGTATAGAAAGGATGCTTATCATGTTATTGATTGGTTTGTATTGTAGGTGGAGAAAGAAGGAGAATACCATCTAGAACCTCAGTGCATATTGCAGTTGAAGCAACTCTCACTCAGTAAGAGAGCCATCAAGCATGTTAAAGTGCAATGGAAGCACTTTCGTTTCGATTAAGCTACATGGGAGATGGTGGATTAGATGCAAGATATGTATCCTTCATTGTTTGCCGGTTGAGGCAAAAAAATTTTGGTTTCATGTTTGATATGTGTTTGGCATATATTTTGGTGATGTTTTTGTATATGTACTTATGTATATGGATGTAAATACCACCATGAGCTAAGTTATAAAGTTCCAATAAGCGGTATGTATGTTATATGGTCATGTTATCATGGTTTTTCTTTTGAGCAGGTTATTCATTGTAAATAGAAAAATGAGATGAGCTATAAATCTCCATGAGAAGTATGTTTTCTTTTCAACGGTTTTGTTGACGTCTAGGTGTGGTTTAACACTGAGAATGGTGCTCCCAAAGGGGGAGAGTTCTGTAACATACCCGGGATAAAATTTCATGTAATAAAAGTTAATAAAGGAAAAAAATAAGTCCACAGCTAAGGGACACTTATTCTAGGTTGAATGTTGGGAAAAGATATCCTAGTGGCCATCACTATATATGTGTTTATGGAAAATGGAAATTGGAAAAGGAAATTGTTAATGAATTAAAGAGGAAAAATGTATTTTTGGTACATTTATTTATGAAAATAAAGAAATTAGGACAAAAGGAAGGTAAAAGGTCACGAGTTTCATGTGAGGAGGAAAATGAAGAAAATAGAGGCCTCAATAATAAAAAGGCTTCTCCTGATCAGTTGGTAACTTTTTGTCTGTTCATTTTTGGAGCTCTCTCATTATTCTCTCTCTCTCTCTCTCATATTCTTGGATACTTAGAGTTTTCTTGGAGGAATTCAACTTTCAGCCAAGAAGGAGAAAATCAAGAAAAGGAAGTACAAGGAAAGGAAATCAAAGAAAATATCAAGCAAGGAAGAGTGGGATCTAGCAGCTTCAACAATTATACTTTTAGGTAACATATTGCATGTGTGATTTCCTAGATGGATTGGAAATGCATGTATTATGGATGTTGGTATTTGGTTCTCTTGTTGTCGGTGGTATGGTTTTGTCAGGTTTTGACAATCGATTTCAGCTTTGCCTTGCATTTCTCTGGATGCCATGGTGTGTTGGGATTTTGATCTTGGTTTTGAGCTTTGGAATTATCGAATGGATTTCAAAATCTGGAGTGGACATGGTCTCTGTTAGACCAGGAGGTAACTCCACAAAATTAGATGTGTATTAGATGGAGATTGTGTGTGTACTTATACATGGAGGTGAGGCTATTGGGATACACTTCCCAATGAATCTTGGCCTTCCTCATTTACTAAATTACAATAATATAAAATCTCACCCAACCTCTTAGGATTAGGTGTTAACATTCCCCCCTTTAATCTAAAGGGATGTTGGTGAGTCAAAGCATCGTTCTGAACTTTTCAAACTTTTCTCTTCCAAGTGCTTTGGTGAAGATGTCTGTGGTATGCTCATTTGTGGAACAATGATGTAAATGGAGGGTTCTGGCCTGAACATGATGTCGAATCAGATGGTATTTTGTATTGATGTGCTTTGTTCGATCATGGAACTTCGGGTTCTTGGCCAAATTTATTGCAGAAGTGTTGTCGATCATGAGTGGTGTTGAATGCATTTGTTTCATTTGCAAATCTTCTAGGATTTTCTTGAGCCACACAATTTCCTTTGTTGCTTCAGTTGCTGCCACATATTCTGCCTGTTGAAGATTGCAACAAGAAACAATGAAGGAGGCATCCTGAAACATCATTCTTGATCCTAGTTGGAAAGTGATCACCTAAACTAGGTGGGGCCCACACAGGTGATTTTTGGCGCAAAGTTTATTTTTAGACTATGTCTATTTTTAGACATGTCGATCATATTCTATGAGTTGCGGGATGCTATTTGTGGATGGTTGGTCAAGTTGGAAAAATAGATGGATTTCTATTTTTAGACATATTGGGTGGAATCTATTTTTAGATTCCCAGTCTAAAAATAGATATGTCGAATATTATTAGATCTTAATAATATTTGGACTCTAAACACTATCTTATTCTCTTGGAGCACTTCAGTTAAGTGCACAGATGTGGCACAACAGCTGACAGAAGGAATTACACTATTCCTAAGGGTTTACTGGAGCTATTGCGTGGAGGACTTCAGTTAGAACTCATGTGACAGAGTTTGGTGGAGATATTGAGGTAGTTGGTGGAGTTGTGTTCAGTTTAACTGAGTTAAACATAGTTGAGCTAGTTGTATCTAGTCTAACTGATTGATACACTAGTGAGAGTGGTGTGAATTAATTATTAATTAATTAATTAATTATTAACTCATTAATCAACTAAAGAATACATCAGTTAACTACAGTGCATGGACAGTTTCAGTGGAGACCAGTGAAGAGGTAGGTGAAAGAGAAAGGTTGACTATCAGTTGTGACTATAGTGTTTCATGAGTTTGCACCACACATTGATGGAGATGCCAATGAGGATTGCATGGTCAATATAGGATGAATTCGAACTCATCTCGAGCCATTATTCATCAGTGATTGCGTAGTAGAGGCAAGCTAAAGGCTAGCAAAGATCGGTGCATGGGATTTGAAGGATCGGGCCTGATTAGTGTGTAGCAATTGGAGATTGTACTGAGAGCATCTGAGGAGCTTTGTATGATGATTTTTACATGATATCTATGACATATAGTATACAGATAGTTGGGGTTTTCAGCTTTAAGCTTTCCCATAAATTACTGTGTTCATATGTGTGAATTTTTATGGTTTTAATGTGTGCATGCAATTGATTTTATTTCCGCATGTGATGATCAATGGTGGAATAGATTTTGTATTGTGCATGAAGTTAAAATATTGTGTGATCAGGATAATCTTGGACATATGCATGCATATTGTATATAATTTCTACATGGTATCGGAGCTGTGTTATAGATTTTCTACATGGAATGAGAGCAGGAATTTTTTGGTGCGCGAGTTTGCAAAGAATATCTGAAAATTTTGGTGAAATATTTTCAGAAAAAAATAAAATATTTGGATTCCTTGCAAAAAAATACCCAAATTTAAAAAAAAAATCGGTCGAATTGGAGCTCGGATGAGGGAGATATCATCGATTTAAAATCAGCTCTTTTTGTTAGAAAATTTTGCGACGGCGGGACAATTGCAATGTGCGCAAGCCAAGAATCTACATGCATTGAGGTACAAGATGCATGAAAAGATTTTAGGAGCAAAGAAAAGGTTAGTGACTTGGTTTTTGAGAGGGAGCCTCTCAACATGCAGCGTGAGAAGCAATCTTAGAAGGTTGTGGAGCAGCCACAACTGGATATGCAGAAGAATATTTATAGATTTGAAGTAGATGGGATTTCTACAGAGCTTCCTACTGTTGGGAAGTGCAAGAAAGCCATGAAATTGATGCTTGAGAGGGAGAAAGTTTTGCATGCAGGTAAGAGTGAACCTCAGGATGTGGAGCAGCCACAAGATGAGGATCATGGAGTGGGAGCAACCACTCATGCAGAGAAATTTCGTGCCAGATGGGTAGAGGGAGTGCATACAGCTATACACGGGTCGGGGGTGGAGGCGACATGCATGAGTAATCCCAGAAGGAAATTTATAGGCGGGGATTCATTGAAGTGGTGTGGATCTCATGGAGATTGAACCCACAGCTACGAGGTGCCCACGGAAGCCGACGGTAGCATGATCGATTGGACGATGCGGGCGGTCGAAGTGACGGGTGTCGGATGCGGAGCGCGGTTCGAGGTTAATGACAAGTGCGAGTGCATGGGTGCGAGAGTTCAACGGCACAGTGGTTCCGCACAGAAGACATGTACAGGTAGCTAGCGAGAATTTGAAGACTTTGATGATAGATGCATCAGACTGATTGAGTTTTTTGGAGCCTATTCAGTTTCAGAAGAGTTGCAGAGCATATGCATGGAGTTGCATGGCGCTTGTGAAGGTTGCAGGGCGAATGCATGGAGTTGCATGTCGCATGCAAAGACAATCCTTTCTTTTTGAGAGGGAGTGTTGAAGATTGCAACAAGAAACAGTGAAGGAGGCATCCTAAAACATCTTTCCAGATCCTAGTTGGAAAGTGATCACCTAAGCTAGGTGGGGGCCACACAGGTGATTTTTGTCGCAAAGTCTATTTTTAGACTATGTCGATCATATTCTATGAGTTGGGATGCTGTTGTGGATGGTTGGTCAAGTTGGAAAAATAGATGGATTTCTATTTTTGAACATATTGGGTGCGAATCTACTTTTTTAGATTGCAGTCTAAAAATAGATATGTCGAATATTATTAGCTCTTGTATATTATTTGGACTCTAAACATTATCTTATTCTCTTGCTGTACTTCGATTTAAGTGCATATATGTAGCACAGTGGCTGACAGGAATTACACTATTCCCTGGGGTTTGGTTCTTTGGAGCTATTGCATGGGGACTTGAGTTGTCAGAATAATCTCGCCCAGCGGGAAGTAAATGTTCAGTTATTAGAAGTAGTTGGTGGAGTTGTGTTCAGTTTAACTCAATTAGACACAGTTGAGCTAGTTGTATCTAGTCTAACTGATTGATACACTAGTGAGAGTGGTGTGAATTAGTTATTAATTAATTCACTAAATATTAACTCATTAATCAACTGAAGAATACATCAGTTAACTACAGTGTATGGACAGTTTCAGTGGAGACCAGTGGAGAGGTAGATGAAAGAGCAAGTTGACTGCAGGGATTCTTTGACTATGGTAACATGATTTGTATACTACATTGATGAGATGACAGATTGTGTTGTCAGCCTAGGATCAATTCGAACTCGTCCAGAGCCATTATTTAGCAGGGATTGCGCAGTAGAGGCAGGCTAAAGGCTAGCAAAGATTGGTGCATGGATTTGCAAGATTGGGCCTGATTAGTGTGTAGCAATTGGAGATTGTACTGAGAGCTTGTGAGGAGATTTGTATGATGATTGTTACATGATCTCTATGACATATAATATACAGATAGTTGGGGGTTTTCAGCTTTAAGCTTTCCCATAAATTACTATGTTCATATGTGTGAATTTTTATGGTTTTAATGTGTGCATGCAATTGATTTTATTTCCGCAATTAATGATCAATGGTAGAAGAGATTATGTATTGTGCATGAAGTTAAAATAGTGTGTGATGGAAGATCTTGGACACCGATGAGTGCATGGTCTTGCATATAATTTCTGCTTTATAGGTTGTGGAATGCGGCCCATTTGACTATTTGCGTGATCTCCATGAGACAACTCCTGATCCAAGACTCATGGTGTAACCTGTAGTAGACACCCCTGTTTCTTTGTCGCCATCAAAGTCTGAATCAGAGTATCCGATCAAGCTGAAGTCGCCTACCTGTGTATATTTGAGTCCAAATTCTTGAGTCCCCTTCAAGTACCTTAGCACTCTTTTTGCAGCAGACCAATGTCCTTCACAAGGTTTTTGCATAAACCTTGAGAGGATTCCAACAACAAATGAAATGTCAGGTCTGGTGGTGGTCAGGTAGATAAGACTTCCTATAAGCTGTCTATACTTAGTTGCATCCTCAAATTCCTTCCCTTCAATGGATGTGAGCTTCAATTTTTGTTCCATTGGAGTGGTTAAGGGATTGCATTCATCCATGCCAAACTTGTTCAAAATATCTCCAATGTACTTCTTTTGAGAAAGAAATATAAATTTAGGATGTTGAGTTACTTCAATACCCAGATAGTAATGAACATAACCCAAATCAGTGATTTCAAAACCTTTCTTCAATTATTTCTTTATGGATGCAATATAACTCTAATTGTTCCTTGTCATCAAAATATCATCTACATACACCACAAGATATACAACTATTTTTCCAACTTTCTTAACAAACAAAGTTGCATCATCAAGATCAAAATGTTTGAAGTCAAGTTTCAGAAGATGCTCGGTTAACTTCTCATACCAGGCTTGTGGTGCTTGCTTGAGGCCATACAAGGATTTTACAAGTTTGCAAACTTTGTGTTCTTGACCCTTTACAACAAATCCTTCTGGCTGGGACATATAAAATTTCTCCTTTAGATCTCCATTCAAGAAGGCTGTTTTTACATCCATCTGATGGACTTTCCATCCATTCTGAGCTGCTAAGGCAAAGAGAGTCCGGATGGTGGTCCATTTTGCTGTGGGAGAAAAATTTTCTTCATAATCAACTCCTTCTTTTTGTGCGAATCCTTTTGCCACAAGCCTGGCCTTGTGCTTGTCAAGTGAGCCGTCTGCTTTGTACTTGTTCTTGTAGACCCACTTACAGCTAATTGGTTTCGTTCCCAAAGGCGGATCAACCAGCTTCCAAGTGCCATTGTTTATCAAGGCATCATACTCCTTCTGCATCGCTTCTTTCCATTCATCATGAGAAGCGGCTTCTTTGAAGGAAGTTGGTTCATGATCTGTAGACAAACTCAATTCACAGTTATAAGCAATATCCATATCAACAGGAGAATCATAATTATCTACATCACCTTCGATTTGTTGAGTGGAAATTCTTGTTCCTGTTTTTCCAACCTCATTAGGATGAACATTCTCCAGTGTCTTTGTCAGCCATTTGGGAGGACCTTTCTGAGATGGCCCAAGCTGGTCAATTGACTGAGTTGGGATTGATTCAAGATTCAATCTTCCAATTCTGTCAATCACATCATCCAATGTGTCATCCGTGGTTGTTTCTTCATGTGGGGAAGAGAGTGCTTCAGGACATGATTCCACAGTTTGATTCAATATCGGAATCCCCCCTTCAAGATGTGGAATCACATTATCAAATTCTTGGAAAGACTTTGCATGTGTGAATCTATCCAGGCGATCAAGTTGCCGCTCAAAAACCTTGTCACTCTTGGAAGATTCAAGAAATATGACATCTCTTGCTATTACAAATTTCTTATTTGCTTCATCATAGAGATGATATCCTTTGGAGGTATTGGAGTACCCCAAGAAGATACATTTTCTACTTCTAGCACCAAGTTTGTTCCTTTGACCCTTGGGTATCAAAGCATAACAGGTGGACCCAAAGACCCTGAAATGCTTTACCGAAGGAATGTGGCCATGCCACATTTCAAAAGGAGTTTTGTTTCTAATTGAACTTGAAGGACACCTATTCTTTATGTAAACAACACATAGAACTGCATCAGCCCAAAACATCAATTTCACATTCTTGAAAAATAACATGGAGTGAACCATATTTAAAATAGTTCTGTTCATTCTTTCAGCTACACCGTTCTGTTGGGGATTATATGGCACAGTTGTTTGATGTTTGATTCCATGTTGACAAAGATAATTTTCAAATTCGTTTGAAGTGTATTCTTTTCCATTATCAGTACGTAGAGAGCCAATATGAGTTTGTGCATCATTTTCAATCCATGCATGAAAATTCTTGAATGTTTAAAAAGCATCAGACTTGTTCTTCAATAAGTAAATCCAACACATTCTGGTGTAGTCATCAATAAATGTCATCATGTATTTATTTCCATTTGCAGAAGCAATAGGCATAGGGCCACATAAATCTGAATGAACAAGCTCAAGTTTTCTATGTGCTTTGGAGTGTGAATCATGAAATGGCTATTTGCTATGCTTTCCTAGAATACAAGCATCACATTCCTTAGGTTTTCTAGGAATTGTAGGCAGTCCATTAACACCATTTTTCTTCAACAAACGAAGGCTTTCATAGTTGAAGTGTCCAAATATAGCATGCCATAAAAGACTTGATGGGAATGTACCTTCATCATGATGTGAACTGAATGAAAAGTTTTGAGCATGAGCAGATGAACCTTTCAGCTTCAAGAGTCTCCCTTCTTCTATTCCCTCCATGACAAGTGAGTGATCTGATGCTTTTCTGACCTCTGCCTTGCCATCAAACAAGTGAATGGAGTGTCCTTGCTGGTGGATTTGGACCAAGGACAACAAGTTTCTCCTCAACTCAGGGAGGTATAGAACCTCATGTAGGATATGATCTGGAAGACCAGACAGTTTAAGCCTGACTGTGCCAAGCCCTGATGGCTTGAGTTTGGATTTATCTGCGAAATATACTGCTCCATCAACTTTGTCAGTGAAATCTTCAAAAAAATATTTTCTAAATATCATGTGACATGTTGCTCCACGAATCTAACCTTAATCATTTCTCCAAGAAGTAAATGTTTAATAAACAAGTCTTCGGGTACTCCATTGTTACAATGTGCTACAACATAATGAGCGGATTACGTAGGTTTAAACACAAGACGAAATTATCTACACACGAATATTATAACAGAAAATAAACAATAGCAAGAACATAAAACATAAAACGAGATAAACACAAATATTTTCACAGATCCAAATCGGAACCAAACTGATTTTTCATTATATTCCTTTTAGTGTTACAACACATATATATACATCTTTGAAGCATACATAAACCCCAATCCATAAACCCTGGATTAGAACATAACCGTAGTTCCCTTGACCGGATCTACAAAAATACCAGGGGCCGAAAACCATCGTACCCCAAAACCATGTGCAAAACCATGCACAAAACCATGGATGAGGACTACCCACCGGAAATTAAGGACCAAAAATTTTCGTCGGGGCGCTGCCCCGGACCCCGATACCCAACATTCTCCCACTTGTTGTTTTCTTTCCACAGGGGGTCACAAGAGAGCTTAGTCATTGGCCCAATTCTTCAACACCCATTGTTTCTCTACACCAAGAGAACTTCTGAGTGCTCATAGACTTTGTTAATGCATCTGCAACATTCTTCAAAGTGTCCACCTTTACCAGCAACACCCTTTTAGCCTCAACCATATCTCTAACAAAGTGATATTGAACATCGATGTGCTTTGTCTTTGAATGATAAGCAGGGTTCTTAGCCAAGAAAATTGCACTTTGGCTATCACAGTCTATCCTTATAGCTTGTTGTACCAACCCCATACTTGAACACAATCTCTGCAACCAAACTGCTTCCTTGCTTGCATGAGTGGCTGCTATGTATTCTGCCTCTGTAGTTGAAAGAGCCACTACGGACTGTCTTTTACTCATCCAACTGACTGCGCCTCCAAATAGGCTAAACACATACCCACTTGTAGATCTTCTTTGGTCTAGATCTCCAGCCCAGTCTGCATCAACAAAACCACGAATGTCCAACATTATTTCCAATCCTGGTCTTCCCTGGTAGCACAAGCCATAATCACTAGTTCCACGTAAATATCTGAAAGTCCGCTTCACTGCTGTCCAATGCTCCTTCACTGGGTTTGACATAAACCTGCTCAATACTCCCACTGCATGTGCAATGTCTGGTCTAGTACAGACCATTGCATACATCAGGCTACCCACTGCACTTGCATATGGAACACAGGACATATACTCCTCTTCTTCTTGTGTCTTGGGACACTGTTCAGCAGACAAATTTACACCTACAGGAATAGGAACATTCACCGGTTTACTATCCTGCATATTGAACCTCTGCAATATAGTCTCGACATACTTTCTCTGGTTTAACCAGAGCTTCCTCTTTGCCCGATCTCTCTTAATTTCCATGCCCAAAATATAGTTTGCAGCACCAAGATCCTTCATGTAAAATTTGGAGAATAGTTGGGTCTTCAAATCTTGGATAATTTCTTTGTCATTTCCAATCAACAACATATCATCCACATACAAGACCAAATAAATAACACGGTCACCAATTAATTTAAAATAAACAGAGTGATCCTCCTTGCTTCTGGTGAAGCCAAGTCCCCGTATATAGGTATCAAATTTCTGATACCACATCCTTGGTGACTGTTTTAACCCATACAGAGACTTCTTCAGCCTGCATACCAGTTCTTTCTTACCCTTCACCATAAATCCTTCAGGTTGCTTCATGTAGATCTCCTCTTCTAGATCCCCATGAAGAAATGTTGTCTTCACATCCATCTGTTCTATCTCAAAATCAAATGCAGCAGCAACAGATAAAAGTAATCTAATAGAAGTAACTTTGGCAACAGGAGAAAAAATATCACCAAAATCAATTCCCGGCACTTGGGAATAACCTTTTGCTACCAACCGAGCTTTGTATTTCTCCACCTTGCCTTCTACATTCATCTTCTTCTTAAACACCCATTTTCTCCCAATGGGATTCCTTCCAGCCGACAACTCCACCAGATCCCATGCCTCATTTTTGTGCAAGGATGCCATTTCATCAACCATGGCCTCCTTCCAGAGTTTTCCATCCTCGGAATCTACTGCCTCCCTGACATTTCTGGGATCATCATCAGTTATAGTTAAGGCAAAACCTGAATAGAAAGCAGATGGACTATACCTTTCTGGTTGCCTTCTTTCCCGAACTGATCTTCTCAAAGCTGGAGTTTGTGGCTCTTCATCTTCCGAGTCTTCTTCTGTTGTAGAGTCTGATTCATCCTCCTTTAGCTCAAACTCTATCTTCTCAGGTTCCTTTGGTAGGACTTCATGTTTAACAACATCTTTCACTCCTCTAAACACCACATCTCGGCTGTACACAACCTTCCTTGTTTCTAGGTTCCAAAGTTTGTAACCCTTTAAACCATCCTTATACCCAATAAAGATGCACCTTTCAGATTTATTATCCAACTTGGTCCTTTTCTCCTTTGGAACATGTACATATGCATCACATCCAAATACCCTTAGATGTGAAAGAGAGGGTTTTTTACCAGTCCATACCTCATGTGGGGTCTTATCCTCCAACACTGATGAAGGTGATATGTTAACTAAGTAACATGCAGTCTCCACTGCCTCTGCCCAGAATTCTTGTCCTAACCCGGTACCACTGAGCATGCTTCTTGCCTTTTCCATCAGTGTTCTGTTCATTCTTTCTGCAACTCCATTTTGCTACGGTGTGTATGGAGTAGTCTTCTGTCATGCTATACCACACTTCTTACAGAACTCTTCAAATTCCTTCTTGCAGAACTCCCCACCATTATCTGTCCTCAGCACCTTTATCTTCTTCTCTGTCTGGTTTTCCACCAGAGCCTTAAATTCTTTAAATTTGTCAAAGACTTCAGATTTCTTCCTCAAGAAATATATCCATGTATTCTTTGAGAAGTCATCTATGAATGAAACATAGTACACAGACTTTCCCAGTGATGGAACTGACACAGGTCCAAACACATCACTGTGCACAAGTTCTAACATCTTCGCCCTCTTAGCACCAGAAGGAAAACTCACCCGATTTTGTGCTTGTATATACACAATGTTCACGTAAATCAAGAAATCGAAATCCGTAGAACAATTAGACATACCTTTCTGCCTACCTCCATCTCTACGTATCCGTCAAGGCCCTTCTCTCCAATATTTCCAAGCCTTTGATGCCATAAAGGCTTGTCTTTCTCCGCAGACAACTAGCTTTCCGTCCCACTTTCAGGAAACCACGTAATCAAGCACCCATCAATAAATAAAAGCACACCCTTTGTAGCTTGCATGTGAGTTCCACCGAACTCCCGCATTAATACCAAGTGTCTCCCTCTAACCATCTGGCAGCATCTTCTCGAACACCGTTTTTTACACTCCCATCATCCATCTTGCTTACGTAAATCAGATTTTAGCTAATGCAGAATATGCAACACCAAGAAGTGTTCTAATCCTTCTGCCTTGCAGCTTCAACTTGACTTTCCACGTCCAACGATTTTGGCCTTCCTATCATCACCTTAGAAGGCATCACCGACATCATATTTCTCATACTCATAGAACCACTCCCTATGGGGCGTGAAGTGAAATGATGCACCCGAGTCAATCAAGCATGACTCATGATCTACATGTATATTTGAAGAAGAAGCCAAATACACATCCCCACCTTCATTCGAGGTGGTTTTTGCCTGTGTAGAAGGAGCATCATCAGATCCCTTTCCTTTCTCAGGAGCTTTAGATCTCAGCTCTTTTTGCTCTTTTTAGTGCCCTTCCTTTCCGCATTTCCAACACACCTTTACAAACTTTCCAGGAGATTTAGATCTCCCACTCGAAACATTATTCTTGTTTATGTTCTGGGACCTTCCTCGTACAGATAAGGCATCTCCATTCTGACCCTCCATATTTCTTCGTCTCATTTCCTTCGATAGCAAGGCTGAAACAATGTCATCAAAATTCAAGGTAGTTGTATTGCTACCTATTGCAATAACCAGACTGTCCCACGAGTTTGGTAGAGAGCACAACAAACTGATGCTCTTATCTTCATCTGAGATTTTAATATCAACAGATGATAGCTGACTTACCACAGTATTGAAGGCGTTCAGATGCTCTGTCACAGAGTCTCCATCCTTCATCCTCAAGTTATACAGCTTTTTCCACAGGAACAACTTATTCACTAGAGACTTAAATTGGTACAAAGTCCCAAGTTTTTCCCACAAATTCTTCGCCGTAGCTTCCCCAGATACATTCAACAATACTCCGAAGAATCCGAGACACAACCGTATTGTGCTCTTAGCCTTCCGATCCGCTTCTCTTTCCAGCTTTCATCCGACATTCCCGTTAAGTTTAGGCATCTGATTCATCGCGATCCACTCGATCTTTATCCAATTAGTAGATCCTCCATCTTGAGCCTGGGCTAATCCAAAACCACTATTAAATTTCTCGATCTCTATCTTTCCGCTACTGCCGCGATCTTCTTTCTTCACCGCAAGAATCATCCTTGTGGATTCTCCATTGAACAGTGGTCTACCACAGCTCCGAGCAAAAACCCTTAGCAAGAAAGGCTTCCCTGGAAGCTTTGAAACGTTTCCGATACTGTCATGGTTTTAAACCTAAGCATGTAAAATTATCTACACATTAATCTTATAACAGAAAATAAACAATAGCGAGAGCATAAAACATAAAACAGATAAACACAGAGATTTTCCCCTGGATCCCAAATCGTGACGACCAGCTTGATTTTTCATTATATTCCTTTTAGTGTTACAACACATATATATACATGCCGAAGCATACATAAACCCCAATCCATAAACCCTGGATTAGAACATAACCGTAGTTCCCTTGACCGGATCTACAAAAATACCAGGGGCCGAAAACCATCGTACCCCAAAACCATATGCAAAACCATGCACAAAACCATGGATGCGGACTACCCACCGGAAATTAAGGACCAAAAATTTTCGTCGAGGCGCTGCCCTAGACCCCGACAGGGGGGGCTACTGCCCCCCCAATGACCCCCCCATTGCGCCTAGTGCAAAGGGGGGGCTATCGCCCCCCCTATTACCCCCCCACGCGTGCTTAGTCGTGGATGGAAAGAATATAACACATACCCAACAGATTCAAGTGATTTAAATTTGTATCCATCATGAACTTTACCTTTTTCTTGATTTCTTTACTACTCAATTTTATCCCAAGGCAACTTACATGTAGATGCATCATGCTAGTCTTTATTGCAGCGTATGCAATGAAGATCAGATTTTTCAGTTTGAGTTTGTCTTCCCCCCCTTCCTCTGAAATTTCTTCTTCCTCTTCCTCTTCAGCCACCCATTCCTCTGGAAGAATATTGAGCACGAATCTTCTCTCTATGTGCAAATCATACAACCTCTTCAGAAGACAGAGGGGTTGTCATATTTCCAAAAGCTTTCTCTCTTTTTGCAAACTTTTTCTCAAGGGAATCAAAGGTGATTTTCAAAAGGTTTCCACTTGCTTGCAATGACTCAAGATAACATGAGTAGGTCAGATACAATGCCTTAACATATATTATGAGAGATAGATCAACTTCTACGCCAGTTTTCTTATTGTCATGCATGATAGATATTACTTCTGAAGATAAAGTAAGAGGGTCATCATTCTTCAATTCAAGACTGAACAGCTTAATCATTAATCGAACAATTTCAAGTTTTGAATGTGAGTCAAGAGTTCTTTTAGCTTGCTCAAGGCTTCATAGGCATTTGAAAATGGTGTAATATAGCGAATAACATCTTCATTTACGGAATTTGCAATCAAGGCATAGGCCTTGCAGTTCTTTTTTTCCCAAATGGCATTCTCCTTGTCTGAAGTGGGCTTTGTTGGTGGAATTTCTGCTTCTCCTTCACAAATTCCTCTCCATAGCTCATTAAAAATGAGAGTGTGCTTGATTTTCCGAGACCATTCAGGATAGTTCTCCTTGCCAGAGAGAACAAATCCTACAATAGATATGAGATAATGCATTATTTTGAAGGAAAAACAAATACTTTGTTGTTAAGGTAAAAACTCAATTCTGGTATCAATTTTGCAATTTTTATTTTTATTTTTTATTTTTGTAAAAAATTTGGGCGAAAAACAAAATAGAGGTATTATCTGAGGGAGGTGTTTTCTGGGGAGATGATTTCTAGGGAAGGTGATTTCTAGGAAAGGTATATTCTTGGGAAGGTGATTACCGGGGAAGGTATTTTATGGGGATGGTGATTACTGGGGAAGGGAAAACTGTGTAAAAAGCATAATGATATTATTGCCGAATAAAAAATGCAGAGGGGAGGGGATGGTGGGTTGAGAGGGACAGTGGGTTGGGAGGAGTGTGCTGCCGTGAGCAGGTGGGGAGAGTCATGAGAGGGGAGGGGGGATGAGCGATGGGTGAGGGCTGTGAATAGGTGGGGAGGGCTATGAGAGGGGAGGGGGGATGGGGAGGGCCGAGGAGTGAGATGAGCGATGGGTGAGGGCCATGAGCGGGTGGGGAGGGATGAGGAGAGTAGGTGAGGGGCTGGGGGACATGAGCGAGTGGGGAGAGTGGGTGAGGGGTTGGTGGAGAGTGACTATGAGGGGGGTGGGTGTTGTGGGTGAGGATGGCCGAGAGCGACTGTGAGGGGGGTGGGTGTTGTGGGTGAGGATGGCCGAGAGCGACTGTGAGGGGGATGGGTGTTGTGGGCAAGGATGGTTGAGAGCGACTGTGAGGGGGATGGGGCTATGAGCGTGGGAGGTGACTGTGAGTTGAGAGATGTAAAAATTAAGTAGGATGTAAAAATAATTTTTCACAGTAAGCTTGAATGTGCAAAGAACTATAAAAATTATTTTTACAGTAAAAATGTGGCAGAATTTGCAGTAAAAAAAAAATAGAATTATTATAGAATTGCATCAATGGTAGGAGAAGTAAGACAGAATTGCATAATGACAAGAGCAGCAAAACAGAAAACTGAATGCACAATGACAGTTTGCAAAAATGAAGAACATGAGGGAGTTACACCAAAGGCAGGAATTGCAAAAATGGGACTAGCTCTGATACCATGTCAGACCAAGAGGTAAATCTGCAAAACTCAATGTGTATTAGATGGAGATTGTGTGTGTACTTATACATGGAAGTGAGGCTATTGGGATTCACTTCCCAATGAATCTTGGCCCTCCTTATTTACTAAATTACAATAATATACAATCTCACCCAACCCCTTAGGATTGGGTGTCAACAGTCTCAAGGAAAATTCCCAAAGGCCTAGGAATCCCTTGACTGGTTCTGGTGAGATATACGGCAAATAATAAGGGTGGTGTCTCAATTTAGGGCCTAGTGATCCAAGATTGGATTGCAGTAAATCTTGAGAGACAAGGAGATGGAAAATTCATCAAGGATAGTGATGGATTTCTGGAGGCATTCTAAGCTCGATTTTGTCTTGTGATCGAAGAACTGGTTTTGGTGTGATCATGGTATCGTGAAGGTGGAGGTGGTTTAACCTCTAGATTCCCTTGGTTTGTTTTGGATTGGTTATCCATGAGAGCCCATATTCATTCTTGGAATATGGCACTGGGGTGACTAGCTTAAGAGATATTTGGCTCAGCCATGTCTATGGTTGGGTGGTACATGGAAGTTTGGAACTTGGTCAATTATTGCCTATTTTTAATAAAATCTAAGTTATCTTGGTTTTGTAATTATTAATGTGTGGATTTAATGGTTTTTATCTCACTATTATTTCCATGGTTTTAGGCTAGGTATAATCATGGTTAAATGACTAGTTCATGTCATGTTTATTTCTTGTATTTACTTGTAATTGTTAAAATAATGGCTGCAATACCTAATTTATGTCCTATTTGTTCAAGGAAGATGGTGGCGATCCTTCCTGTAATGACTCATAAGAGTTTTTAGTCATTCATGCTCTATCTTTCATCCTAGACATGTAGATTTCATTCATGCCAAGTGTTTGGAGAATGCCAGTCCCAGTTGGGGATGGTCAGGCCTGGTCCTAGAGTCATTTTTTTTTATTTGACATTGTCATCATGTGTTTGATGGATTATGAATTCTACAGGGCTTTTTGGGCAGTGTCCGAGATTCTAGGCTTAAAAAGTGCCTTAAATCCCGCAGATGCAGACATAGGTCTGGGAAAAAAATTCCCTGGACACACGCATGGCTATGTTGTGGGAGTGTCCAGAGCCTCCCAGACACACCCTTTCCCATATCATGGGAGCTTCCAGGGGTTTTCTTCAGTAAAAGTTAATGGGACCCAGGGACAAGTCAACTTGACAACCGAGATAGCCTTTGAGGGTCCTATAGCAGGTTAAGGGAGTATGTGTTATGGTTTTCCACATCGATTCCACTTCGTTAAAGTCACCAGGAGTTTAAGTATGCTATGAACTACCCTCAGCTCATGTTTACCCTAGTTGGCTGGTAACTTGGGTAGATATGAGGGGAGGTGTATGTTACATAGTCAATGTCATCAATTTCATGTCATGTACGATCAAAAGTCATCATATTTCACATCATTATTGTGGATCATATAAATTGTATTCAAATGTATTGTAAAGTGGAAGTTCGAAGGACACACATGGAATATGGAGAGTCATGTAAGTTTTAAAGTCATAAGAATTCAAAAATTCATGAGGGTAGTCAAAGAGTCGCAATGAGGATGAAGCATCACCCCTTGGTTATATATACACCGTTATTATATGGGCAGAGGAATTTTCACCTTTCCTCCACCTGCAAAGGATTATAGAGATAAGCTAGCTATTTTGTGGAGCAAGGAGTGGCTCCAATTCTCCATTATTGGAGTTAATGATGTTCATTATATACATGTTTCTTGGGATTTTTACTTAATAACAAAATCCTTGAAGGCCAACACGGTTTTCTTGCATGAACTATGACTGTTTGTAATATTATTCTGCAGATATTTGTATTTCATGTTTTCTTTCACATGTGCTAAGGTGGTTGAACTAGTTTGGTTATTTTAGTACTTATCTTATTTAGAATGTGCTATAATTTTTGTTATTTATGTCACATCCTTGTGGACTATTCCCCTAGATATTAGATATAAATTTCTCATTCATTGGTTGTAATTATTGTCACCTCCATTGTGGACTATTCCGTTGGATTTTAGACGAATATTGTTGTTTGTGTGTGTCTCTTCTTGGGAATTAATATTACCTCTCTCTTAGAGTCCCACCTTTTCCTTTACCCCTATAGTAGAAGGATTTTGACACACATATGATAGAAGACTCACCAGCCACACCCCCCTTGATTTCGAAGGTGCATGTGCACTCTGCTCTCTTGCTAACAGTTAGAGTCAAGGGAAATTTATAAGAATACATGGAAACCCATCTGATGTTCCAGACGGGCTTCTACTCCAAACATTTTGAAGTCTAATTGGGACTTCACATCAGGGATACCCCTTGGTTGACGGATTTCCAACACCTTTTTTTTTTACATAAACAGGTATGTTTATATTAGTTCAAAAAGGATTTGAGGCTCATGCTCGGTGATTGTACAACTGGGGACCTAATGTCTATGATGTTTCAAAACAAGAAAAATTTGCCTACTCTATTTCTTACATTCATTCTAGAAATTTTCCAATGACTAGCAAACCTTCTAATGTAAACAAATTGTTGTAGCAAGAGGCAAAAATACATGACAGGCTAATAAAGAGGGCCCCATGATTCCCCCTCATCCCAGAGGAGGAATCCCACATGTAAAGAGACAACAATGTTGGCCTCAAGGTCCACTTATGTGTTATTTTTTCGTAGGATATGAAAGATATGAAGTTTGTCAAATGACCCGATCAACTTCTTAATACGATCGAACAACTGTTGCAAGTGGAGGTCTTTAGGGACCAATTTTGTCACAATTAGGAAAATGAGATTTTGTGAATCTCCAATGACTCGAGCCTCCTTGATACCATGTTTTTGAAGTTGTTTCAAGTCTTGGAGGAGGGCCATGGCTTCCGCTTTATTGTTCAAGGAAAGCCCTAAAGCCCAGGAAAAGTGGGAGATGATTTGGTTTGAAGGGAAATGGATAATTCCTCCGCCTCTAGCCTTCCCCAGATTCCTTTTTGCTGTGTCGTCGAAAAACATAGTGTAGATATTTGATCTGCTTCTCCATTTGTCAAAGTCCTCATCCTCTAACCTAATTTTCCATTCTTCTCTGCCCTTCTCCATATTTTGTCTCATGGGAAGATTGATCCCCAAATGCTGACACTACTCACTGCATTGTTGATTTAAGCCACCAACCCACTTCTAGTTCACCTTGGCCTGCATTATTTCTTTGAAGAGGCTTTTAATTTTCACACCGGTTTGCTGCTGGTTTAGGGCCTTCTCATGAAATATACGGTTGTTTCTTTCAAGCCATATATTCCAGCAAATAAGCTTTTGAATAATCATCCATCCCATGAAGGGCCAACCTCGCCCTGGGAAGGACTTAGGGAACATGTCTGCCTAGAAAGACACCAATTTCATGGTGTTGGATGGGAGATTGGGGTTGTTGTTCCAGATCAATAGAAGTTCGTTCCATATGTCTCAAGCATAGCTGCACTCGAGGAAGACGTGAACCAAGGATTTCTACTATTGCTGATAGATCAGGCATCGAGAGGGGTCGTGGAAGCCGTGGCGCTGCAAATTTTCAGCAGTGAGGATGTTTTTGTGCCCCATCTTCCAAGTGAACATGTCAATCTTCAAGATGCTTTTGACCTGCCAAAACCCTTTCCAAATCGTAGGGTTGTGCGGAACAGAGGGGATGGCTTTAAGATATCTGTAACCTTCATCTATGGAGTATCATCCATTCGAGGAACCATAGCCCCTTCTGTATTTTTTCCTGGCATTTATAAGGGCTTTCCCAGCCAGTGCCGCCATGAATTTGGCCCAATATTTCTAGAGATGAGCACGTATATCTATTTTTTTCCACCCTGCCCAGTTGTTGTTTTCCCAATTTGAGATGTACCACATCATGCAATGAGCATCTGTAATCATCCATGTTTTTAGTTCTAGCAACTCAAGATCCTCCCTAATTGCTTTTATGTTCATGATTCTATCCTCCCACATTCTAATCTTCTTCCCATTTCCTGGAATAAAAAACAGGCGATCACGCAGGAGCGAGAGGGCACATTTACATAGTTGATGAATCTGGGAGCCCTGATAGTTAGTTTGGAAGTTCTCCAAGCTATGAAGATGCCTTCCAAAACTATTTTTTTACACAAAGTGATTTGTGCCCATCCAGGATTCCTTGCAACTTGTGGCCATAAGATCTTGGCTCCCAGGGTGATGTTGTGCTCCCTGAGATCTTTTATGTGAAGACCATCTTCCAACGACAGAAAAGAAACCTTATTCTAACTAATCAGCAGAATTATCGTATCATTATTCTTCCCTCCCTTTGATGACAAGGAATGAATGGCTTTCTCCTTCTTGCAAAGGATTCCCATAGGAGCCAACAATACAGACATCTGAAAAATTGGAAGACTGTTAAGTACAGAATTAATAAGGACAGTCTTACCTGCCAGATTGAGCCATGACATGCCCCAGGCTTGCATTTTGAGTTTGAATTTTTCCAGCAAGGGGAGCTAGTCTCTCCCATTCAGACGTCCTTGAAAGATCGACAACCCAAGATATTTGAAATACCCCCATATTATGGATCCATTGAAACCCATAATCCTACTGATCATGCTTAGCTCGACGCCAGATAGGTTCCAATAATAGATGAATATTTTTCCTCTATTAAGTTCACTCCTAGACTCAAGGTAGTAGCTATCTGAATCCAGTTTGAAGCAGGAGGCCGAGATAGCGAAAGCACCCCCCAGGGGAATGGAGTCATCAACAAATAGAGCGTGATTTATGTCTCTAAATCCCCTGGCGATTTGAAGACCCATAAGCTCTTGCTCGATTTGTCTTTTCTCTAGCATAAAACTGAGGACGGAGACTTGAATAACAAAGAGAAGAGGGGATAAAGGGCATCCCTTCTTTATCCCATGACTATCCTTGAAGAAGTCTGCAGCATGCCCATTGATGAGAGGAGAAATCCATGGTTCCGCAATGTAGGCCTTGACGCAACTTATAAATTGGAATTCAAACCCAAATTGCTGCAGGACCCCAAATATAAATTTGTGCCTAACTCTATCATATGCACTAGCTAGGTCCAACTTGATAGCCATACCTTTTTCTCTTCTTTGGATGCTTGAATGGATCGCTTCCTGAACTAGAATGAAATTATTAGTTATCTGCCTACCTTTGACAAATCCCCCTTGATTTTTAGGAATGATATCTGAAAGAAGGCCTTTCAGTCTATTCGCCATGACTTTAGTGATAAGCTTGTAGCCAATATTGCAAAGAGGAACTGGCCTGAATCTGTTGAAATATTTTTCACCTTTATCTTTTGGAATAAGAGCCAAGGCTGAGTTGGTGTTTCCCCCAAGCTTGTGGTAGGTACAGGACTTTAAAATCATTTTGTGGAGATCCTATTTTTACAGTGTTCCAACAAGCTTTGATGAATTGATTAGTGAATCCATCCAGCCCAGGAGCCTTTTTTGGATCCATATCATCAAATGCTTGCTTGATTTCATTGACGGTGATAGGAGCAGTCAGCATGGCATTCATTTTGGCATTTACCTTTAGAGGGACCAACTCGAGTAGATTGGAGCTAAGATTTCTTGCTTGTCCTCAGAGTAAAATTCTTTGAAGTGTTGATGGGCAACTTGTTTGATGCTGGTGGGGTCGGAGAAGGATTGATCTCTAGATTTTATCTCCACTATAGAGTTAAATTTTCTTCTGGCTTGATACTACTTATGAAAGAAGGATTTGTTTCTATCCCCATCTTGTAGCCACAGACTACAAGATTTAAGTCTCCAGAATTCCTCCTCCCGAATATAGGCCTTATGGAGATTAGCCTGGAGCTCCTCTTCCAGGATAAGGCTATCCTTCGAGATGCCCATATCTTCCATTTGTTTTTGGTGGCTCTCCAAACAGGCCTGGGAATCCCACCTTGACTCGGATGAAGAGGGGAGGGCTTTAGCCCAGCTTTTGAGGGTTTTCTTCACTCCCCTCAGTTTTTCTTCCCACACAAAGAAGGGGAAACCATTGACAGGTTGCTTCCAGACTTCCTCAACTCTGTCCAAAAATTCAGGTTGCTACACCCAGAGGGCACTGAAATGGAAGGGAATAGGCCCTAGATTCATGTGTGGCTTCAACACAAGCCTAATGGGCTTGTGATAGAAGACCGACGAACAAATAATAGCAACGGATTTCTAGCACTTTTAACAACTACTTAGCACACCATTTTCCAAGGCACACTATGTAGTGCTCCATTTTTTTGGGAGTGCTACATAGCCACCATCAATAAGGAGCCTTACATTTTGAAGCAATCACATATCAACTATTTTATTTTATGATATATTTTTTAATTTTATATTAAAAAAATTATTTCCATGATTTGTTACATAGCACTGGTGCATCTCATGTGATGGAGCATTGGGACTACACTAGTTCACTAGATGTAATGGAAAATCCTAACCATAAGAATGGATCAATTAACATAAAGTACCATGGATGGTGATGTATGATTGTTTTTTGTTGTGTATAGTATCAATGCACATTATCTATTTTTATGGGCACATCTGTTGCACTAACAAATTATTTTTGCAAACATAAATTAATTTTAATTTTGATAAATAAACATAGTTATATATGTTTGTTTTTGATAATTTAAATTTATTTTATCCATATATATGATCCTAAAAATAATTGTATGTGAATCAAAGATAATGAAGATGAGCACAAGAGTAGTAGCAACAACAACAATTCAACATGCATAACTTTGTATATGAATGGGAGGCTAGAGAAAGGGAGGAGGAGAGGATTCCACACATTATTTCACCTTAGACATATTTACTTTTGATGAATTCCACCCCCCCTCCTCCCCTCAAGTTTTCTTAATATGATAAATACCTCAAGGGGAACTCACCATTGTTGCAGCAGTTGATCCATTTTTTAGTTCATGGAAAGAAAACATTTTGCGTCGGTGTCGATATATGGTAACAACTAACATAGAAGGATATTTATTTTAGAATTGGGTTATCTAAGAGGGGGAAGCTTTTCAAGCCACTTTATTTATCTACCACCTGGAATTTTATATTGACATATGTGCAAAGATATGCCAACCCACATATTATTCACACTATGTATTTATAGGTTTTTGGTGGCTGATTGCAGATAATTCATTTTTTAAAAAGGATGTTAGGTTATTCTCCCTTATTATCACATAAATAGAACAATTTACATATGATTGGAAGCATATTTAATACCCTTCAAAGCACTATGTATATATTTTATTATGATTCCTGACTAATTAGGTGGATTGAGATATTTTTGTGTCAATTTTGTTTTTCTTTGATTCATTGTCCCTTTATTTTTGGTGAGAGGTTATAACCCTTTTCCCTTGTATGCCTATGATTGATTCACATATGAAAATGTTGGATCAACTGTTTCCGAAGAGGGGCCAAGTGGAGTGGTTGTGTACTCTAGTTGGTAGAGAGATTTATGAGTTTTTAGTTAGAGAGGATACTCATATACTCAATATTGTATAGTAACCATATGTGGGGATCAATTAAAGAGGATGTACTAACAACCTATTTACTTTGTTTGAGACACCAAATAGTAGAGGTAACATTGTTGTTATGTTTGATAAATCTAGTTGCATATTTATTTTCTCGTAGTTAATGCACATGTAATTTATTGTAACATTTTGTTTAAATTATATCATTTTTATTTTCTATTTTTTTTATTATATTGACACATATGTTGGGGACGATCCTCTCCAACATTATCAAGAGATGGATGAGATAAATCAACAACATCCAATGCATATACTTGGTACGCCATGCAGATTGAAATGTAGGTTCCAAACTCCAATTGTAGGTCACATATGTGGTATGTTTTCTAGGTAGGCAGTGGTACCTATCCACATCCAATAGATTTTAGATGATCCAAATTTATTTTACATATGGGTGACATTTCCTTGTGACCTGATCTCATTAATACTTCATGGTTTCAATGCCCTTAGTCTCATCTAGAGGTTAAGGTAGCACACTCATTCTTATTCAGATATATCATCCTCTGAGGTTGATGTTGCTTCTCCTCCACCTCATGGTTATCGACCACTTGGTCCAACACTAGACTAATCAGCATCCCCTCATCCTCCTCCACTACAAATTCTCCACAATTTCGTCCTACAATAGAATAATCATCACCCCCTTGTACTCATATATTACATGATTCTCCAACATCCCCTCATCATGCACCACATGTATTTGCAGTTATACTATCCATCGATCCATATCCTCCTCATCATCATGTGTCAGCATTTGAACTATCCAGTAAGCCACCTCCTTCTATGCCTCATGCCATACCAAATGGACCACCCATTAATCCACCTCCTACTTCACATGCATTACTAGTTAGACCATCCATTGATCAACCTAATCCTCCTCCTCTAGATTATACACATCCACACAATATTCCTCCCTACCCTCCTCCACATTAGCTACATCTCCACCACTAGATATTTGTGATTTTTTGCAAGATATGGTCACATCATGTGTTATACCTCCTAACAAAAAAAAAATTATATTTTACTTTCATCATAATTATTTGATATGTGTAATGATAAACATTAAGAGAAATTTGAGGTAAAAAAATGGGCCTCAAAATGAAAAATGTACTAACAAAATCAACTTTAAAAGAACCAATAATATTCAAGATGATGATGTCATTCCCAAAGGTAAATTTTTTTTTGAGGGAAAGGAGAAAAATACCTTTTGTAAATGTATTTTTCACTTATCTCCTTATAGGTTTACTAAAATTTCAAATTTGGGCACACTTTCGATGTAAAATTAGTTTCTAAATCTAATGAGCACCCACTCTGCATACTTTTAAGTAGACCCACACAAAAAAATTAGAAAATACATAAAAATACATGTTTCTTTATATATTTTCAAATATAATTGATGTATTTCTATTCAAAAGTATACAAAGTGGGTACTTGTTGGATGTGGAATTTAATTCTACATCCAATGAGCGACCACTTGTGAAATGTGAGTAAACCTATAAGGAGATATGTCAAAAGTATAATTAAAAAAAAATAAAAAAGTAGTGTTTTTTTTTTCCTTTAAAAATTCATAATTCTTAGTTTATCATTCTCCTTAGTAGACCCATTTTATACCTCAAAACTCCCCTATTTATTCCTCCCTCTAGTAGCGAAGACACTGATACCTCTACCTCTAGTGGCATACCTAGCTAACAATTGTATTTCACCCACACATATTGAATAGATGTTTATTTGACATATAGGTTTCTATGTCATATCACTTATGTATATTATGATTTTTCATATCATGTTGATGTTTTTGTTTAATATATAAAATGTATTATGAATGCGTTGATGATTACAATTTTGATAATTTATTTCTTTTGAAATTATATTTTTGACGCATCACTCATTTAAATTTGAGTTTTCAGATAATGTTAACTTTAGTTTCATTAAATCATTTAATTAATTTTTTTACTTATTTTGTTTAAAAATACCTCACCCATGACAATTTTCATAAATTTTCTCTTTGTTGTCCCTTGATCCCCTTTCACTTTTCCTATTTTGGAGCTCATTAGTTTCTTTTGACTTGAATTAATTGTTTAGGTGTTAATTCATGTCTCTAACCGCCCCTTATTTCTCTCTAAATTCAAATCTTGGTGGGATTTTATTTCTATGCCTCCTCCACCACGAAGAGTTCTCTTGAAAACAATGTTACTAATTAATTAATTATCTTGTATTAATTTTATGAACAATCAACCATTTAGTCTCTGTATATAGTTTCTTTCTATTTAGAGGAATTTATTTCATATGAATTATATGTTTGATATCATGTTTTAGCTTATTTATTTTAAATCATTCAATTTAATTCTCTTTAATATCATTTACTAACATCACCCATTTTTCATAGTTCCCTAAAATTTTATTAAGCTGCAATTTTACTGAATAAGCTTCACTTCCAATTTACATGTGGATTTAGATCTTTAAAACATTTATTTTTAGTTCAAATTAATTTTTCATTTTTCTAGTAACAAGGGTTCCAAGTTTCTTGTGCCCTTCATGAATTACCTCATGTATTTCCAAGGGTGTAACAATTCTTTTCTGTCAAGTAACTCATTAGAGAAATTTTGAGGTCTAAAATGGGCCTCCTAAGAAAAATGTGCAACCAAGATAAAGTTTATAAGAAAATATAGGATTCAAGTTGATGATGTCAACCATGGGGGAAGATTAACCATTTTTGGGGTAAAAAAGTAAAAATATTAAAAATAATAAAATAATACAACTACTTTTTCAACTTGTATTTTCATCTTATCTCACTAAGGTTTTAATGAAATTATGATTGAGAGTACTTATTGGATTCAAATTTAATTCCTCATCCAAGGAGTACCCATGTTTCATACTTTTGATGGACCTTGCTACACGAAAAATGAGAAATACATGAAAAAACATGATTGCAATCATGTTTTTCATGTATCTCTCCTTTTTCATGTAGCAGAGTCCACAGAAAGTATGCAACATGGGTGCTCCTTGGATGAGGAATCAAATTATGCATCCAGCAAATGTTCCCTCTCAAAATTTGAGTAAACCCATAGGGAGGTAAGTTGAAAATACGAGTTGAAAATGTAGTTTTTTCTTTTTCCCTATAAAATTTGATGATGTAATCTAATCTTATTTTATTATTTCTACTATTATTTTATAATTTAATTAGGAGGCCCATTTTAGACCTTAAAGTTCCCCTAATGACATGTAGTTGAGGGGAACATCGGTGCAATGATGGAGACAATGGTTAACTCTAGGGTCACTCTTGTTGAGAGATTAATGTCGATTAAGGATTAAGGTAGGTAACCTTAATTCATGTCCCTTAGTTTATGCCTCATGAATGGTCAAGTCTCTAGTTCAACCCTCATGACATGTGCAACTTCAAGGTGAAATTTCCTTACACTTTATGACCTAAGCCACATCTAGAGTGCTAATGGGTGGAATCAAACACATTGTTCCACCCCTTCAATGAAGATCCAAATTCATTTCGTATAACCCCATTACTCATATGTACGTAATTTGGGAAGAACATATTTTATTCCTACTGTTAGCTCCCTATAATTTGCAAGATTGGCAAATACAAACTGCAGAGAGAACAATTGAACCACTTTGGGATTCTAGGATCTAGCCCTCCTGAATCCAGAGAGGGATCTCTCCTATAAGTGCAAAGATTGATTTATCTTTAAGGCTTTTGAGTATGATATTAGGCTAGTTATTAAGAACGAAGGTTTTATTTGTTTTTGGATGGTTGAGCATGATTATTAGTTGAGTGGAAAGTCCTAAAGGAAAGAGTTTCAAAGGTGTGAAGTTGCAAGCAATCAGAACAAGCTTTGGCTGATTAGATAGATATAACGCTGGTTTTTAGTCCATTGGGCTATGGAGTCATAAAAGGGTTTAATTGCACAACAATTTCAAGAGTGGTCCAAGGGGCAAGTCATATATACCACAAGATCTTTTGAGATAAAATGATGGAATGGAAATAATAAAAGTGTTGAAGGGATGGAAACAGACACTAATTTCAACTAGGATTTAACAGTCTGTCTAAACAAGAAAATCCTTTTAAGTAATTGTTTAAAACCAACCAAGGATAGGGCTAACCATAAAATTCTTGTGCAAGTTTGTATTAAAGCTAACTCAATAGACAAACAATCCAATAATCCTCATAATTACTTTCAGAAAGGATGAAAAACAGATAAGAAAACGAAGGGCAACCTAAGATCAGGAAAGATAGTTTTAAATCTAAACTGCTTTCAGCATACACTTAGGGAAACTTTCAGAATTACATTTGGAGGAAGAAGCTAGAAAACAGGGCACACCATCACTTTTCTAGTCCAAATTTACTAAGAAAATAATGAAAATAACATTCAAGAATAATGTTTAAAGTAAACAGTAGGAGGAGGGAATGCCAACATTCCTAACTGCTTGACTGTATTGAATCATTCTTAAATACATGATTTGGAGGAAAACATTGAGATAAAGCTTATCAGTCAGAGAAGGGTACTGTAAACAGTAAATCCTAACTCTATTCTTGTTGTTCTTTATTAGATAATAATGGAAAATATGGCATACATGAAAGGAAAAACAATAACACAGAAAGAAGCACTTCACCAGTGATATAGACCAGGATCCCAAGAAATAGCTTGTTTATTGATGTCAAACCAGTTACATTCTTCAGGTCCAATGTTTCAGTTCAACAATCATCTTCACTTCTCAGCCTAACTTATTCGATCACAAACAGAGCTTCAAGAGCCTTTGAACACTATTTACATGTAGAAAATTCGAGCACAAGTATATTTCAAAGTTCTGCAGTCAACATTGTTTCATATTCTACAGAAGTATTTATAGAAGAAATGAGGAGGTGGGATGGGATAAAAGATCTTCAAGGTTCAATTAATATAGATTAATGCTTCTCGGCCTTTGAGGGGCTCGATGGAGAAGATTACAGATATTTCCTCTGTATTAATTGTTTTACTTTAAGAATTAAGCTCGTTGGGATGATTTTGTTGACTTTAAGGCTCTCTGTCATCTTTATAATAACTCTACTGATATTTTGCAATAATTTCTTTGATTGAATTAACTGTTCGGCTGTATTGGAAAAATATCCCCTATTCTGCAATAACTATGGCCTTTGTTGAATGCTTTGAGGCTACAGGTGGCTTCTGGTAGCTGAGAGGAATCAATTAGCCTCTGATGTGGCGGTGGAGGCTTTCTCGGTCTGGTAGATATTATTGTTTTTACCTAAATCATGACCAATCTACTTCTGATTTGTGTATTAGGCGTAATTAGGCCTGAATTTTGTCTTATGTTCCTTAAGCTGTGTTTAATTGTGTGGATTAGGCTTTTAATTGTCGATTTTAGCCATAATCCACCCCAAACTGTATAATCGACATTTTAATTCTTCATCTCTGTTGTGGTTGGGTCTTCGACCCTGATACTCTTTACTTGATTTTAAATTTTACTGTCTCTTGTTGATGTGCAGGTGCACAGAGGGTTCTTATGGCATCAATGCTCATGATGCACTGAAGAAACATGGTATGGAACCCTGCAAAATGCTTTCTTTTAATGTACAAAGGCGTGGGGGATTGTCATCCCTGACCTTTGGTTTTCTTTGAATATAATGGAAAAAACCATTGAAACTTGCACAATACAAAAAAATGTTATAAACATCTTGCGTGGCTGGGTAAAACGATTTCAGAGGTTTTAGATTTGGAGCGTGGCCATTGGATGAAAGCATCCAACGGTAGAGATCGAGCGCTAAAATTCAAAGGGAAGCGGTTGGAAGAATGGTGGAAGATTAAGTCAGATCTGTTGATCCATATTGATCAATGGTCGAGATTGGTCCATGAATATATAATGCGAAGGGGTCACATTATATATGAAATGGCAGAAAATATAAGCAAAATGGGTTAAAACCTTAATCAGCAATGAAAAAGGTTAAGAGGAAATTCGGGGTTTCCGAAATGAATCTGAGCTGTTAGATCAGATCGGCCTTAGAGATAGACGACCGAGATTGCTTTAGGAAATCCCTTGGTGAATGGCAGAGAGCAATGAAACAACACGAAATTGAACTGAAACCATTGATCTGCAGAGATCAATGGTAGAGGGGGCACACAATGGGTCGCGGTGTAAAAGGGAAAAGTAGTTTTGGTTAAAGAAACCAGTAACATCGCGTAGTGAAAAGGCGGATGAGTGTTTTTACCTTTTCAAACGCGATATGCGTTAGAGCCCACCACATGGCATTCTGAAACCGCTTATATCGCATATCTCTTGGAGAATTAACCTTCGCACTAAAATCTACGTGATATGGAGTGTCTGCTGTTAGATCTGGGGTCTCAGATTTGACGGTCGGGGAGAGAGCGCGATATTGATAAGATGCGTGGTTAGTAACATGTGAGGCAGTTTTATTTTGGACCGTCCAATCAAGGAGTCGATGGCGGAGATCTGAACTAGAAAGGGTAGATCCCAAGGCGCTGAGCCTATCGGGATGAATTTGGGTCGTCGGATGAAACAGATCAACGAATCAGATGTGATCTGTGGGTTAACGAAAAGAAAAATGAGGCAGATAAAGAGTTAGCGTGGGCCGTTGATCTGGAGAGATCAATGGCTGAGATTTGGCCGAAAACATTATAAAGCAGGGTGTATGAAATTTAACCAAGGTGGCGAGGAAAGATCTGGACTGTCAGATCTTATTGCAGGGACAGCCCAGATGTAATTGGAGCTTTGCGATCGGCGAGGGCAAAACAAAATGGGCACCGATGCGATTGGCTATGGACCGTTGATCTTAGGGCTAGATCAACAATGGGGAATGAATCGGGAGGTGGAAAAAGGTGTAGGGAAAGGCTTAGGGATGGAGTGATAAGGGCCATCAGATCAGGGAAAGGCGGAAAATATCGACGGCTGATAATTCATTGGGGGATCTCCAATCGGGGGTGGCAAATAAAATATAAAACGTGCCCGATTAAATCTTCCGATGCGATATTGCATGGGTCGTTGATAATTTCAAATCAATGCTGGAGATTGTTTTAAATCATGAACCGGCAGAACCCTTTGTAACATATGAAAATCGGAATTTTGTAAAATACAAAGGATTTTTGTGTCGGGGAGGGATTATTTATTAGGTTTGGCACCTGATTGCGGGGCCTTTGGATATATGGGAAGAAGCAGAGGGATCGGGGGTTATATGCATAAGAGGGCCAATCAGAATCAGGACAAAGGAGTGGAATTTTCAAATGCGCCTGATCAAAAACTCCGATGCGAGACTGTATTGATCGTTGATCAGCCTTTAGATCAATGGTTGGTTTATGTTAAAAACAATGAACTGGCGAGTTTAACATAAACATAGGAAAAGTGGGTTTTGATGAATTTAAAAAGGAAAAATAGGATCAGGAAGGTTTTATATAAGCATTTAAGTGCCTAATTGCGGGCTCTTGGGTTATATGAAGGAAAGTGGAGGTCAGGGGTTTATATATAAAATGGCCAATCGGCATCGGGAGTTTTTACGTAACAAAAGACTTATGCTCATCAAAGTTTCTGATGCGATAAGCGCCCGATGGGTTTAGCGCTTGGTTCCAGCACCAAGTCGCATGGAGGGGAAGTGGTTATAGACTTAGCCCAAAGGGGCTTAGGCTTGTGGCTAAAAAGACTATTTTTTATTATTTTTTCAAAGTTTTTCAATGGATTTGAGGGTTTTGGTAAGGTTTAAAAATGATTTTTAAACCTTATAAAAGGGGTTTTATGGAAGGAAGAAGGGAATAAATGAAAAATAGAGGAATTTCATGGGAGTAAGGGGGATACAAAATGAAGGTTAATGATGAAGGGGAAAAGGAGTAAAATGAGGGAAAAATGGGGATTTTTGCACCAGTCTTTACTTCATGAAAACAACAGATTTTCGGAACTTGAAATGGAAGAAAAGTGAATATTAATTAGAGGATAATATATCTTCATAAGGCTTCAAGGGATAAAAATTTTGGCAATAAAACTTGTTTCTTGAAGGCTTCAAAAGTGTTTTAGCCACCATTTGATATGACAAATTTTAAAGGTGGCTAACAGTGGCTCCACATGGGGATGGTGCCTTCTTGAAGGCATCAAGAATTTTAGACTTGCATTCTCTGGGGGGCTGATCAGTGCCTCATCCATTGGGCTGCTTTTTCTTTACTTGGATGATCTTCTTTTGGTCTGAAAATGTTAGCATCCATGAAAAACAATGGATATCTATCCAACAAGATTTCTACCTACCCAATCCTACTGATATAACATTTTTTCTTCTTTCAGAGTGCACTTGGATTGGCAAAATCTCTCACAAACATTTTATTATTTTAAAATAAAATAATTAATCTAAGTCTACTTATTTCTCCATGAAATCAGATTAAACAGTTGAGTTCATATGCTTCTCTACCTAGCTACTAATCTGTTAGGATTAAACAGTCTAACAGATTTTTATTCACTAATTTCTAAGACACAAATTCAAAATCATACAAGTCAGGATTGAAAAGTCTAACTTATTTATGATCTATGGCATAAAAAACAAGCTTCGCATAGATATTATTTTACAAAAAAATAAATCAAAATGGAAGGCTTAAGATCTGAAAGTTCTAAGCACATCATTCTCTTTTCTTCAGCTCTGTTTTTTGAGTTTATTCGAGTTGTTTTTCCTTGTTATCTGGTTAAGATTTTGGACTAATTAGAACTAGTTTACCTCTGTTTTTGACTCACGAATTAAATAGATTAGAGTCACTCTTCTTTTGAAAAATGAGGTTCAGATTTTGAGCTTGTTTTAACCTTTAATTTATATCCAAATCTTCCAATCTGATAAGCCAAGATTAAGTTTATTGGAAAATCGAATTCACTAACCTATCAACAGTAAATTTAAAACTAATTATTCATGATTATGCTATATGACTAATTAGAAGTGTGTTTTTCAAAAGTGGCATTTGAGTTTGCACACTTTCAGATTTTGTTTCTCTTTTTTGGCATGGGGCTATACATTTATTGTTTTTACAAATCTGCCCTCTTTTCTTTCTTTTACTGTTTTTGTATTTTTGATTTTTCTAACTTTGAATGCAATGATGGATGAAATATTTATAATGAGAAAAAAGATAAAAAGGGCTTCCAAACATGGTAGGATCAAGAGAAGTAATGTTTGAGCATCATGCCATTAACATGACCCCCAAACAGTTCTGCTCCATTCAATTCCTGCAAAAAATAAGCATTATTACCAGTAGAAGAATGAATGAGATAAGGGCCAAGCCATAAGTTATCGAATTTCCCATGTTTTCCCTTGTCTTCTCTCCTTGAGTCCCACTTTAACACTTTGTCCCCAATATTGAAATTGTTGGCCTTTTTTCTTCTATCAAAAATCTTTTTGATGCTCTCTTGCTTTTGTAATGCTTTGTTATAAACCTCCTCTTTGGTTTGCTGAAAATGAATAGTCTTATTAATCCTTTTGATCATGTCATTGTGTTCAGACTGCACTTCTTGGATCAACTTCATAACTGGTACACCAAGGCTGGTTTGAAAATTTGCATATGTACCATACATAAGCTGGTAGGGTGACATCCCAATAGATTTCTTCAACATCAATCTGTCAGCCTATAGTGCATGAACTGGCTTTGTGTGCCAATATTTCTTGTTGTCTTCCAGCAAATTCTTGATTATGTTCACCAAACTCTTGTTTGAGGATTCTGCTAGCCCATTACCTTGAGGGTAATAAGCAGTAGAATTCCCCAATGTTATCTGATATTTGCGACAAAATTCAACCATCTTCTTGGATCCAAATGATGTTGCATTATCAGTGATAATCTTCGTAGGACAGCCAAATCTAGAAAGGATATTAGTCTCCATGAATTTTATGATGACAGAGTCATTGGCTTGCCTAGAAGGGATGGCTTCTATCCGTTTGGTGAAGTAGCTTGTTGCAGTGAGAATCCATCTATGTTGGGCAGATGAGGGTGGATGGATTTCTCCTATGAAGTCAAGTCCCCACTGTTGAAAAGGAGCTTCAACAGTGATTGGGTGCAGAGGTAAGGGAAGAAACTTTATTTTGCCTTCAAAAAGTTGGCATTTATGACAGGAAATTATCATCTTGTGTACATCTAAAAAGAGGGTGGGCCAATAATAACCAGCTCTAAGGATTTTATTGGTTGTTTTCTTCCAGTAGAAGTGGCCTCCACATTCTCCTTCATGGAACTCATGCTTAACCTTCTCTGCATCATTCTCAAGCAAAAATTTAAGCAATATCCCACTTGCATTTTTCTAATAAAGACATTTATCTATAATGCAGTAGTTTACAGCTTTTAACTTTAAAAATCTTGCCTTTGTTTTTGATAAACTAGGAGGTGTATTCAAATTAAGAAAAACAAATAAAATATCCGCATACCAAGAGGAATTCATAAAATTGTCTTCAACAATGGGGGTTGAGAGTTCCTCTTGTTCATCTAAAGCATTTATCATATTAATATCAAGAACTTCAAAATTTGATTCAGCCATTAATCTAGCTAGACCTTGGCCTTTAATGAGTTTAGTGGGCTTGATTTCTAGATCATATTCAAGTATCACAGCTATCCACTTACCTCTCTTACCATATGGGTCCTGCGTTAGAATGTCTTTCACAACTGAATTTGGGACAAAGGAAATGATGTGTGAGTACAAAATGTACACTCTGAAGTCTTTTAAAGCTTTTACCAAAGCAAAATCTTACTTTTCCATGATGTTATAATTTAGAGGAGCATCTCTCAATGCCTTGCTAAGGAATGCAATAGGCTGCTCTTTTCCCTGTGGGTTTTTTTGCAATAGGACATCATCTATTGTATGTTCTAATGCGAATGAAAAAATATAAAAATATTTTGAAAAATCAGGACTTATTAGGACTGGTGTTTTGGTTAACACTTGTTTCACCAGCTCAAAGGACTTCTTTGCTTCCAAGGTCCACTTAACCCCTTGCTCCTTTTTCAGCATGTTTGTAATGCTTCTAAGGAGTTCAGCTAAGTTGGGTATGAACCTTCTCAAGAAATTAATCTTTCCAATGAAAGATTGGAGTTCCTTGATGTTTCAAGGATGAGAGCTATGCAATATGGCCTCAATCCTCTTTGGGTCTATTTTAATACCCTCTTTTGAAATGATGTGCCCAAGAAGTTTACCTTCTTGGAGACCGAACAATGTTTTCTTTGGGTTTAACGATATCCCAAACTTTCCGCATCTCTCGAATACTTTTCTTAAATGTTCTAAGTACTCTTCATCAGTCTTAGAAAAAACAGTGACATCATCAAGATAAATAATGATGAAGTAGCCCAATTCTTCCAAGAATGTGATGTCCATGGCTCTTTGGAATTTTGCACCAGCATTCATTAGACCAAAGAGCATTTTCACATACATGAAAGTGCCCCAAGGTGTAGTAAACACTGTCTTTAATTGATCATCAGGATGTACTAAAATCTGATTGTATCCTGAGTAGCCATCAAGCAAAGAAATTCTTTTGGACCCAAATACCCTTTGTAAAATATGGTCCATCTTAGGTAAAGGGTAGTTGTCTTTCAATGAAGCTTTTTTTAAGTCTCTAAAGTCTATAAAAAGCCTAATCTCTCCTGTTTTATTCCTAACTGACACCAAATTAGACACCCATTCAGTATATATAATAGGGACAATAATACCAGCTTCATACATTTTCTTGATTTCCTTCTCCACCAAAGGTAACTGAACAGGGTTAATTCTACGCAGTTTTTGTTTAAATGGATTTTGGTTTTCCTTGAGAGGAATTTTTTCCTGAATTATTTCAGTGTCATAGGATTTCAGATCCTCATAACTCCACTCAAAAACATCATAAAATTCTTTAAACAACTCAATGTATTTGAGTTTAATGTGAGCTGGTAAAGTCTTAGACAGTTTGGTCATCATTGGTTTTAGTTCACTGCCTATATTACACTCTTCCACTTCAGTCTCTATAGGCTCTAGTTTTGGCTTCTTGGCCACATCGTTGAAATCAAACAACTCTTCTAAAGGGGCCAGACCCTTTGGCAAACTTCGATTTTTAGACTGCAGAGTTTCTAAGTCTTTTGTTTCTAACTCTGCAATCATTTCTGTTGTGTTTTCAAGTTTGTGAGACAACAGATTTACATCAGCTATCTCAGTAGACTTTTCATCTTCATCAAGAAAATTTTCTTCATTAGGGCAGTCTGTTTCATAGTCTGAATCTGAACTTGGTAGTTCAAATTCATTTCTAAACTGCATGAAGTCTTCTATTTGTTTGTCTCCGTCAAACACTTGCCAATATCTCTCATTATCAGGGACAACTGGTCTAAATTTGATTTGAGTTGTGCATTCTTTAGTTTCATAAGGCGTTAAGCACGTTCTAGCAGCAAAGCCTAAACTGTGGGCCATGATATTCCTTTTTCTTGGGACAAAAATCAATTGGGATTCCTCAAATGATTTTAATAAATCCACAACATCGTTTTGATAGGCACTAAGTCTGGGGTGATTAGCGTTGTATTCCTCGTTCACTTGCCTAATGATTAATTCTAAATCCCCATGAACTTTAATTCTTTTGGCTCCTAATTTCTTCAACAAATGTAAGCCTAAAAGAAGGGATTCATATTCCACTATGTTATTCGAACACTGAAAGTTTAATATATAGGAATGGCCTTCTGTGTGACTATATTCAGTGTTGCATATCCAGACACCTGCACCAGCATTTCTCCTAGTGCAATATCCATCGAAGTTCATACTCCAAAGAGGACTAGTTTCAGGTTCTGTTTGGTTACTATCCTCTTCAACTAAAGTGCTTTCGGCTTGTTCTTGAAAATCGGCACTTTATTGAATTTGTTTTAATTCCTCGGGTTTTTCATTGCATTGAGGACTGCTTTCTTGACTGTCAAGGTTTAAAAGCAAAGGGCGAATGATTTGTAGCTCAAGACTGGTGTTTTGTTTGCTGTAGTTTTCAGGTTTAGCAAACTGTTTCGACGGTTCTATGTTGTTTTCCTCCTCCTCTCTATCTGCCATTAAATCGGTTAAAGTCACTTGTTCATTGAAATTTTCAACGTTGAAAAGGATAAATGAATCAAGGCCCATATTTACAGAATAAAGGGGAGATTTTTGCAGTCTATCTTGGCTAGTAACCATATACTGCATATGAGACTCCTTGTAAAGTCTTCTTGTCTGATTGAAAACAGGGATGGTCGCATATGTCATTTCCATCTACATAGTTCCTTGCAACTTAGCTCCCCAAGATCTTGATAACAACGTACCATACTTTGGGGGCACATTAGCCACAACAATATCCATGACTAAACATTTGGTTGGGATTTGTGCTAATTTAATGCAGAGGTCTTTGATTAATCCTAAACATTTCACTCTTCTTGAGTCAAAGGAGTAAAGATCTTTATAAGGTCTAGTGATTTCGAGGCCTAGGCTCTCCATTACAGCTTTGGGAATCAAATTGTGAGAGGCCCCTGAATCATGCACAACGTTATGTAAAATCTTGTAATGGACATTTAAACTTACATAAAAAGGAGGAACTGGTCCCTCTTGATATCTACCTTCAATCCTAGGACCAAATATGAGCTCTGGTTGGTCATCGTTAAGATTGACAGTGTCATTAATCTCTTCTATGTTAAAAGTCTTCAAAATTTGGGATCTATATACATTCTGGGCAGCTAATTCAGTAAGGGGAACAAAGATTTTAATTCTGGAAATTTCCTGCTCCAAACTAAAAGGAATTTGATTCTTTGAAGTATTTGTCTCAGCCTTATTAACTGCCACTCTATCAGAAAAATTAGCTTGTTGATTTCCTCTATTTAAATTTGACAAAATTGTTTAAACAAGAGTATTAGCTGAGGTGCTAGCACTACTAAGGTCTGCACTCTGTTTTGCATTGTTTTGAGTGCCTTTTTCTTTACCTTTATCAGAATTTACAACCACTATTTTGTCCTTCTGTTTTGTAATTTTGGGTTTATTTACAGTGTTGTTTTGTGAAGATTTGTCAGAGGTTTTAGTTTTGGGAGTTTCCTGATTGCTTTTACGTCTAAGGTCATATTCTTTTTTAGACTCTATGATAACATTTTTCATGTATTGATAATAACTTTCATCCTCATCTCTTTTATCATCATAGGGTTTGTATAGACCTTGTCTTCTATCATAATGAACTTCAAAGTCATCATTATCTACTCCCAGCATGTTGATATCATATTCCTCTGTTTGCTCACTTGTTTCTTCAACCTCACTTACATAGTTTTGATGAAAAGGAGGAGTGATCTTTTGATCATTCTCCCTGGGTCTATTTTGAGGTTGGTTTCCTCTAATTTTGATTTTGGTTCTGATTTCTGTTTTGAGGAGCTGTTTGGTTTTATTTTCTTGAGCTCTCTCAAGTATGCTCATCTTTTTCATCATCTCCTCCATCATTCTCTCCATATTTAAGCTGGATGTGGAAGGTGCATATTCCTCTTTAAAGGATACTTTCTTTTCATTCTTCATTCTTGCTCTTTTCTCCATTAAGTTAACTTCCACAGCAAGAGCTCCTTGCATATCTTCAAGAGTTAAAGGGTCTCTCCCTCTCAGTTGATAGGCCATTTCAGGATCAAATCCTTTAGGAAACTTGTTTAAAGCTGAGCCTTGTGGAGGTTTTAAGTCGGAGGGAAGTGCATTATACACACTATTAAATCTAGTGCAATAGGCTTGCACACTTTCCCCAGTGTTTCTATGGATATTATTTTAATCAGAAAGTATTTTAAGAGGGTTTTTCCTTACTTCCCATTTGTTTAAGAATGACTGATGGAAGGCTTGGAGATCATTAATACTATGGGGGGCTAAGCCTTTAAACCATTTTCTTACTTCTCCCCCTAAACTCTGAGCAAATAACCTAACTTTGACAGTTTCATCATCAATTTCATTTTTGTCAAAGTACTCATTCATCTTATCCACATGTTGTGAAGCAGTAATAGCATCATTGGCATCATACAATGGTATCTTGGACTGATAGTCCTATGGAAGATTGAATAAGGGTAAAGGAAGGACTAAGGGAGCATCCCACGCTACCATGATATGTGGTGGGGGTGGATTTACAAGAGGTGGATTAAAAAGAGGGAAAGTGGGCTGAAGTGGAGTGGTTTGGATAGTGGATGTATGAAGAACAGATGTGGATGTACCAGCAATAGATTGTTGAGCTGATCTTGGATGAGAGACACCTAAATTGTGAAGGAAATGTAAATCAGGTGGTGTTGTTCCTCTACTACCAGGATGTTCACTTCTGTCCGGGGATGAAAGTGAAGACTCTGGATCTAGCTGATCTAAATCATCAAGTGACCTAGTTCTAAATGGATTTCTTAAGTCAACCTGTGATTGTTGTAGAGCTGCAAGATTTTCAGGAACTGAATTAGCTCTCAAGGGTGATCTGAAAACAGTTGAAGATTTAATCTTAGGAGACTTCCTAAGGATACTTTCAAGGTTACCAACTATCTCAGGGGGGTCTGGGTCAGGATAGGCTCTAGTATGAATCTTTCTAGGAGCCACTACGCTGTGTTTTTCAGACCCAACTTAAAAGAAAATTTTATCCAAATATAACAATCCTTAAGAGGCAAAATAATCTTTTAAACAAGAAAACTTTAATCCTAAAGCCTTCTAACTGAGTTTAAATGATGTTACAATGATTATGGGTCTTCCCAGTGGAGTATTAAGGTATGTTTAGGATTGTGGAGTCATCAGGTGGAAATTTTTAGCTCTTTTGGAGATAAAAGGTTTTATGGTCCACCACCATGTTTATTAAATACCAATTTGAAATATTTTTGGGTTTTTCTGAGTTTTTTCAGTTCTATGGGTTCTAAGAGTGTCCTAAATCTGTTTCAGAACTTAGCTACAGTTATGAGACAAATACATTCTACTCTTAGGGCTAAGCTATCTGATCCTTCAAGGTTTGATAAGCTCTTATGAGAATCCTAAGGTTTCCTTAGTTTGTCACTGATTCAAACAGGTTTTATCATGATTACCATTTGCTTGGTAGTTCTTGAAGAGGGTTGCTTGTACTCACGGGGTTTTTATGAAATCTTTAAGGGAACCTAAGATGAAATTTTGACTGTCCCCAGCGGAGTCGCAAGAAATCTTAGTTGTTGGTGGCTCAACTAGCTAATACACCAAATGTTCTTGAATCAAGGGATTTCTGGAGTTTTCAGGTGTTCTTAGACTGTTACTAACTCAGAAACACCCCAGCGGAGTCGCCAAAAATGTTAGCTCCCTGTAATTTGCAAGATTGGAAAATAAAAACTGTAGAGAGAACACTCGAACCACTTTGGGATTCTAGGATCTAGCCCTCCTGAATCCGGAGAGGGATCTCTCCTATAAGTGCAAATATTGATTTATCTTTAAGGATTTTGAGTATGATATTAGACTAGTTATAAAGAATGAGGGTTTTGTTTGTTTTTGGATGGTTGAGCATGATTATTAGTTGAGTGGAAAGTCCTAAAGGAAAGAATTTCAAAGGTGTGAAGTTGCAAGAAATCAGAAAAAGCTTTGGCTGATTAGATAGATATAACATTGGTTTTTAGTCCATTGGGCTATGGAGTCATAAAAGGGTTTAATTCCACAACAATTTCAAGAGTGGTCCAAGGGGAAATTCATCTATATCACAAGATATTTTGAGATAAAATGATGGAATGGAAACAATAAAAGTGTTGAAGGGGTGGAAACAGACACTAATTTCAACTAGGATTTAACAGTCTATCCAAACAAGAAAAGCATTTTAAGTAACTGTTTAAAACCAACCAAGAACAGGGCTAACCATAAACTTCTTGGGAAAGTTTGTATTAAAGCTAACTCAATAGAAAAAAAATCCAGTAATCCTCATAATTACTTTAAAAAAGGATTAAAAATAGATAAGAAAATGAAGGGCAGCCTAAGATCAGGAAAGATACTTTTAAATCTAAACTGCTTTCAGCATACACTTTGGGAAACTTTCAGAATTACCTTTGGAGGAAGAAGCTAGAAAACAGGGCACACCATCACTTTTCTAGTCTAACTTTACTAAGTAAATAATGAAAATAACATTCAAGAATAATGTTTAAAGTAAACAGTAGGACGAGGGAATGCCAACATTCCTAACTGCTTGACTATATTGAATCATTCTTAAATACACGATTTGGAGGAAAACATTGAGATAAAACTTATCAGTCAGAGAAGGGTACTGTAAATAGTAAATCCTAACTCTATGCTTGGTTCTTTATTATAGAATAATGGAAAATATGGCATACATGAAAGGAAAAACAATAACACCGAAAGAAGCACTTCACCAGTGATATAGACCAAGATCCCAAGAAACAACTTGTTTATTGATGTCAAACTAGTTACATTCTTCAGGTCCAATGTTTCAGTTCAAAAATCATCTTCACTTCTCAGCCTAACTTATTCGATCACAAACAGAGCTTCAAGAGCATTTAAACACTATTTAGATGTAGAAAATTTGAGCACAAGTATATTTCAAATTTCTACAACCAATATTGTTTCATCTTCTACAGAAGTATTTATAGAAGAAATGAGGAGGTGGGATGCAATAAAATATCTTCAAGGTTCAATTAATAAATATTAATGCTTCTCGGCCTTTGAGGGGATCGATGGAGAAGATTATAGATATTTCCTCTATATTAATTGTTTTACATTAAGAATTAAGCTCGATGGGATGATTTTGTTAACTTTAAGGCTCCGTGTCATCTTTATAATAACTCTGCTGATATTTTGCAATAATTTCTTTGATTGAATTAACTGTTTGGTTGTATTGGCAAAATATCCCCTGTTCTGCAATAACTATGGCCTCTGTTTAATGCTTTGAGGCTACAGGTGGCTTCTGGTAGCTGAGAGGAATCAATTAGCCTCTGATGTGGCAGTGGAAGTTTTCTCGGTCTAGTAGATATTATTGTTTTCACCTAAAACATGACTAATCTGCTTCTGATCTGTTTATTAGGTGTAATTAGGCCTGAATTCTATCTTATGTTCCTTAAGTTGTGTTTAATTGAGTGGATTAGGCTTTTAATTGTCGATTTTAGCCGTAATCCACCCCAAACTGTATAATCAATGTTTTAATTCTTCATCTCTGCTGTGGTTGGGTCTTCGACCTTGATACTCTTTGCTTGATTTTAAATTTTAATATCTCTTGTTGATGTGAAGGTGTGCAGAGGGTTCTTATGGCATCAATTCTCATGATGCATTGACGAAACATGGTATGGAACCCTGTAGAATGCTTTCTTTTTATGTACAAAGGCATGGGGGATCGTCATCCCCGGCCTTTGGTTTTCTTTGAATATAATGGAAAAAACCATTGAAAGCTGCACAATACACAAAAATGTTGTAAAAATCCTGCGTGGCTGGGTAAAACTTCTTCAGAGGTTTTAGATTTGGAGCGTGTCCATTGGATGAAAGCATCCAACGACGGAGATCGAGCGCTGAAGTTCAAAGGGAAGCGGTTGGAAGAATGGTGGAAGATTAATTTAGATCCGTCGATCCATATTGATCAATGTTCGAGATTGGTCCATGAATATATAATGCGAAGGGGTCACATTATATATGAAATTGTGGAAATATAAGAAAAATGGGTTAAAACCTTAATCAACAGTGAAAAAGTTTAAGAGGAAATTCGGGGTTTCTGAAATGAATCTGAGCCATTAGATCAGATCGGCCTCAGAGATAGATAGGTGAGATTGCTTTAGCAAATCCCTTGGTGTGTTGGGTATATGTTATATTCTTTCCACGACTAGCCCCACACGCTGTATGTTGCACCGGGCGTAGCAGGGGGGTCATAGGGGGGGCGACAGCACCCCGACGATTTTATTTTTTTTTGGTATGCGATCCCACTCATATGCGGACCCATCCATGTTTTGTGCATGAGTTTGCACATGGTTTTTGGGTACGATGGTTTTCGGCCCCTGTTATTTTGTAGATCCGGTCAAGGGAACTACGGTTATGTTCTAATCCAAGGTTAATGGATTGGGGTTTATGTATGCTTTGGCATGTATATATATGTGTTGTAACACTAAAAGGATTATAATGAAAAAATCAAGCTGGTCATCCCAATTTGGGATCCAGGGGAAAATCTTTGTGTTTATCTATTTTATGTTTTATGCTCTCGCTATTGTTTATTTTCTGTTATAAGATTCGTGTGTAGATAATTTATGTTCAAGGTTAAAACCTACATTTGGTATCAAAGCTGTTTCGGCTTCAAGGGGATGCCTTTGCTGTTGAGGGTTTTTTTTTTGGGCCTGAGGTGGACCCTGTTCAGTGGGAGATCTGCGGGATCGATTCTTGCGGTGAAAGAAGATGGCGAGCGGCGGAAAGATAGAGATCGAGAAATTTAATGGTCAAATTTTTGAGTTGTGGAAGCTCAAGATGGAGGATCTCGTCGTGGATAAAGATCAAGGATCAGCGGTAGATCCGTGTACTAAACCAACGGCAATGTCGTATGAAGACTGAAGAAACCGGATCTAAGGATAAAAGCACAATACTTGCCAGTGTGTCAGATTCAGTATTGTTGAATGTATCTGGGGAAGCTACGGCGAAGAATTTGTGGGAAAAACTTGGGACTTTGTACCAATCTAAGTCTCTGGTGAATAATTTGTTCCTGCGGAAAAAGCTGTATAACCTGAGGATGAAGGATGGAGACTCGGTGACAGAGCATCTGAATGCCTTCAATACTGTGGTAAGTTAGCTATCATCTGTTGATATTAAAATCTCAGATGAAGATAAGTGCATCAGTTTGTTGTGCTCTCTACCAGACTCGTGGGAAATTCTGGTTATTGCAATAGGTAGCAATACAACTACCTTGAATTTTTATGACATTGTCTCAGCCTTGCTGTCGAAGGAAATGAGAGAGAGAAATATGGAGGGTCAGAATGGAGATGCCTTATCTGTACGAGGAAGGTCCCAGAATAGAAACAAGAATAAGGTTTCGAGTGGGAGATCTAAATCTCCTGGAAAGTTTTTAAAGGTGTGCTGGAAATGCAGAAAGGAAGGACACTACAAAAAGGAATGTAGATCTAAAGCTCCTAAGAAAGGAAAGGGATCTAATGAAGCTCCTTCTGCAGAGGAAAAAACCACCTCGGATGAAGGTGGAGATGTGTATTTGGCTTCTTCTTCAAATACACATGTAGATCATGAGTCATGAAGATCTTGAGATCACAAAGGTTTTTCATCGCCCACATGAGGAATGGTTCCGCGAGCATGAGAACAGATTCAATGGTGATGTTCTAGGGATGATAGGAAGGCCAGAATCGTCGGACGTGGAAAAGTCAAGCTGAAGCTGCAAGGTGGAAGGATTAGAACACTTCCTGGTGTTCTGCATATACCTGCATTAGCTAGAAATCTGATTTCTGTAAGCAAGATGGATGATGCAGGTGTAAAAACAGTGTTCGAGAAAGATGCATTCAAGATGGTTCGGGGAGCACTGGTATTAATGCGAGGAGTTCGGACTGGAACTCTGTACAAGCTACAAGGTAGCACTGTTATTGATGGGTGTAACAGTTATGTGGTTCCTGAAAATGGAGCGGAAAGCTTAGCTGTATCTGGAGAAAAGACCATGCTATGGCATCAAAGGCTTGGACATATTGGAGAGAAGGACCTTCGGATACTACATAGAAATCGTACGGTAGAAGATATGTCTAATTTCTCTCTGGATTTCGATTTCTGTGAACATTGTGTATATGGGAAGCAGAAACAGGTGAGTTTTCCTTCTGGTGCTAAGAGGGCGAACAAGATATTAGAACTTGTGCACAGTGATGTGTTTGGACCTGTGTCAGTTCCATCACTGGGAAAGTCTGTGTACTATGTTTCATTCATAGATGACTTCTCAAGGAATACATGGATATATTTCTTGAGGAAGAAATATGAAGTCTTTGACAAATTTAAAGAATTTAAGGCTCTGGTGGAAAACCAGACAGAGAAGAAGATAAAGGCAATGAGGACAGATAATGGTGGGGAGTTCTGCAAGAAGGAATTTGAAGAGTTCTGTAAGAAGTGTGGTATAGCACGACAGAAGACTACTCCATACACACCTCAAAAAAATGGAGTTGCAGAAAGAATGAATAGAACACTGATGGAAAAGGCAAGAAGCATGCTCAGTGGTACCGGGTTAGGACAAGAATTCTGGGCAGAGGCAGTGGAGACTGCATGTTACTTAGTTAACAGATCACCTTCATCAGCGTTGGAGGATAAGACTCCACATGAGGTATGGACTGGTAAGAAACCCTCTCTTTCACATCTATGGGTATTTGGATGTGATGCATATGTACATGTTCCAAAGGAGAAAAGGACCAAGTTGGATAATAAATCTGAAAGGTGCATCTTTATTGGGTATAAGGATGGTTTAAAGGGTTACAAGATTTGGAACCCATAAACAAGGAAGGTTGTGTACAACCGAGATGTGGTGTTTAGAGAGGTGAAAGATGTTGTTACACATGAAGTCCTACCAAAGGAACCTGAGAAGATAGAGTTTGAGCTAAAGGAGGATGAATCAGACTCTACAATAGAAGAAGATTCAGAAGAGGAAGAGCCACAAACCCCAGCGTTGAGAAGATCAGTTTGGGAAAGAAGGCAACCAGAAAGGTATAGTCCATTTGCTTTCTGTTCAGGTTTTTCCTTAACTATAACTGATGACGATCCCAGAACTGTTAGGGAGGCAGTAGACTTAGAGGATGGAAAACTCTGGAAGGAGGCCATGGTTGATGAAATGGCATCCTTGCACAAAAATGAGGCATGGGATCTGGTGGAGTTGCCTGATGGAAGGAAGCCCATAGGGAGCAAATGGGTGTTTGTTAGGTCCCTATATCACTAGTATAGCCCCTTATTATTGTTAGTGTAAACCCCTTATTGTTATTGTTGTACCCTTGTAACCCCCATTTTGTTATTATTGTGCCCTTAAATTATTATTGTTAGGTCGGCTAGGATTACATTGTGGCCCACTAGGATTACATTATGGCCCCATGGACTCCTATATATAGAAAGGAGGTTTTTTGAATTGTATCATCCAAGAATTGTCCATTTATGTAATGTATTGGAGGTTTCCCCCTCGAAGTGGCTTATTTCTAAGGCATTGATATCTCTTTTCTTCTATTTTTGGAGCTGGTTACACAACATTTGGTATCAGAGGCTTGGGATTCTAGGGTTTTGCTGCTCCAAACAGATCATCGTGGAATTTTCGCTATAACTTTTTTTCTACGAAGTTTCAGAAGCTGAAATTTTTAGGGTGCGAAGCTGAAATCCTGAGGAAGATTGTCTAAAAATTTTAGAGCTTGGTTCGCAATATTGTCGGAGATATCATCTGTGGAAGTTAGGCTTTTTTTTCAAGCTCCTAAACAGGTCATCGTGGCATTTTCGCTATAAAAATTTTTCTACGAAGGTTAAGAATCTGAAATTCGTATGGTGCAAAGTGGAAATCCTAAGGAAATTCTTCAAAAAAATTTAGAGCTTGGTTCGCAATATTTTTGGAGATATGATCTGTGGAAGGTAGTGATTTTTCAGGCTCCTGAATTTCATCTCAAAGAGGTGATCGTGGGAAAAGTTCAATAACTCTCTCTCTGCAGATTGGATTGGAGTGCCGTCAAAATTTGTCGGAAGTTCACGGCCTATAGTTTCTTGGATATCAATTTCAGAGACAAAGAACAAAACAGTGACACGTGGCAAGTCGTACAAGTTCGCTCTACTGAACCAGTCCAAAATTAGGTCATTGTGGGATATTGGACACAAATTTGTCTTGGAGAATCCAAATCAGGTCAGACCTGTGGCATTTGAAAGAAGCTTCAGAGGGCTACTACAGGGCTGAATTTGAGATATCGAATATTTTCAATTACAGAGATAATTCAATTTCAATATCGAGCTCCTAAAAGCTAGTAAAAGGTGTGTATTTTTTTCCGAATTGCATAAGTCTTGTTTGAAGAATCAAGTTGAATTGATTCCAAGGGCATCTTGTAGAATAGATATCAATATTGGATTCTAAAATGGCCCCTAAAAAGAATTAAACACCCATCAAGCCTTCAGAAGGCTCTACCATGACTCATGAAGATGAAGAATTGCAACATGATCTATCAAAATTACAAGAACAAGTGCAACAAATTTCACTCTCGCAAAGAGCAGCAAAAAATGAAATGGAAGTTTTGAAGAAAGGTGTGGAAGTGAAGATTGATGGTTTGAAGAAAGGCATGGAAGCTAAGATGGATGGTGTGCAAGCTAAGATGGAAGCTAAGATGGATGGCATGGAAGTGGGCATGGAAGCTAAGATGGATGACATGAAAGACAACATGGAAAACATGAAGAATGATCTAAAAGCATACATGGAAGGCTTGATGACAAGCTTAAAACCAGAAATGATTCCTAATGGCGGAAATATAGGAGAAGAAACTCATGATGAGAACAAAATAAATGTTAATCGTGATTTCATAAACTCGAATGTTGGCGGGAAGAACCACCATATTCCAAAAATGGATATGAGGAAGTTTGATGGAAAGGATCCTGTAACATGGATACTACAGATGGAGCAATATTTTGACCTCCATAATGTGCAAAACACACAAAAGGTACGCATTGCAACTTTACATTTAGAACAAAATACATTTGAATGGTATCGATGGCTTTGCTCCCGTAAAAAAATTGTCACTTGGTCAATTTTTACGGAGGAAATGATAGCACATTATGAGGATACAAAGAGCAACACTTTCTTTACCCAATTGATAAATCTCAAACAAAAGGGTTTAGTGGGGCAGCACATTGAGGACTTCCAAAAATTGAATATAAGGGTAACTGATATTCCGGAGGAACACAGGATTGATCTCTTCATAGGCACTCTAAAGGATAACATCCAACATGAAGTTCTTGTTTTGGAACCTGATTCATTGGAGAAGGCATTCAGGTTGGCAAGAAAAGTTGAATGTAAAATTATGGCGACAAGGAAGCCTACCACTCAATCCTATAAAGAAGGAAGTGTTGCTACGCCTAGATTTCCACAACCTACAAGGTTGACACCACAACAATTGGAAGAAAAAAGAGCAAAAGGGCTTTGCTACAGTTGTGATAGCAATTACACTAAAGGTCATAAGTGTGCTGAGAAGAAATTATTTTACATAGATTGTGAAGAGGAAGAAGAAAATGAACAAGAAGAGGATATACACCAGGAACCAGCCCCAGAAGAGGAAGAAATGAATCCAACCATATCGTGTAATGCACTGGCAGGAATTACCTCTCCTCAAACTCTCAAGATAAAAGGACAAATCAAGAAGAGAAAGGTAATAGTGTTGATTGATTCAGGTAGCACCCATAATTTTATTCATTGTAAGGTAGCCAAGGAATTAAATTGTTTCCTATACCCAGCACCAGAATGTCAAGTGATGGTTGCAAATGGAGGAACTATAAATTGCTCTGGAAAAAGCCATAATATCAAGCTAACCATGGGGGAATATGTGTTGACTAGTCCAATGCTTTCCATTCCTATGGGAGGTGCTGATGTTGTACTATGAGTACAATGGTTACAATCTTTGGGGACGGTAGCTTTTAATTTTCAAGAACTTTTCTTGAAATTTTTTTCAGAAGGAAAGGAAGTTGAATTACGGGGTATTGCGGGAGCCATGAAGGATAATAAGCTCTAATGTCATGACAAAGCTTCTAAAGAAAGAACAGCGAGGCGTAATTGCACAATTATGCTCACTAGAAGTTCCAACATCAAAATCATCTATTTCTGCAGATCTCCGACAAGTCTTGGACAATCATTCCAAGGTGTTTGAAACTCCCAAAGGACTCCCACCTATTCGTGATCATGATCATGCTATTCATTTGATTCCAGGAAGTGTTCCTCCAAACATCAGGCCTTATAGATGTCCTTACTTCCAAAAGAGCAAAATTGAACGTATGATTGCAGAAATGTTAGAGGCGGGTATAATTCAACCTAGTCAAAGTTCTTTCTCTGCTCCTGTAGTATTGGTACACAAGAAGGATGGATCATGGCGAATGTGTCCGGATTATAGGGAGCCCAATAAGCTCACCATTAAAGACAAATTTCCCATTCCTGTGATTGATGAATTATTGGATGAATTACATGGAGCAATTTATTTTACCAAGTTGGATCTTCGTTCAGAATATCATCAAATTAGAATGAAGACTGAAGATATTCCAAAAACAGCATTTCGAACTCATGAGGGTCATTATGAATTTTTGGTCATGCCTTTGGCCTTACCAATGCACCTTCTACATTTCAAGGGTTGATGAATTCCATTTTCAGACCCTTCCTTAGAAAATTTGTGCTAGTATTTTTTGATGATATACTAATCTACAGCAGGTCTTGGAAGGATCATGTTGAACATGTTGACAGGGTGCTCAAGTTATTGCAGGAGAAACAATTATATGCAAAAAAATCCAAATGTTTCTTTGGAGTACAAGAGGTGGAATATCCGGGTCATATTGTATCTCACGAGGGTGTTAAAGTAAACCCTAACAAAATTAAAGCCATTAAGGAATGGAAAGTCCCCACAACCATAAAGAAGTTGCGAGGATTTCTCGGGTTAACAGGGTATTATCGCAAGTTTGTTAAGAATTATGGGAGAATAGCAGCACCTCTAACAACATTATTGAAGAAAGATGCATTTTCCTGGACTCCTGAAGCAACTAAGGCCTTTGAACATCTTAAAGAGGCAATGTGCCTAGCACCGGTCTTAGCTACGCCAGACTTCACACAAACCTTTATTGTGGAATGTGATGCCTCAGGAAATGGAATTGGTGCAGTTTTAATGCAGGAAGGAAGACCCATTGCTTTTGAAAGTCGTCCAATCAAAGGAGAGTATTTACAGAAACCTATTTATGAGAAGGAAATGTTAGCAATACTACATGCACTAAAGAAATGGCGAACTTACCTAATGGGAAGACACTTCAAGGTGAAAACTGATCATGATAGTCTTAAACACTTTTTGGAACAAAGACTATCTTCAGAAGAGCAGCAAAAATGGGTCACAAAGATGTTGGGTTATGACTTTGAAATAATCTACAAAAAAGAAAGCTTAATGTTGTTGCAGATGCACTCTCAAGAAAGAATGAAGAGGTGGAAGCATTGCTTTGTGCCATTTCTATTATCCAACCAGATTGGATAACCAAAGCAAGAGATGAATGGAAGAAGGACAAAGATGTATGGACACTCATTCAAAAGTTGCAGCAAGATCCTAGTACATCCGATACATTTAGTTGGAAAAATGATTCCTTATGGTACAAAGATCGCTTATATCTTTGTAAGAATTCCCAACTAAAACAAAAGATTCTTCTCGAATTGCACACTTCTCCTTTAGGAGGACACTCGGGATTTTTAAAAACTTACCACAGGGTGAAGAAAGAATTTTTTTGGGATGGCCTTAAATCTGATATTCAAAAGTTTGTGGCGGAATGTTTGGTTTGCCAGCAGAATAAAATGGAAACAATTAAGACCCTGTGACTTCTACAACCTTTATCCATTCCAAGTCAACGTTGGGAGGAGATTTCAATGGATTTTATCACAGGTTTACCTAAGTCTGAAGGAAAGAGTGTCATCATGGTGGTAGTTGATAGACTTACCAAGTATGCACACTTTTGTGCTTTATCTCATCCATTTAAAGCAAGTACAGTTGCTACTACATTTATGAACAGAATTCAAAAGCTACATGGAAGCCCAAGGGTTATTGTGAGCGACAGAGATCCCATTTTCACTGGAAATTTTTGGACGGAGTTATTTTCTTGTTTGGGTACTCACTTAGCTCATAGCTCATCTTATCATCCTCAATCTGATGGTCAAACTGAGATAGTAAATAAATGTTTGGAAGGATATCTTCGTTGTTTTGTATCTCATAAACAAACACAATGGGTCAAGTGGTTACCTCTTGTTGAATGGTGGTATAACACTTCCTTCCATACTGCAGCAAAAATGACCCCATTTATGGCACTTTATGGATATCATCCACCATCCATCACATCATCTTTAAGGGAAAATTCGAAGGTTCAAGCAGTGGAAGATCGCATCGAGCATCAGCAAGAAGTTCTCCAACTCTTAAAGGATAACCTGAATTTGGCACAAAATCGAATGAAACAACAGGCAGATCAACATCGTAGCCTAGAGAAGTTTTCTTGATGTAGGAGATTGGGTATTTTTATTACGGATACAACCATACAAACAAATGTCCTCAAGTACGCAAAGAAGGATAAATAAATTATCGCTAAAGTACTATGTCCTTACAAGGTGTTGTAAAAGATTGGTACTATGGTATACAAATTGGAGTTTTCGCTTCTTTTCGCGAGTACATCCGCTCATGTTTGCGTTTTAAAGAAGTTATAGTAGTGTTATCTCACTAAACATTGCGAACTTGATGGAAGGGGAAATCATATTGAACCAAGAATATGGAAAAAGAATTTTTCCACAACTACGAAATCGATCAATTTTCAGTAGTATCTCATCAAGTGAAGAAACTTACCCACCGAAGATTCTACATGGGAGGATGAGAATTTTATACAGAAGCACCCGGAGCTACTCAAGTGTTGAGGACAACACTTTTTTGAAGGAGAGGGGCATGTTAGGTCCCTATATCACTAGTATAGCCCCTTATTATCGTTAGTGTAAACCCCTTATTGTTATTATTGTACCCTTGTAACCCCCATTTTGTTATTATTGTGCCCTTAAATTATTATTGTTAGGTCGGCTAGGATTACATTGTGTCCCACTAGGATTACATTATGGCCCCATGGACTCCTATATATAGAAAGGAGGTTTTGTGAATTGTATCATCCAAGAATTTTCCATTTATGTAATGTATTGGAGGTTGCCCCCTCGAAGTGGCTTATTTCTAAGGCGTTGATATCTCTTTTCTTCTATTTTTGGAGCTGGTTACACAACAGTGTTTAAAAAGAAGATGAATGTAGAAGGCAAGGTGGAGAAATACAAAGCTCGGTTGGTAGCAAAAGGTTATTCCCAAGTGCCAGGAATTGATTTTGGTGATATTTTCTCTCCTGTTGCCAAAGTTACTTCTATTAGATTACTTTTATCTGTTGCTGCTGCATTTGATTTTGAGATAGAACAGATGGATGTGAAGACAACATTTCTTCACGGCGATCTAGAAGAGGAGATCTACATGAAGCAACCTGAAGGCTTTATGGTGAAGGGTAAGAAAGAACTAGTATGCAGGTTGAAGAAGTCTCTGTATGGGTTAAAACAATCACTAAGGATGTGGTATCAGAAATTTGATACCTATATACGGGGACTTGGCTTCACCAGAAGCAAGGAGGATCACTGTGTTTATTTTAAATTAATTGGTGACCGTGTTATTTATTTGGTCTTGTATGTAGATGATATGTTGTTGATTGGAAATGACAAAGAAATTATCCAAGATTTGAAGACCCAATTGTTCTCCAAATTCGACATGAAGGATCTTGGTGCTGCAAACTATATTTTGGGCATGGAAATTAAGAGATATCGGGCAAAGAGGAAGGTCTGGTTAAACCAGAGGAAGTATGTCTAGACTATATTGCAGAGGTTCAATATGCAGGATAGTAAACCTGTGAGTGTTCCTATTCCTGTAGGTGTAAAGCTGTCTGCTGAACAGTGTCCCAAGACACAAGAAGAAGAGGAGGATATGTCCCGTGTTCCATATGCAAGTGCAGTGGGTAGCCTGATATATGCAATGGTCTGTACTAGACTAGACATTGCACATGCAGTGGGAGTATTGAGCAGGTTTATGTCAAACCCAGGGAAGGAGAATTGGACAGCAATGAAGCAGGTTTTCAGATATTTACGTGGCACTAGTGATTATGGCTTGTGCTACCAAGGAAGAACAGGATTAGAAATAATGTTGGACATTCGTGGTTTTGTTGATGCAGACTTGGCTAGAGATCTATACCAAAGAAGATCTACAAGTGGGTATGTGTTTAGCCTATTTGGAGGTGCAGTCAGTTGGATGAGTAAAAGACAGTCTGTAGTGGCACTTTCAACTAAAGAGGCAGAATACATAGCAGCCACTCATGCAAGCAAGGAAGAAGTTTGGTTGCAGAGATTGTGTTCAAGTATGGGGTTGGTACAACAAGCTATAAGGATATACTGTGATAGCCAAAGTGAAATTTTCTTGGCTAAAAACCCTTCTTATCATTCAAAGACAAAGCACATTAATGTTCAATATCACTTTTTTATAGATATGGTTGAGGCTAAAAGGGTGTTACTGGTAAAGGTGGACACTTTGAAGAATGTTGCAGATGCATTGACGAAGTCTGTGAGCACTCAGAAGTTCTCTTGGTGTAGAGAAACAATGGGTGTTGAAGAATTGGCCAAATTACTAAGCTCTCCTGTGGCCCCCCGTGGAAAGAAAACAACAAGTGGGAGAATGTTGGGTGTGTGTTATATTCTGTCCACGACTAGCACAAAGTGTTATACGTTGCGCCAGGTGCAGCAGGGGGGTCACAGGGGGGGCAGTAGCCCCCCCTGTCGGGGTCCGCGGCAGCGCCCTAGCAAATTTTTTTTTTTTTGGTATGCGGTCCCACTCATATGCGGACCCACCCATGTTTTGTGCATGAGTTTGCACATGGTTTTGGGGTACGATGGTTTTCGGCCCCTGGTATTTTGTAGATCTGGTCAAGGGAACTACGGTGATGTTCTAATCCAGGGTTAATGGATTGGGGTTTATGTATGCTTCGGCATGTATATATATGTGTTGTAATACTAAAAGGATTATAATGAAAAAATCAAGCTGGTCGTCCCAATTTGGGATCCAGGGAAAAATCTCTGTGTTTATCTATTTTATGTTTTATGCTCTCGCTATTGTTTATTTTTTGTTATAAGATTCATGTGTAGATAATTTTTGTTCAGGGTTAAAACCTACATTTGGTATCATAGTTGTTTCAGCTTCAAGGGGATTCCTTTGCTGCTGAGGGTTTTTTGTTCGGGCCTGAGGTGGACCCTGTTCAGTGGGAGATCTGCGGGATTGATTCTTGCGGTGAAAGAATATGGCGAGGGGCGGAAAGATAGAGATCAAGAAATTTAATGGTCAGAGTTTTGAGTTGTGGAAGCTCAAGATGGAGGATCTGCTGGTGGATAACGATCAGTGGATCGCGGTATATCTAGGTACTAAACCAAAGGCAATGTCAGATGAAGACTGGAAGAAACTGGATCGAAAGGCTAAAAGCACACACGTTGTGTAATGTATTCAAAAGATGAGCAATGTATCTCGGGGAAGCACACTGTCTAAAACGTGGGAAAAACTTGGGACTTTGTACCAATCTAAGTCTCTGGTGAATAAGTTGTTCCTGCGGAAAAAGCTGTATAACCTGAGGATGAAGGATGGAGACTCGGTGACAGAGCATCTGAATGCCTTCAATACTGTGGTAAGTCAGCTGTCATCTGTTGATATTAAAATCTCAGATGAATATAAGTGCATAAGTTTGTTGTGCTCTCTACCAGACTCGTGGGACAGTCTGGTTATTGCAATAGGTAGCAATACAACTACCTTGAATTTTGATGGCATTGTCTCAGCCTTGCTGTCGGAGGAAATGAGACGGAGAAATATGGAGGGTCAGAATGGAGATGCCTTATCTGTACGAGGAAGGTCCCAGAACAGAAACAAGAATAAGGTTTCGAGTGCGAGATCTAAATCTAGAGGGAGATCTAAATCTCCTGGAAAGTTTGTAAAGGTGTGCTGGAAATGCGGAAAGGAAGGACACTACAAAAAGGAATGTAGATCTAAAGCTCCTGAGAAGGGAAAGGGATCTGATGAAGCTCCTTCTGCAGAGGCAAAAACCACCTCGGATGAAGGTGGAGATGTGTATTTGGCTTCTTCTTCAAATACACATGTAGATCATGAGTCATGGTTAATTGACTCAGGTGCATCCTTTCACTTCACTCCCCATAGGGAGTGGTTCTGCGAGTATGAGAAATATGATGGTGGTGATGTATTCATAGGGGATGACAGGAAGGCTAGAATCGTCGGACTTGGAAAATTCAAGCTGAAGCTGCAAGGTGGAAGGATTAGAACACTTCCTAGTGTTCTGCATATACCTGCATTGGCTAGAAATCTGATTTCTGTAAGGAAGATGGATGCTGCAGGTGTAAAAACTGTGTTCGAGAAAGATACCTGCAAGATGGTTCAGGGAGCACTGGTATTAATGTGAGGAGTTCAGACTGGAACTCTATACAAGCTACAAGGTAGCACTGTTATTGATGGGTGTAACAATTATGTGGTTCCTGAAAGTGGAGCGGGAAAATTAGCTATCTCTGGAGAAAATACCATGCTATGGCATCAAAGGCTTGGAAATATTGGAGAGAAGGGCCTTAGGATACTACATAGAAATGGTATGGTAGAAGGTATGTATAATTTCTCTCTGGATTTCGATTTCTGTGAACATTGTGTATATGGGAATCAGAATCGAGTGAGTTTTCCTTCTGGTGCTAAGAGGGTGAACAAGATATTAGAACTTGTGCACAGTGATGTGTTTGGACCTATGTCAGTTCCATCACTGGGAAAGTCTGTGTACTATGTTTCATTCATAGATGAATTCTCAAGGAATACATGGATATATTTCTTGAGGAAGAAATCTGAAGACTTTGAGAAATTTAAAAAATTTAAGGCTCTAGTGGAAAACCAGACAAAGAAGAAGATAAAGGCGCTAAGGACATATAATGGTGGGGAGTTCTACAAGAAGGAATTTGAAGAGTTTTGTAAGAAGTGTGGTATAGCACGGCAGAAGACTACTCCATACACACCTCAGCAAAATGGAGTTGCAGAAAGAATGAAAAGAACACTGATGGAAAAGGCAAGAAGCATGCTCAGTGGTACCGGGTTAGGACAAGAATTCTGGGCAGAGGCAGTGGAGACTGCATGTTACTTAGTTAACAGATCACCTTCATCAGCGTTGGAGGATAAGACTCCACATGAGGTATGGACTGGTAAGAAACCCTCTCTTTCACATCTAAGGGTATTTGGATGTGATGCATATGTACATATTCCAAAGGAGAAAAGGACCAAGTTGGATAATAAACCTGAAAGGTGCATCTTTATTGGGTATAAGGATGGTTTAAAGGGTTACAAGCTTTGGAACCCAGAAACAAGGAAGGTTGTGTATAGCCGAGATGTAGTGTTTAGAGAGGTGAAAGATGTTCTTACACATGAAGTCCTACCAAAGGAACCTGAGAAGATAGAGTTTGAGCTAAAGGAGGATGAATCAGACTCTACAATAGAAGAAGATTCAGAATAGGAAGAGCCACAAACCCCAGCTTTGAGAAGATAAGTTCGGGAAAGAAGGCAACCAGAAAGGTATAGTCCATTTGCTTTCTGTTCAGGTTTTGCCTTAACTATAACTGATGACGATCCTAGAACTGTCAGGGAGGCAGTAGACTCAGAGGATGGAAAACTCTGGAAGGAGGCCATGGTTGATGAAATGGCATCCTTGCACAAAAATGACGCATGGGATTTGGTGGACTTGCCGGCTAGAAGGAAGCCCATAGGGAGAAAATGGGTTTTTAAAAAGAAGATGAATGTAGAAGGCAAGGTGGAGAAATACAAAGCTCGGTTGGTAGCAAAAGGTTATTCCCAAGTGCCAGGAATTGATTTTGGTGATATTTTCTCTCCTGTTGCCAAAGTTACTTCTATTAGATTACTTTTATCTGTTGCTGCTGCATTTGATTTTGAGATAGAACATATGGATGTGAAGACAACATTTCTTCACGGGGATCTAGAAGAGGAGATCTACATGAAGCAACTTGAAGGCTTTATGGTGAAGGGTAAGAAAGACCTAGTATACAGGTTGAAGAAGTCGTTGTATGGGTTAAAACAGTCACCAAGGATGTGGTATCAAAAATTCGATACCTATATACGGGGACTTGGCTTCACTAGAAGCAAGGAGGATCACTGTGTTTATTTTAAATTAATTGGTGACCGTGTTATTTATTTTGTCTTGTATGTGGATGATATGTTGTTGATTGGAAATGACAAAGAAATTATCCAAGATTTGAAGACCCAACTGTTCTCCAAATTCGACATGAAGGATCTTGGTGCCGCAAACTATATTTTGGGCATGGAAATTAAGAGAGATCGGGCAAAGAGGAAGCTCTAGTTAAACCAGAGGAAGCATGTCGAGACTATATTGTAGAGGTTCAATATGCAGGATAGTAAACCGGTGAGTGTTCCTATTCCTGTAGGTGCAAAGCTGTCTGCTGAACAGTGTCCCAAGACACAAGAAGAAGAGGAGGATATGTCCCGTGTTCCATATGCAAGTGCAATGGGTAGCCTAATGTATGCAATGGTCTGTACTAGACCAGGCATTGCACATGCAGTGGGAGTATTGAGCAGGTTTATGTCAAACCCAGGGAAGGAGCATTGGACAGCAATGAAGCGGGTTTTCAGATATTTACGTGGCACTAGTGATTATGGTTTGTGCTACCAAGGAAGACCAGGATTAGAAATAATGTTGGACATTCGTGGTTTTGTTGATGCAGACTTGGCCGGAGATCTGGACCAAAGAAGATCTACATGTGGGTATGTGTTTAGCCTATTTGGAGGTGCAGTCAGTTGAATGAGTAAAAGACAGTTTGTAGTGGCGCTTTCAACTAAAGAGGCAGAATACATAGCAGCCACTCATGCAAGCAAGGAAGCAGTTTGATTGCAGAGATTGTGTTCAAGTATGGGGTTGGTACATCAAGCTATAAGGATATACTATGATAGCCAAAGTGCAATTTTCTTGGCTAAGAACCCTGCTTATCATTTAAAGACAAAGCACATTGATGTTCAATATCACTTTTTTAGAGATATGGTTGAGGTTAAAAGGGTGTTACTAGTAAAGGTGGACACTTTGAAGAATGTTGCAGATGCATTGACGAAGTCTATGAGCACTCAGAAGTTCTCTTGGTGTAGAGAAACAATGGGTGTTGAAGAATTGGCCAAATGACTAAGCTCTCCTCTGGCCCCTGTGGAAAGAAAACAACAAGTGGGAGAATGTTGGGTATGTGTTATATTCTTTCCACGACTAGCCCCATGCGTTGTATGTTGCGCTGGGCGTAGCAGGGGGGTCACAGGGGGGGCGGCAGCCCCCGCTGTCGAGGTCCGGGGTAGCGCCCCGGTGAAATTTTTTTTTTTGGTATGCAGTCCCACTCATATGCAGACCCACCCATGTTTTGTGCATGATTTTGCACATGGTTTTGGGGTACCATGGTTTTCGGCCCCTGTTATTTTGTAGATCCGGTCAAGGGAACTACGGTTATGTTCTAATCCAGGGTCAATGGATTGGGGTTTATGTATGCTTCGGCATGTATATATATGTGTTGTAACACTAAAAGGATTATAATGAAAAAATCAAGCTGGTCGTCCCAATTTGGGATCCAAGGGAAAATCTCTGTGTTTATCTGTTTTATGTTTTATGCTCTCGCTATTGTTTATTTTATGTTATAAGATTCATGCGTAGATAATTTATGTTCATGGTTAAAAACTACATTTGGTATCAAAGCTATTTCGGCTTCAAGGGGATGCCTTTGCTACTGAGGGTTTTTTGTTCAGGCCTGAGGTGGACCCTGTTCAGTGGGAGATCTGCGGGATCGATTCTTGCGGTGAAAGAAGATGGCGAGCAGCAGAAAGATAGAGATCGAGAAATTTAATGGTCAAAGTTTTGAGTTGTGGAAGCTCAAGATGGAGGATCTGTTGGTGGATAAAGATCAGTGGATCATGGTAGATCCAGGTAGTAAACCAACGGCAATGTCAGATGAAGACTGGAAGAAACTGGATCGGAAGGCTAAAAGCACAATACGGTTGTGTGTATCAGATTCAGTATTGTTGAATGTATCTGGGGAAGCTACGGCGAAGAATTTGTGGGAAAAACTTGGGACTTTGTACCAATCTAAGTCTCTGGTGAATAAGTTGTTCCTGCGGAAAAAGCTGTATAACCTGAGGATGAAGGATGGAGACTCATTGACAGAGCATCTGAATGCCTTCAATACTGTGGTAAGTCAGCTATCATCTGTTAATATTAAAATCTCAGATGAATATAAGTGCATCAGTTTGTTGTGCTCTCTACCAGACTCGTGGGAAATTCTGGTTATTGCAATAGGTAGCTATACAACTACCTTGAATTTTGATGACATTGTCTCAGACTTGCTGTCGGAGGAAATGAGACAGAGAAATATGGAGGGTCAGAATGGAGATGCCTTATCTGTACGAGGAAGGTCCCAGAACAGAAACAAGAATAAGGTTTCGAGTGGGAGATCTAAATCTAGAGGGAGATCTAAATCTCTTGGAAAGTTTGTAAAGGTGTGGTGGAAATGCGGAAAGGAAGGACACTACAAAAAGGAATGTAGATCTAAAGCTCCTGAGAAAGGAAAGGGATCTGATGAAGCTCCTTCTGCAGAGGCAAAAACCACCTCGGATGAAGGTGGAGATGTGTATTTGGCTTCTTCTTCAAATACTCATGTAGATCATGAGTCATGGTTGATTGACTCAGTTGCATCCTTTCACTTCACTCCCCATAGGGAGTGGTTCTGTGAGTATGAGAAATATGATGGTGGTGATGTCTTCCTAGGGGATGATAGGAAGGCCAAAATTGTCGGACTTGGAAAAGTCAAGCTGACGCTGCAAGGTGGAAGGATTAGAACACTTCCTGGTGTTCTGCATATACCTGCATTGGCTAGAAATCTGATTTTTGTAAGCAAGATGGATGATGCAGGTGTAAAAATAGTGTTCGAGAAAGATACCTGCAAGATGGTTTGGGGAGCACTAGTATTAATGCGAGGAGTTCGGACTGGAACTCTGTACAAGCTACAAGGTAGCACTGTTATTGATGGGTGTAACAATTATGTAGTTCCTAAAAATGGAGTGGAAAGCTTAGCTGTCTCTGGAGAAAAGACCATGCTATGGCATCAAAGGTTTGGACATATTGGAGAGAAGGGCCTTCGGATACTACATATAAATGGTATGGTAGAAGGTATGTCTAATTGCTTTCTGGATTTCAATTTCTGTGACCATTGTGTATATGGGAAGCAGAATCGGGTGAGTTTTCCTTCTGGTGCTAGGAGGGCGAACAAGATATTAGAACTTATGCACAGTGATGTGTTTGGACTTGTGTCAGTTCCATCACTGGGAAAGTCTGTGTACTATGTTTCATTCATAGATAACTTCTCAAGGAATACATGGATATATTTATTGAGGAAGAAATCTGAAGTCTTTGAAAAATTTAAAGAATTTAAGGCTCTGGTGGAAAACCAGACAGAGAAGAAGATAAAGGCACTGAGGACAGGTAATGGTGGGGAGTTCTGCAAGAAGGAATTTGAAGAGTTCTGTAAGAAGTGTGGTATAGCACGCCAGAAGACTACTCCATACACACCTTAACAAAATGGAGTTGCAGAAAGAATGAACAGAACACTGATGGAAAAGGCAAGAAGCATGCTCAGTGGTACCGGGTTAGGACAAGAATTCTGGGCAGAGGCAGTGGAGACTGCATGTTACTTAGTTAACCGATCACCTTCATCAGCGTTGGAGGATAAGACTCCACATGAGGTATGGACTGGTAAGAAACCCTCTCTTTCACATCTAAGGGTATTTGGATGTGATGCATATGTACATGTTCCAAAGGAGAAAAGGACTAAGTTGGATAATAAATCTGAAAGGTGCATCTTTATTGGGTATAAGGATGGTTTAAAGGGTTACAAGCTTTGGAACCCAGAAACAAGGAAGGTTGTGTACAGCCGAGATGTGGTGTTTCGAGAGGTGAAAGATGTTGTTACACATGAATTCCTACCAAAGGAACCTGAGAAGATAGAGTTTGAGCTAAAGGAGGATGAATCAGACTCTACAATAGAAGAAGATTCAGAAGAGGAAGAGCCACAAACCCCAGCTTTGAGAAGATAAGTTCGGGAAAGAAGGCAACCAGAAAGGTATAGTCCATCTGCTTTTTGTTCAGGTTTTTCCTTAACTATAACTGATGATGATCCCAGAACTATCAGGGAGGCAGTAGAATCAGAGGATGGAAAAATCTGGAAGGAGGCCATAGTTGATGAAATGGCATCCTTGCACAAAAATGAGGCATGGGATCTGGTGGAGTTTCCGGCTGGAAGGAAGCCCATAGGGAGAAAATGGGTGTTTAAAAAGAAGATGAATGTAGAAGGCAAGGTGGAGAAATACAAAGCTCGGTTGGTAGCAAAAGGTTATTCCCAAGTGTCAGGAATTGATTTTGGTGATGTTTTCTCTCCTGTTGCCAAAGTTACTTCTATTAGATTACTTTCATCTGTTGCTGCTGCATTTGATTTTGAGATAGAACAGATGGATGTGAAGACAAAATTTCTTCACGAGGATCTAGAAGAGGAGATCTACATGAAGCAACCTGAAGGCTTTATGGTGAAGGGTAAGAAAGAACTGGTATGCAGGTTGAAGAAGTCTCTGTATGGGTTAAAACAGTCACCAAGGATGTGGTATCAGAAATTTGATACCTATATACGGGGACTTGGCTTCACCAGAAGCAAGGAGGATCACTGTGTTTATTTAAAATTAATTGGTGACCGTGTTATTTATTTGGTCTTGTATGTGGATGATATGTTGTTGATTGGAAATGACAAAGAAATTATCCAAGATTTGAAGACTCAACTGTTCTCCAAATTCGACATGAAGGATCTGGGTGCTGCAAACTATATTTTGGGCATGGAAATTAAGAGAGATCGGGCAAAGAGGAAGCTCTGGTTAAACCAGAGGAAGTATGTCGAGACTATATTGCAGAGGTTCAATATGCAGAATAGTAAACCGGTGAATGTTCCTATTCCTGTAGGTGTAAAGCTGTCTGCTGAACAGTGTCCCAAGACACAAGAAGAAGAGGAGTATATGTCCCGTGTTCCATATGCAAGTGCAGTGGGTAGCCTAATGTATGAAATGGTCTGTACTAGACCAGACATTGCACATGCAGTGGGAGTATTGAGCAGGTTTATGTCAAACCCAGGGAAGGAGCATTGGACAACAATGAAGCGGGTTTTCAGATATTTACGTGGCACTAGTGATTATGGCTTGTGCTACCAAGGGAGACCAGGATTAGAAATAATGTTGGACATTCGTGGTTTTTTTGATGCAAACTTGGCTGGAGATCTGGACCAAAGAAGATCTACAAGTGGGTATGTGTTTAGCCTATTTGGAGGTGCAGTCAGTTGGATGAGTAAAAGACAGTCTATAGTGGCGCTTCCAACTACAGAGGCAGAATACATAGCAGCCACTCATTCAAGCAAGGAAGCAGTTTGGTTGCAGAGATTGTGTTCAAGTATGGGGTTGGTACAACAAGCTATAAGGATAGACTGTGATAGACAAAGTGCAATTTTCTTGGCTAAGAACCCTACTTATCATTCAAAGACAAAGCACATTTATGTTCAATATCACTTTGTTAGAGATATGGTTGAGGCTAAAAGGGTGTTACTGGTAAAGGTGGACACTTTGAAGAATGTTGCAGATGCATTGATGAAGTCTGTGAGCACTCAGAAGTTCTCTTGGTGTAGAGAAACAATGGGTGTTGAAGAATTGGCCAAATGACTAAGCTCTCTTGTGGCCCCTCGTGGAAAGAAAACAAGAAGTGGGAGAATGTTGGGTATGTGTTATATTCTGTCCACGACTAGCATGAAACATTGTACGTTGTGCTGGGCGCAGTAGGGAAGTCACAGGGGGGGCGGCAGCCCCCTCTGTCAGGGTTCGGGGCAGCGCCCCGGCGAATTTTTTTTTTTTTGGTATGCGGTCCCACTCATGTGCGGACCCACCCATGTTTTGTGCATGAGTTTGCACATGGTTTTGGGGTACGATGGTTTTCGGCCCCTGTTATTTTGTAGATCCGGTCAAGAGAACTACGATTATGTTCTAATCCAGGGTTAATGGATTGGGGTTTATGTATGCTTCGGCATGTATATATATGTGTTGTAACACTAAAAGGATTATAATGAAAAAATCAAGTTGATCGTCCCAATTTGGGATCCAGGGGAAAATCTCTGTGTTTATCTGTTTTATGTTTTATGCTCTCGCTATTGTTTATTTTCTGTTATAAGATTCGTCTGTAGATCATTTCTCTTCGGGGTTAAAACCTACATGTTGAATGGTGGAGGGCGATGAAACAACGCAAAATTGAACTTAAACGGTTGATCTGCAGAGATCAACGGTGGAAGGGGCACACGATGGGTCGCAGTGTAAAAGAGAAAAGCAGTTTTGGTTAAAGAAACCAGCAATATTGCGCAACGAAAAGGCGGATGAGTGGTTTCACCTTTTCGAATGCGATATGCGTTAGAGCCCGCCACGTGGCATTCTGAAACTGATTATATCGCGTAGCTCTTGGAGAATTAACCTTCGTACTGAAATATACATGATATGGAGTGTCTGCCGTTAGATATGGGGTCACAGATCTGATGGTCGGGGAGAGAGTGCGATATTGATAAGATGCGCAGGTAATAACATGTGAGGCGGTTTTACTATGGATCGTCTGATCAGGGAATTGACGGCGGAGATCTGATCTGGAAAGGGTAGGACCCAGGGCGCTGGGCCTATCGGGATGAATTTGGGTCGTTGGATGAAACAAATCAATGGCTCAAACGTGATCTATGGGTTAACGAAAATAAAAATGAGACAGAAAAAGAGTTAGTGTGGGCCGTTGATCTAGAGAGATCAACGGCTAAGATTTGGTCGAAAACATTATAAAGCGAGGTGTATGAAATTTAACCAAGGTGGCGAGGAAAGATTTGGACCGTCGGATCTTATTGCAAGAATGGCCTAGATGTAATCCGAGCTTTGCGATCAGCGGGGGCAAAACAGAATGGGCGCTAATGCGATTGGCTGTGGATCGTTGATCTGAGGGCTAGATCAATGGTGGGGAATGAATCGGGAGGTGGCCAAAGGTGAAGGGAAAGGCTTATGGATGGAGTGATAAGGGTCGTGAGATCAGGGAAAGGCGGAAAAGATGGATGACTGATAATTCATCGAGGGATCACCAATCAGGGGTGGCAAATAAAATATAAAACGCGCCCGATTAAATATTCCGATGCGAGATTGCGTGGGTCGTTGATCATTTTAGATCAACGGTGGAGATTGTTTTAAATCATGAACTGACAGAACCCTTTATAACATATGAAAATCAGAATTTTGTAAAATACAAAGGATTTTTGTGTCGGGGAGGGATTATTTATGAGGTTTGGCACCCGATGGCGGGGCCTTTGGATATATGGTAAGAAGCAGAGGGATCGGGGGTTATATGCATAAGAGGGCCAATCAAAATCAGGACGAAGGAGTGGGATTTTCAAATGCGCCCGATCAAAAACTCCGATGCGAGACTGTAATGGTCGTTGATCGGCCTTTAGATCAACGGTTGGTTTATGTTAAAAACAATGAACTGGCGGGTTTAACATAAACATAGGAAAAGTGGGTTTTGATGAATTTACAAAGGAAAAATATGGTCAGGAAGGTTTTATATAAACATTTAAGCGTCCGATTGCGGGCTCTTGGGTTATATGAAGGAAAGCGGAGGTTGGGGGTTTATATATAAAAAGGCCAATTGGCATCGGGAGTTTTTACGTAACTAAATACTTGTGCTCATCAAAGTTTCTGATGCGATAAGCGCCCGATGGGTTTAGCGCTTGGTTCCAGAACCAAGTCACATGGAGGGGAAGTGGTTTAGGACTTAGCCCAAAGGGGCTTAGGCCTGTGGCTAAAAAGACTATTTTTTTATGATTTTTTCAAAGTTTTTCAATGGATTTGGGGGTTTCGGTAAGGTTTAAAAATAAGTTTTAAACCTTATAAAAGGGGTTTTATGAAAGGAATAAGGGAATAAATGAAAAATAGAGGAATTTCATAGGAGTAAGGGGGATTAAAAATGAAGGTTAATGATGAAGGGGAAAATGAGTAAAATGAGGGAAAAATGGGGATTTTTGCAATAGTCTTTTGTTCATGAAAACAACAGATTTTTAGAACTTGAAAGGGAGACAACAGTGAATATTAATCATAGGATAAGATATCTTCATAAGGCTTCAAGAGATAACAATTTTGGCAATAAAACTTGTTTCTTGAAGGCTTCAAAAATGTTTTAGCCACCATTTGATATGACAAATTTTATAGGTGGCTAACACCTACATTTAATATAAATGTCGTAAATATACTGTAAGCATTTTTATCATTAATAATTCAAATTAAACATCCACATTACTCAAAAATATATTTTTTTTAAGTCAGAGAAACATCTTATATTATGATACACAAAAAATTACATCATAGTTTGATGGTCTGCTAGACTGGAAACCAGACGAGTTGCAATAGAATAAAACCTTGTTACGAAATCTAACTGAGCTAGCCCAAAGGTTACTTTGTCTATGATATCTCCTAGACCTATTAAAAAAATTTACATATCTATTGACCCTTAAACATTTACAACATACTAGAGGCCTAAGTGTAAAACCATCTTTCATATCCAAATCTACATACCTTCTACTTATTCTATAACTATATTTTGGCCTTGATAGCCAACTACCCAAAAAAACAAAATTCAACAAAGATACATAATCATTTATCATAGGACAATGGAGGGGTTTCCTCCCCACCTGAACCAGATGCAGATGTCACTATCTATGTTGGGGTTGTTATCATTGTCGCCCCCGTTCTCGGTGTTGTTGGTGGCCTATTGCTAGCTCCCACTAGATATTTGACCTTATACTTCGTAATCTTAATAGGATTCCCAAGTCCATGTCCCAGTGTAATATCGAGGTTGTGGATGAACTTCATGTAAATTGAGAAAAAATTGTTCATTTCCCCAATGCGGTCATCCTACAGAAGTTCAGTATTGAATACCCTCTTGATTGCCTCTCGCCTCCCTTAAGTCTACGCTGAATTACTTTCATTTGCAGATGGTATTCCATCTGTCGCTTAATTCTCTCCTCTGTTGCCTCTGCCTGCAACTTTCAACCGATGTTTTTACATTGCAATTTTTTTCCTACATTATCTGGTACATCATTTGTCTCATCTGATACTTCCTCGTATTTATTATTTGGTTAACCTCCTCTTCAATCCTATATTCCGGGGTGTTCCTCCTTTTTCGTATTACTTCATTTTTCTAGACCTCGATGATTTATTTGCCTATGTTAGGAGCAATCTCATCGTACTTGAGGTTTTCTTCCTTTTCCACCTCATCTAATTTTTTTCTCTTACCAGCCGAAGGGCTTTGAGCTTCTGCTCTCAGCCTTCTCCTTTGCCTTCCAACTCCATTTCTTACCATAACTATTCTAGATGTCATGTCTCTCTGACAACCATACATTCTTTTCTTACTTCTCCCCCTTTTCTCTTCCAAACTCATCCCTATCTCTCCCATGTAGCATCCCTTGTTAACATATAATGAAAACTCCATATCACCAAAATCCTCCCTATACTTTGGGCATCTTCTCTAATCATTTCCATATTTTTTTTTTGTCGATGCCATTGCAATAAAATCATGCGAGGATGGGACAATATTCCCTCTCATTCGCCTTTTCAAATGGCATGTACATGCTCATTTTAGCCATGGTACTTTACTAATAATTTTTCACCCCAATATTTGTCCTTCTCCACCTTCCTAAATGTCCATTCTCATAAATTCTACCTCCCAACGCACAATTATGTGATTCTAGCTTCCACTTATTCCTTTCCACTATCCTCACTTCCTTCATCTCTTGTTGCCACATACCTCCTTGATCTTCCTCACTTCCTGCTACTTGTCCCTTCATCTTTATTAAAAAAATTTAATTTCCCCAGATGGGTTGTTATCGCCCTCCTCGTCCACCCTATGTCCTTCATGTTTCTCATCTGAAAGGGGTAGATCTCTTTCCTCAAGCTCTTAGAAATTCTCCTTGAGTTGTCCTTCCACCAATTCCTCCTAGGTCATTTCGGTTAGAAATCTCATTCTTTAGACCCCTTCGTTGGCCACTTTTTCTATCAACACATCTGTTGAGTGCCTGAATAGATTGAATTCTACTATTTTTAGCTCTTCTAGGTTATCCTTAATCCTATAAATAATTTGGCTAATCCATCAGTTCCTTGTGACTTTTTTCATAGGGGTGCCACATTGTAGTCTTCGAGTTTCCTGAATGGCTAGAGCTGAGTCTCCTTGTACTATTAAAATTATCCTCCTTTCCTGTCATAATGTTTCCAAACCTTTTTCTAGAGATTGGAACTCTGTTGTGCTATTTTTGGTGTGTCCCATGTTTATGAAGTATAACCTTTTTATTTTCCCCGTTCAATATCTGATGATTCCTCCTGCACCATCCTTTCTTGGGCTGCCTTTGGCTACCTCGTCAAACTTAAATTTCTAGAAACCTTTAGAAGGAACTTGCCATACTGTTGTGCATGTCCTAATACAGATTTTCTTTTGGCCTCAGGAGCTTGTCACCCAGGAAATTCAAGTAAAAAAACTTTAAGATTCTTTCTTCCTGAAGGGATGGATTTTCTTCTGTGATTTGAAATCATTTTCTACCAATGGTTTCCTTCATCTGACGTTGAATTTCTTCCATCAGTTTTAATAGAGGAATATTTTTATATTTTAAGGTTTTGTGGTTGCATTCCTTCCAGAGTGACCAATGGATGAACCGTGGAATCAAGTTCTAAGTTGAATTAACCACTTCATTTAACCATGATTTTTATTTTTCTTATCTCTTTTGTGATATCTTGGATTTATATGTTTCTTATATTAGCTTGTCGGAGGATTTTTACATTCCATGCTCTCCACTTGTTATTGAGAAGACCCAACGACAAAAAATGGTGGAATTTTCTGAGTCCCAGTCCCTTTGTGGATTACTGTAGACATCTCCATTCTGGTTTATTCAATTTTGGTAGCTTTTATCAGACATTGTCCCATAATAGGGTGTTATTTCCATCTCTTACTTCCAAAAAGTTGTGATTTTGTATAATGTCCCTATTGGACTCTACTAAAGACCAAATGGTTGATACTGAGATTGAACCAGTGAGCCTGATCAAGTTTGTTGTTTGACAATTTGGGGCATGTTTTTATTTCCATAGTTTTTCCCAATGTATCTCCCCTCTCGTTAACCATTTCCACCACAACTTTGCTCCATTTTCTTTGTTGATTATCTCAGGGTCCTAAAGGTCCAGGACTCCTGCCCTCTTGGATTTACAAGTCATATTCCAAGAGACCGTTGCCAATTTTATTTTTTCCTTTGCTCCTATCCATAATAATTTCTTTTTATCTCCTTTATTTTTTGTAGTACTCCTTTGGGTGCTGGAAGGATGGATATAATGTATTTAAAGATGGCTTGGAGCACAACCTTTACTAGCACCAACCAACCTGACAGGTTCAGTGCTCTTATTTTCCATGTGTTGACCCTATCTTCTATGTTGGATATGATTTTTTCCCAATTGGATTTTTCCAGGCTTGTGTTGTTAAGGGTATTCCAAGATATTTGGAAGGGAGGGATGTCTTATCAAAACACAAGATAGATGCTAGATTTTTTTGGATAGCAATGAGAGTGTTGGAAAGAAAAATCATAGATTTAGACAAGTTTAACTCCAGAACTTATGCCTTCATGAAGGTATTCAGAATGTGTTTGTAAACGTGGGCCTACTTGACTGTAGGCACACCATGCAACATGGTGTCATTTGTAAATTGTTGGTGAGTGGTTTCTTGAATGTTATCATGAAAATCTAGCCCTGTGATATTCTCTTCTTTGTTGGTCATTGTTATAGCTCTACCCAACCCATCCATTACCAACATAAAGAGGAATGGAGACAAAGGGTCCCCTTGCAGAATACCCTTGGATGGGAAGAGAGGTTTTGAAGCGGCTCCATTAAAAAGAATAAAAAATATGGGTGAACATACCATAGCAATTATCGAACTAATCCAGTGGTTATCAAATCCAAAAGCTTGTAGAACTGCTACCATATATTCCCAGTTGATCTTATCATAGACATTGGATAAGTCCAACTACATTATCCTTCCAAAAAAAATTTGTCTTCAATGGGTGATCCACTTATGAGCCAGAATTATATTGTCTAGGATCTGCCTTCTCTCCACATACCCTCATTGTTCTTCCCATATCAAATAAGGAAGATTTTTTTTTAACCTATTAGTAGCAACTTTGGAAATAACTTTATATGTCACATTGCATAGTGTTATAGGTCTGATTTTTTCTAGGGTACTTACCTATTCTTACTTATGGTTTAGGGATATAAATGTTGAATTTAGAGATTTGAAAGCTATTGTTGATTTCTTGAGAGTCAACTACCACCTCATAGATGTATTCTTTGATTGTTTCCCAGTAGGATTTAAAAATAAATATGGTGAATCCATGAGACCTAGGGACTTCCCATTCGCCATTTCATTAACTACAAAAGCCACTTCATCCAAAGAAACTGGCTTGTTTAGGTTTTTATTATGCTCCTCAGTGAGTTTCTTTGGGATGTGTCTCACTATCCTTTGAGTATGTTCCCTTATTTTCACATGGGTCTCTTCAGATATCTTTTTAAAGTGTTTCACCAGGACCCCTCTATGTCCTAGTGAGCCTCAAATATTTTCCCTTTTTCGTCCTTTATTATGACAATTCTATTGGATTTTCTATTCTTTATTATTGATCAATGAAATAATTTGGTGTTTTCTCTCCCTCTTTAAGCCATAGCACTTGGAATTTCTTCCTCCAAAGGATTTCCTCTTGTTTGCATCTCTCCAAACATTTCATTAGCAACTTCATTTCCTCTTCTTTGCTTCCCTCTGAATATTTGTATGAGATTAATCGTTGTTGTAGGACTTCCATTTTCTTTTCCAATTACTTTTTCTCATGAATATATGTTTCCAAAATTTGATTTTTTCCACTGCTTTAGTTTCATTTTGATGTATTTTAGTCTACCTCGTAGAGTAAACATCTTAGATCCTCTGGCAAGGATACTTTCTTTCCACCATGTTTTTATACTCTCTCTAAATTTAGAATTCTCTAAAAAGAATGTTTCAAATATGAAGGATTTATTTTTACGAGTTCCCGCCAATTGCATAATTAATAACACTGGCCAGTGGTCAGATCCCCCACGGGGCAAAATTTTTGTTGCCACATCTACCCCTCTCATTAGTAAATCCTCCAAAATCGATAATCTATCAAGCCTAGATTCCACTTGATGCTGCCCTCTCTGCTTATTGCTCCATGTGAAGCATCCATTTTTTTTTCATGTCTATGAATCTGGTTCCCTTTATGAATTCCTTGAATTCATCAGAATCTATGTTTGTTCTTCTTAGTCCCCCCTTTTTTTTTTCTGAAATAGAGATTATCATATTAAAATCTCCCCCTCCACATAATGGAGGTTTACTTTCCTTCTTTATATGCTTCTTAGATTTTGCAACATCTTGATCTTTTCCTTGAGACTTTGAGGCTCATATATATTAGTGAAAACCATTTGCTAGGGGTTCCTATAACTTGAATTTATACCAATAGATATGCTATGTTTGCTTCATAATCTAGAAGAAGCATGGATTGGGGGTTACAGTAAATTTCAAAATGCCCAGTCGAGCCCCATGATTCCAATTCTAATAAGCCATACTGTGTTCCTAGTTTCTTGCATAATTAATTTATTTTTCCTACAGAACATTTTGATTCCTGAATAAAAAATACATCAGGTTGTTCCATTTGAATCTTTTTTTATAACAACCTTTGTTTTCTAAGGCTATTAATGCCTCTTATATTCAAAGATGAAACTCTCATCATTAGTGATGGTTAGAGGAGAGCGAGCCTAGAGCTCGCATCTTACCTGAATTAATTAACATAGCTCCAAAATCATTTAGGGCGACATTGTTCAACTTTATTCCTTACTTCTTTTGGCTTTGCAACAATGCTAGAACTATATGAGAATCTATTGCTTTAAATCCTAGCCAAGACCCCTTGTTAGAGCCTCCTTCTTTTTCTGGATGTGGTATTGTCTGCCCTCGTAATCTCTTCTGTTCTCTCATCAGGTATAAATAATGGAATTTTTTTATTTGATACTAATTAATTACTTGTATGCCTTGATTCTTTTCCTGTTCCACCAAACATTGGAGGTCGATTCCTTCCCTTCAAATTAACTCCTATCATTATGGGTCCTATGTTCCTAACTCACTGGGTGTCATCTCCACATCTCTTTCAAAATATTTTGATAGATATGGGATATCTCCTTTCAGCACACATTCCTTAGTTGGTTTTCACATTTCCTCCTCTCTGTTGTTTTCTTTAGTCTATGTTTCTTCATACTCCCTCCCTTCATTCTCCAGTTTTTCCTTAGAAAAAATTTCAAAGTTGTTTTTCTGAGTTCTCCTTCCATGATTACATTGGTGTTGTCTTCTGTTAGGTCTTCCCCTTGGCTTAGGTCTCATAAAACCCTCTACATCTCTTTGATCTATCTCTTCTTCTTTTTCTTCCATTTTTCTTCATGGGAATTCCTTTATCATGTGGCCATGTTCATGGAATCTCTAACATTTGAAAGGGATTTTCTCATAGTCCATTAGTTGCAGCCAAAATTCACCCCTAAACTCTAGCTTGGATGCTTCTGGTAGGGCTCTAGTGACATCCATTTCTACACATATTTTGACATATGTTGTGTATCTTCCTTGTAGCATCGCTTCCAAAATTTTAATGAATTTACCCAAGGAATACCCTAGTAATTTTAATATTGTAGGAAGCCAATCAGTTCCTTTTGACTTTGTTCTTAAGATTCAGCTACCACCTCATAGACGCCACTTGATACTGCCATCTTTGCTTATTGCTCCATGTGAAGTATCCATTTGTTTTTTCATGTCTATGAGTATGGTTTCCTCTATGAATTCCTTGAATTCTTCAAAATCTCTTTTTTTTCTTCTTTTCCCCCCCTTTTTTTTCTAAGAGTGAGGTTATCATATTAAAATCTCCCCCACCACACAAGGGAGGTTTATTTTTCTTCTTTATATGCTTCTTAGATTTTGCAACATCTTGATATTTTCCTCGAGACTTTGAGGCTTATATATATTAGTGAAAACCATTGTGCCAGGGGTTCCTATAACTTGAATTTATACCAACAGATATGCCATGTTTGCCTCATAATCTAGAAGAATCATGGATTGGGGGTTACAGTAGATTTCAAAACCCCCAGTCGAGCCCCGTGTTTCCAATTCTAATGAGTCATACCGTGTTCCTAGTTTCTTGCATAATTAATTTATTTTTCCTACAGAACATTTTGATTCCTGAAGAAAAAATACATCAGGTTGTTCCATTTGAATCTTTTTTTATAACAACCTTTATTTTCTAAGGCTATTAATGCCTCTTATATTCAAAGATAAAACTCTCATCATTAATGATGGTTGGAGGAGAGCGAGCCTAGAGCTCGCATCTTACCTGAATTAATTAACATAGCTCCAAAATCATTTAGGACGACGTTGTTCAACTTTATTCCTTCTTTTGGCTTTGCGGAAATGCTAGAACTATATGAGAATTTATTGCTTTAAATCCTAGCTGAGACCCCTTTTTAGAGCCTCCTTCCTTTTCTAGAGGTGGTATTGTCTATCCTCGTAATCTCGTCTCTTCTCTCATCGGGTATAAATAATGGAATTTATTTATTTGATCCTAATTAATTACTTGTGTGCCTTGATTCTTTTCCTGTTCTACCAAACACTGGAGGTCAATTCCTTCCCTTCCAATTAACTCCTGTCATTATGGATCCTATGTTCCTAACTCACTGGGTGTCATCTCCACGTCTCCTTCAAAATATTTTGATAGATATGGGATATCCCCTTTCAACACACATTCCTCAGTTGGTTTCCCCATTTCCTCCTCTTTGTTGTCTTCTTTGGTCTATGTTTCTTCATCCTCCCTCCCTTACTTCTCCAGGTTTTCCTCAACAAAAATTTCAAAGTTGTTTTTCCGAGTTCTCCTTCCATGATTACTTTGGTGTTGTCTTCTGTTAGGTCTTCCCCTTGGCTTAGGTCTCATAAAACCCTCTACATCTCTTTGATTTGTCTCTTTCTTTTTTCTTCCATTTTTCTTCATGGGAACTCCCTTATCAGGTTGCCATGTTCATGGAATCTCTAACATCTGAAAGGAATTTTCTCGTAGTCCATTATTGCAGCCAAAATTCACCCCTGAACTCTAGATTAGACGCTTCTGGTAGGACTCTAGTGACATCCATTTCTACACAAATTTTGACATATGTTGTGTATCTTCCTTGTAGTGTCGCTTCCAAAATTTTAATGAATTTACCCAAGGAATACCCTAGTACTTTTAAGATTGTAGGAAGCCATTAGTCCAAAGGAAGGGAGTACAACCTGACCCAAACCGGGATGGATGTGAAGGTTTCCTTCTCTGAGGTAAATATTACCATCCACGGGTGCATATACAGACCAGTTGATGCAAATAAATATGGACCACCTTAAAATATTAGGTCTGTGTCTTCCATATTAGCAAATATAACCATAAAGAATCATTTTGATCCTAAGAGTAGTTCTATTCCCCCCCCCCTTGGTTTCTATTGATGTTTGATCCAATCATAAAAGGATTTTTCTGTGGGCCAGAGCCCCATGAATTTACATATGATTTCATATGATATCATGCATTCCTTGAAGGCTTGGGTTTCAGGATCAATGATTAATGTCATTGGGATCATTGTCATTTTTTACTTACATGGTTCTATAGTTCTTCCAGGTTATCCTCAATCCTATAAATAATTTGGCTATGCCATCAGTTCCTTGTGACTTTGTTCATAGGGGTGCCACATTGTAGTCTTCGAGTTTCTTGAATGGCTAGAGCTGAGTCTCCTTGTACTATTACATTTATCCTCCTTTCCTGTTATAGTTTTTCCAAACCTTTTTCTAGAGCTTGGAACTCTATTGTGTTGTTTTTGGCGTGTCCTATGCTTATGAAGTATAAGCTTTGTATTTTCCCCATTCAATATCTGATGATTGCTCCCATACCATCCTTTCTTGGGTTACCTTTGGCCACCCCGTCAAATTTCAATTTCTAGAAACCTTCAGAAGGCACTTGCCATATTGTTGTGCCTCTCTTGATATAGATTTTCTTCTGGCCTCAGGACCTTGTCACCTAGGAAATTCAAGTAAAAAAACTTTAAGATTTTTTCTTCCTGAAGGGATGGATTTTCTTCTATGATTTGAAATCATTTTCTACCAATGGTTTCCTTCATCTAAAGTTGAATTTCTTCCATTAATTTTATAAGAGGAATATTTTTATATTTTAAGGTTTTGCAGTTGCATTCCTTCCAGAGTGACCAATAGATGAACCCTGGAATCAATTTCTAGGTTGAATTAACCACTTCATTTTTGTTATAGTGCACTCACTATTTTATAATTGTGTCTTGAATATTTTCTTTGTGTCTGTCAATTTGTCTATATATAATTTCCAGCCATTCCCATAGGGATTTCAAATATTTACAAGTATTCAATAAATGGTTGATATTTTCCTCTTCCTACCCACACAGGTAGTACCATGATGGACCTACCATTCCTCTCCTTGTGAGATTCTCCCTATGTAGAACCTTTATGGGAAAAACTAGCCATAGAAATGTTTTGATTTAAGGCCAGTGTGAAACCTCCCAAGTTTGCTCCAGGCCTGGTCCTAGACTTTGAGGTTTGCGTCCCTGAGATAAAACTTGGCTTCTTTGAGTTTGAACTCCCCTCCCTCTTTCTTTCCCCGTATAAGTTGATATATGTCTTTATTTACAATAATTTTTATTTTGCTTAGCTCTTTTGTGATATCTTGGATTTTTAAGTTTCTTATATTAACTTGTCGGAGCATTTTTACACTCCATGCTCTCCACTTGTTATTGAGAAGTTCCGACGACTAAAAATGGTGGACTTTTCTAAGTCGCAACCCCTCTGTGGATTACTGTAGACATCTCCATTATAGTTTATTCAATTCTAGTAGCTTTTGTCAGGCATTGCCCCATAATAGGGTGTTATTTCCATCTCTTACTTCCCATAAGTTGTGATTTTGTATAATGTCCCTATTGGACTCTACTAAAGACCAAATGGTTGATACTGAGATTGAACCAGTGAGTCTGATCAAGTTTTTTGTTTGACAATTTGGGGAATATTTTTCTTTCCATAATTTTTCCCAAGGTGTCTCCCCTCTCTCTAACCATTTCCACCACAACTTTGCTCCATTTTCTTTGTTGATTATCTCAGGGTCCTGAAGGTATAGGACTCCTACCCTCTTAGATTTACAAGTCATATTCCAAGAGGCCAGTGCCAATTTTCTTTTTTCCTTTTCTTCTATCCACATCAAATTTCTTTTTATCTCCTTTATTTTTTTTAGTACTCCTTTGGGCGTTGGAAGGATAGATAGAATGCATTTCAAGATGGCATGGAGCACCACTTTTACTAGCACCAACCTACCTGACAGGTTCAGTGCTCTTAGTGTCCATATCTTGAGCCTACCTTCCAGGTTGGATATGATTTTTTCCCAATTGGATTTTTCTAGGTTTGTGTTGTTAAGGGTATTCCAAGATATCTGGAAGGGAGGGATTTCTTATGGAATCACAAGATAGATGCTAGATTATTTTGGATAGCAATGTGAGTGTTGAAAAGAAAAATCATAGATTTAGAAGAGTTTAACTCCGGAACTTATGCCTTCATGAAGGAATTCATAATGTGTTTGTAAACGTGCACCTCCTTGACTATAGGCACACCATACAACATGGTGTCATTTACAAATTGTTGGTGAGTGGTTTCTTGAATTTTTTCATGATAATTTAGCCTTGTGATAGTCCCTTCTTTGTTGGTTGTTGTTATAGCTCTAACCAACCCATCCATTATCAACATAAATAGGAATGGAGACAAAGGGTCCCCTTACAGAATACCCCTGTATGGGAAGAGAGGTTTTGTAGCAGCTCCATTATGAAGAATCAAAAATATGGGTAAAGATGCCATAGCAATTATCGAACTAATCCAGTGGTTATCTTAGCCAAAAGCTTATAGAACTGCTACCATATATTCCCAGTTGATCTTATCATAGACATCGGATAAGTCCAACTACATTATCATTCTAGACTTTTTCTATGTCTTCAATGGGTGATCCACTTCATAAGCCAAAATTATATTGTCTAGGATCTGCCTTTCCTCCACATACCCTGATTGTTCTTCCCATATCAGATAAGGAAGAATTTTCTTAACCTATTAGTAGCAACTTTGAAAATAATTTTATATGTCACATTGCATAGTGCTATAGGTCTGATTTTTTCAAGGGTACTTACCTATTATTACTTAGGGTTTAGGGATATAAATGTTGAATTTAGAGATTTCAAAACTATTGTTGATTCTTGAGAATTAGCTACCACCTCATAGATGTCTTCTTTGATTATTTCCCAGTAGGATTTAAAAAAAAAATATGGTAAATCCATCAGACCCAGGGGCTTTCCCATTCGCCTTTTCATTAACTACAAAAGTCACTTCCTCCAAAGAAAATGGCTTGTTTAGGTTTTTATTATGCTCCTCAGTGAGTATCTTTGGGATGTGTCTCACTATCCTTTGAATATGTTCCCTTCTTTTCACCTAGGTCTCTTCAGATATCTTTTTAAAGTGCTTCATTGGGACCCCTATATGTCTTGGTGAGCCTCAAATATCTTTCCTTTTTCATCCTTTATTATAAAAATTCTATTGGATTTTCTATTCTTTATTATTGATCAGCGAAATAATTTTGGGTTTTCTCTCCCTCTTTAAGCCATAGCACTTAGGATTTCTTCCTCCAGAGGATTTCCTCTTGTTTTCATCTCTCCAACCATTTCATTAGCAACTTCATTTCCTCTTCTTTTCTTCCCTTTGAATAGTTGTATGAGATTAATCATTGTTGTAGGACTTTCATTTTCTTTTCCAATTACTTTTTCTCATGAAATATGTTTCCAAACTTTGATTTTTTCCACTGATTTAGTTTCTTTTTGAGGTATTTTAATCTACCTCATAGAGTAAACATCTGAGATCCTCTAGCAGGGATAATTTATTTCCTCCATGTGTTTATATTATCTCTGACTTTAGAATGCTCTAACCAGAATGTTTCAAATATGAAGGGTTTATTTTTACGAGTTCCTGCCATTTGCATAATTAATAACACTGGCTAGTGGTCAGATCCCCCACAGAGTAGAATGTTTGTTGCCACATCTACCCATCTCATCAGTAAATCATACGAAATCAATAATCTATCAAGCCTAGACGCCACTTGATGCTGCCCTCTCTTATTATCACTCCATGTGAAGCATCCATTTGTTTTTTTCATATCTATGAGTATGGTTTCCTCTATGAATTCGTTGAATTCTTCAGAATCTTTGTTTTTTCTTCTTTGTCCCCATTTTTTTTTCTAAAAGTGAGGTTATCATATTAAAATCTCCCCCACCACACAGGGGAGGTTTAATTTACTTCTTTATATGCTTCTTAGATTTTGCAACATCTTGATATTTTCCTTGAGCCTTTGAGGCTCATATATATTAGTGAAAACCATTGTGCCAGTGGTTCCTATAACTTGAATTTATACCAACAACTATGCTATTTTTTCTTCATAATCTAGAAAAATCATGGAATGGGGGTTATAGTAGATTTCCAAACCCCCAGTCGAGCCTCGCGTTTCCAATTCTAATGAGTCATACCATGTTCCTAGTTTCTTGTATAATTAATTTATTTTTCCTATATAACATTTTGATTTTTAAATAAAAAATACATCATGTTGTTCCATTTGAATCTTTTTTTATAAAAACATTTGTTTTCTAAGGCTATTAGTGCCTCTTATATTCAAATATAAAACTCTCATCATTAATGATGGTTGGAGGAGAGCGAGCCTAGAGCTTGCATCTTACCTGAATTAATTAACATAGCTCCAAAATCTTTTAGGGTGACATTGTTCAACTTTATTCCTTACTTATTTTCGCTTTGCGGAAATTCTAGAACTATATGAGAATCTATTTCTTTAAATCCTAGCTGGGACCCATTTTTAGAGCCTCCTTCCTTTTCTGGATGTAGTATTTTCTTCCCTCATAATCTCGTCTCTTCTCTCATCAGGTATAAATAATGGAATTTGTTTATTTAATCCTGATTAATTACTTTTATGCCTTGATTCTTTTCCTGATCCACCAAACACTGGAGGTCAATTCCTTCCCTTCCAATTAACTTCTATCATTATGGATCTTATGTTCCTAACTCACTGGGTGTCATCTCCACGTCTCCTTCAAAATATTTTGATAGATATGGGATATCCCCTTTCAACACACATTCCTCAATTTGTTTCCCCATTTCCTCCTCTCTGTTGTCTTCTTTGGTCTATGTTTCTTCGTCCTCCCTTCCTTACTTCTCCAGGTTTTCCTCAACAAAAATTTCAAAGTTGTTTTTTTTATTTATCCTTCCATGATTACTTTGGTGTTGTCTTCTGTTAGGTCTTCACCTTAGCTTAGGTCTCACAAAACCCTCTACATCTCTTTGATCTATCTCTTTTTTTTTCTTCTTTTTTACTTCATGGGAATTCCCTTATCAAGTGGCCATGTTCATGGAATCTCTAACATCTGAAAGGGATTTTCACGTAGTACATTAGTTGCAACCAAAATTCACCCTTGAACGCTAGCTTGGATGCTTCCGGTAGGGCTTTAGTGGCATGCATTTCTACACAAATATTGACATATGTTGTGTATCTTCCTTATAGCATCGCTTCCAAAATTTTAATGAATTTACCCAAGGAATACCCTAATAATTTTAAGATTGTAGGAAGTGAATAGTCCAAAGGAAGGGAGTACAACCTGAACCAAACTCGGATGCATGTGAAGGTTTCCTTCTTCAAGGTAAATCTTACCATCCATGAGCGCATATACAGACCAGTTGATGCAAATAAATATGGACCACCATCAAACATTAGGTCTTTCTCTTCCATATTAGCAAATAGAACAATAAAGAATCATTTTGATCCTAAGTGCAGTTCTATTCCCCCCCTTGGTTTCCGGTGATGTTTGATCCAATCACAAAAGGATTTTTCTATGGCCAGAGCCCCATGAATTTACATATGATTTCATATGATATCATGCATTCCTTGAAGGCTTGGGCTTCAGGATCAATGATTAATGTCATTGGTATCATCATCGTTTTTTACTTACATGGTTTTGTAGTTCTTGTTGACTTTTGTTGTTGTTGTGGGTCAATTGGATTTCCTGAATGGTTAGAGATGAGTCTCCTTGTACTATTACATTTATCTTCCTTTCCTTTCATAGCATTTACAAAAAAAATTCTAGAGCTTGGAACTCTGTTGTGCTGTTTTGGCGTGTCCCATGTTTATGAAGTATAACCTTTGTATTTTCCCCATTCAATATATGATGATTCCTCCCACACCATCCTTTCTCTGGTTGCCATTAGCCACTCCGTCAAAGTTAAATTTCTAGAAACCTTCAGAAGGCACTTTCCACATTGTTGTGCATGTCCTGATACAGATTTTATTTTGGCCTCAGGATCTTGTCAAGCAGGAAATTCAAGTAAAAAAACTTTAAGATTCTTTCTTCCTGAAGGGATGGATTTTCTTCTGTGATTTTAAATCATTTTCTACCAATGGTTTCCTTCATCTGACATTGAATTTCTCCCATCAATTTTACTAGAGGAATATTTTTATATTTTAAGGTTTTGTGGTTGCATTCCTTCCAGAGTGACCAATGGATGAACCCTAGAATCAAGTTCTAGGTTGAATTAACCACTTCATTTTTGGTATAGTGCACTCACCATTTTTTAATTGTGTCTTGAATATTTTCTTTGTGTCTGTTAGTTTGTTTGTATATAATTTATAGACATTCCCATAGGGATTCCAAATATTTACAAGTGTTCAATGAATGGTTTATATTTTCCTCTTCCTTCTCACACAGGTAGTACCATGATGGACCTATCATTCCTTTGCTTGTGAGTTTCTCCCTATGTAGCACCTTTCAAGGAAAAACTAGCCATAGAAATGTTTTTATTTGCAGCCAATGTGAAGCCTCCCAAGTTTGTTGCAGGCCTGGTCCTAGACTTTAAGGTTTGCGTCCCTGAGATAAAACTTGGCTTCTGTGAGTTTGAAGTCCCCTCCCTCTTGCTTTCCCCGTCTGAGTTGATATCTGTCTTCATTTACCATGATTTTTATTTTTCTTAGCTCTTTTGTGATATCTTGGATTTCTAAGTTTCTTATATTATCTTGTCAGAGGATTTCTACATTCCATGCTCTCCACTTGTTATTGAGAAGATCTGACGACCAAAATGGGTGGAATTTTCTGAGTCCCGGTCCCTTTCTGGATTATTGTAGACATCTCCATTATGCTTTATTCAATTTTGGTAGCTTTTGTCAGACATCGTCCCATAATAGGGTGTTATTTCCATCTCTTACTTTCCAGAAGTTGTGATTTTGTATAATGTCCCTATTGGACTCTACTAAAGACCAAATGCTTGATACCGAGATTGAACCAGTGAGCCTGATCAAGTTTGTTGTTTGAAAATTTTGGGCATATTTTTCTTTTCATAATTTTTCTCAATGCGTCTCCCCTCTCATTAACCATTTCCACCACAGCTTTTCTCCATTTTATTTTTTTATTATCTCAGGGTCCTGAAGGTCCAGGACTCCTGCCCTCTTGGATTTACAGATCATATTCCAAGAGACCGGTGCCAATTTTCTTTTTTACTTTGGTCCTATCCATAGTAAATTTCTTTTTATCTCCTTTATTTTTTGTAGTACTCCTTTGGGCGCTTGAAGGATAGATAAAATGTATTTCAAGATGGCTTGGAGCACCACCTTTACTGGCACCAACCTACCTGACAGGTTCAGTGCTCTTAGTGTCCATATCTTGACCCTACCTTCTAGGTTGGAGATGATTTTTTCCCAATTGGATTTTTCAAGGCTTGTGTTGTTAAGGCTATTCCAAGATATCCGGAAGGGAGGGATTTCTTATGGAAACACAAGATAGATGCTAGATTCTTTTGGATAGAAATGTGAGTGTTGAAAATAAAAATCATAGATTTAGACAAGTTTAACTCTAGAAATTATGCCTTCATGAAGGTATTCATAATGTGTTTGTAAACGTGGGCCTCCTTGACTATAGGCACACCATGCAACATGGTGTCATTTACAAATTGTTGGTGAGTGGTTTCTTGAATGTTATCATGAAAATTTAGCCCTGTGATAGTCCCTTCTTTGTTGGTCGTTCTTATAGCTCTACCCAACCCATCCATTATTAGCATAAACATGAATGGACAAAAAGGGTCCCCTTGCAGAATACCCCTGTATGGGAAGAGAGGTTTTGAAGCGGCTCCTTTATGAAGAATCCAAAATATGCGTGAAGATACCATAGCAATTATCGAACTAATCTAGTTTTTATCAAAGCCAAAATCTTGTAAAACTGCTACCATAGATTCCCAGTTGATCTTATCATAGACATTGGATAATTCCAACTGCATTATCATTCCAGAATTTTTCTGTGTCTTCAACGGGCGATTCACTTCATGAGCCAGAATTATATTTTCTAGGATCTGCCTTCCCTCCACATACCCTGATTGTTCTTCCCATATCAGATAAGGAATAATTTTTTTAACCTATTAGTAGCAACTTTGAAAATAATTTTATATGTCACATTGCATAGTGCTATAGGTCTGATTTTTTTCAAGTTACTTATCTGTTCTTACTTAGGGTTTAGGGATATAAATGTTGAATTTAGAGATTTGAAAACTATTTTTCATTATTGAGAGTTAGTTACCACCTCATAGATGTATTCATTCATTGTTTCCTAGTAGGATTTAAAAAAAAAATATGGTGAATCCATCAGACCCAGGGGCTTTCCCATTTTCCATTTCATTAACTTCAAAAGTCACCTCCTCCATAGAAAATGGCTTTTTTAGGTTTTTATTATGCTCCTCAGTGAGTATATTTGAGATGTGTCTCATTATCCTTTGAATATGTTCCGTTATTTTCACCTAGGTCTCTTCAAATATCTTTTTAAAGTGTTTCACCAGGACCCCTCTATGTCCTGGTGAGCCTCAAATATCTTCCCTTTTTCGTCCTTTATTATGACAATTCTATTGGATTTTCTATTCTTTATTATTGATTGGCGAAATAATTTGGTGTTTTCTCTCTCTCTTTAAGCCATGTCACTTGGGATTTCTTCCTCCAGAGGATTTCCTCTTGTTTGCATCTCTCCAACCATTTCATTAGCAACTTCATTTCCTCTTCTTTTCTACCCTCTGAATAGTTGTATGAGTTTAATCGTTGTTTTAGGACTTCCATTTTAATTTCCAATTACTTTTTCTCCTGAAATAAGTTTCCAAACTTTGATTTTTTCCACTGCTTTAGTTTCATTTTGATGTATTTTAGTCTACCTCATAGAGTAAACAACTTAGATCCTCTGGTAGGGATAATTTCTTTCCACCATGTGTTTATATTCTCTCTGAATTTAGAATGCTCTAACCAAAATGTTTCAAATATGAAGGGTTTATTTTTACGAGTTCCTACCAATTTCATAATTAATAACACTAGCTAGTGGTCAGATCCCCCATAGGGTAGAATTTTTGTTTCTACATCTACCCCTCTCATCAGTAAATCCTCTGAAATCAATAATCTATCAAGACTAGATGCCACTTGATGTTTCCCTCTCTGCTTATCGCTCCATGTGAAGCATCCATTTGTTTTTTCCATGTCTATGAGTATGGTTTCCTCTATGAATTCCTTGAATTCTTCAGAATCTCTGTTTTTTCTTCTTTTTCCGCCTTTTTTTTTTAAAGTGAGGTTATCATATTAAAATATCCCCCACCACACAAAGGAGGTTTACTTTCCTTCTTTATATGCTTCTTAGATTTTGCAACATCTTGATCTTTTCCTCAAGACTTTGAGGCTCATATATATTAGTGAAAACCATTGTGCCAGGGGTTCCTATGACTTGAATTTATACCAACAGATATGATATGTTTTCTTCGTAACCTAGAAGAATCATGGAATGGGGGTTATGGTATATTTCCAAACCCCTAGTCGAGCTCCACGTTTCCAATTCTAATGAGTCATACTGTGTTCCTAATTTCTTGCATAATTAATTTATTTTTCCTATAGAACATTTTGAATCGTGAATAAAAAATACAACAAGTTGTTCCATTTGAATACTTTTTTATAAAAACCTTTGTTTTCTAAGGCTATTAATGCCTCTTAAATTCAAATATAAAACACTCATCATTAATGATGGTTGGAGGAGAGCGAGCCTAGAGCTTGCATCTTACTTGAATTAATTAACATAGCTCCAAAATCATTTAGGGCCACGTTGTTCAACTTTATTCCTTACTTCTTTTGGCTTTGTGGAAATGCTAGAACTATATGAGAATCTATTGCTTTAAATCCTAGCTGAGACCCCTTTTTAGAGTCTCATTCCTTTTCTAGATGTGGTATTTTCTGCCCTCGTAATCTTGTCTCTTCTCTCATCAAGTATAAATAATGGAATTTGTTTATTTGATCCTAATTAATTACTTTTATGCCTTGATTCTTTTCCTGTTCCACCAGGCACTGGAGGTCAATTCCTTCCCTTCCAATTAACTTTTGTCATTATGGATCCTATGTTCCTAACTCACTGGGTGTCATCTCCACGTCTCCTTCAAAATATTTTGATAGATATGGGATATCCCATTTCAACACACATTCCTCAGTTGGTTTCCCCATTTCCTCCTCTCCGTTGTCTTCTTTGGTCTATGTTTCTTCGTCCTCCCTCCCTTACTTCTCCATTTTTTCTCAGCAAAAATTTCAAAGTTGTTTTTTTGAGTTCTCCTTCCATGATTACTTTGGTGTTGTCTTCTGTTAGGTCTTCACCTTGGCTTAGGTCTCATAAAACCTTCTACAACTCTTTGATCTGTCTCTTTTCTTTTTCTTCCATTTTTCTTCATGGGAATTCCCTTATCAGGTGGCCATGTTCATGGAATCTCTAACATCTGAAAGGGATTTTCTCATAGTCCATTAGTTGCATCCAAAATTTACCCCTGAACTCTAGCTTGGATGCTTCCAGTAGGGCTTTAGTGGCATGCATTTCTACACAAATTTTGACATATGTTGTGTATCTTCCTTGTAGCGTCGCTTCCAAAATTTTAATGAATTTACCCAAGGAATACCCTAGTACTTTTAAGATTGTAGGAAGCCAATAGTCCAAAGGAAGGGAGTACAACCTAACCCAAACCGAGATGCATGTGAAGGTTTCCTTCTTCGAGGTAAATCTTACCATCCACAGGTGCATATATAGACTAGTTGATGCAAAAAAATATGAACCACCATCAAATATTAGGTCTTTGTATTCCATATTAGAAAATAGAACCATAAAGAATCATTTTGATCCTAAGTGCAATTCTATTCCTCTCTTGGTTTCCAGTGATGTTTGTCCAATCACAAAAATCTTTTTCTATGGGCCAGAGCCCCATGAATTTACATATGATTTAATATTATATCATGCATTCCTTGAAGGCTTGGGTTTTAGGATAAATGATTAAAGTCATTGGGATCATCGTCTTTTTTGACTTACATGGTTCTGTAGTTCTTGTTGAATTTTTTTGTTGTTGTGGGTCAATTGGATTTCCTATTGGGCCCCCATCTTCGTTGATTCTTTGACCTTTTTTTCCTGCCTCTACTGAGCCCTGATTTTTCTCTGAAATACCATTTGCATGGCCTTGTGCTCCAAAACCCAATCGGATCCCTTTACCTCTATCTGTGATCAAATTCCTCTAGGAGGGGGCCTCGCTCCCTCCTCTTCTGGTGTCCATTCAATACAAACCCTGCCTTCTGTTGTGCGTATCGCCAGGAAATATTCCTATGCTCTAAAATATTCATAATACAATAAAAAAGCCACATTACTCAATAATCAAACCCAAATCACTACTCAATTTTTCACATATGCACCATCATGGTCCCCTTCCACACTCAATATATCATTAGTACCATCTAGTCATAAATTATTAATCATTATAAAATTGTGTACATGAAAAATTATATTGTCATCAATAAGTATCATCATATAATAACTAACTCATCAAATAACAACTATCACGATCATTAGCATAAACATATAGAGTGTCATGATCACATAATGTAAATAGTTGGATCATCAATATCTAATGTCCTCAAATAATAATACATCAATGAAATTATATGTCGTAAAATTCAAGATAAAAGGGGCACTACATACTCCCTCTATAAAACTAAAATTTGTCCCAAAGTTTCAAAATAATTAAGGAAAACTATTATCACATCTCAATTGAAATCTCTCTAAAATGGATTTGAGATTACAATGTTCTCCTTTAACCATAATTTCATTAACCGAATAATGAAAATGTATTGTTATAATCATTTTAAATAGCTCACTTTTCAATTATCCCTTATATAACATTCTCAATGAATCTATTAATACTAAGAGAGATTCCTACCACATTTTATCACAAAATGGATATGGGAGAATCGTTGAGATGTTGCTTCATTTTTTTAATAGTTGATACTTTCTTATATTTATTACATTAACCAACTATTGGTTGTGGGATACCATGCTTGAAAATGATACATATTATCCAACATATTTAGAATATAGCTAAACAAAAGGTGTCATACACATAATATTCTAGTTCAATGCTTCTATAACCTCTACATCACCATCCAGATTACTCTTTATACAACATCTAATTCTCTATATACATTTTATTTTGATATATTAATCTTATCCCAATCAAGATACCATTCCTTGATAGCATTATCATTGTGATTATTTCTTGACATAATGTGTGTCTTATTCTACGTGATAAAGTTTAATTGTTTGTCAATTACAAGGAATTGTAAAAGGTGAACTAAGGTACAAGTAATGACCATACTGAAATTGACAATTACCATTTTGGTTTAAACATTGAAATTAATAATTACCCAATCGATTTATTATTATTATTATTTTAATGAAACCCTCAACTATTGTTCAAGATATAAATCATCGTTGATAAGGGACTCATATAATATACAATGCCTTTACAAGAACCCTCTCTATGCTTCGCATAACTCCTTGTCTTAAGATATATGTTGGTAATTGTTTACAATATAATCTTAATGAATACAAATATTTTATTCTAGAAATTTTATAAGTTCTAAGGTGAAATTTTCATTGAACTATGGAAATTTTCATGATCACTAGAGCTCATGTACACTAAAGACATTTCAATGCACAATGATATCCATGTACATATGGTGCACTTAGTAATATCTCTTTTCACTTGTGTGAAGTTAAAATTTCCATCACATTCATCTTCCAATATTTCCATTAACCTTAAATATTTAATAGACCCTTATCAGTACTCACTTTACCTTGACGCTAACCTTTAATTGGTTGGGAACTTATTTAATATAATTGGAATTAATATATAATTTAGCAAGAAGACATAGAATTTAACAATTGAGGATGAATAGGTGCTTGGACTTTTTTTATATAAAGGAGACATGGATTTTAAGTAGGATTTCCCAAGGCTTGAACATTAGGGCACAAGAAAATCATTACTTTTGGATGAAAAAATTTTTGTGGCCTCCATTACCACATCAATAGTTATATTTCCAACATGGTAGATGTTGATCCCATTTAGGTGTAGGATATCTTATTTTAACAACTATCCATTATTTTAAAAACTAAATTCCAATATAATGGTTTTTTCTCGATACATAATTAACCACTGAAGCTATGTAGCATCACTAGAAGCATCTACACTCACCATATAACTTCCATAATCAACATTCTTTCATGAATATAAATTTTAAGAGGCAATTCTATCCTTTACACCTCAAACCAAGCAGTAAAATGTCATTGTCCTTAATGTTTTCACATGTGATAATGCTTACTCACTACTTCTCTCTCTTTTTTTAAATTCCATTAATATATTTTACTTCATGTCAAAAATTTATCCACCATTTACAGGAAATTTCAAATCTTACAAATTTACATTCCAAATAATTTATATAATCTTCGGAATTAATTATGCATCTTCAAATAAATTTGAACCTTTCATTCATCCTTCTTGGATAACTAGTGAATATGTGTGTGTGTGTGTGTGTGTGTGTGTTTTCCTTCAAGTCAATCACTTGCAATTTTATGAACTATAAAACTTAGGTCATTCATTGTCTAATTGATTCATTCAACCTTCAATGTATCCATTTTAATTTATTGTTTTTTATCCAAATGGGTTCCATAATTGACCTTTCATCTAATTTAAGGGCCTATAATTAATGATTCAATCCCAATGTGATGGTTTATAATCAAAGATATTTTTTCTATTATTCATACTTCTTATGTGATTGTTACTCCATTGAATGACATAATTACCAATACTGAACTATCAGTATGTCATCATGTTTCCATTTTACCAACTTCAAATACATTTTCATATCATACATAATGTTCTTCATGTTAGCTTTATAGCATCATTTCTCACCTTCATATGATTCATGATTGCTTTTATGGCTTTGGGCACCCATTCCTACATACTTGGAAAAAATTCACTAAAAAACAGTGTTAAAATCCCCATACACGGTTATGCCCAGACTTTTCCGCATGTATACGTGAGTCCACATGTACTTTTCCGCGTATGCCATTAAAATCATTAAAAAATATATTAAAATTCCCTATTTTCGGGTTGGGTTGATGGTTACTCTGGTAGTTTAACCACCCCAGCACGTGGCCAACTGTTTCCAACTGTTGAAACTACTTTGAGGGAGTATAAAAGCCCCTCATGTGCATGGCCTAAGGGAGAGATAAATTATTGATATTATACTCTGTTGGTATTCCCTATCCAAGTCTGAATTCCCATGCCTCCTGCACTTCCCAGTTCATTACAGGAAACCCTTGTTTCCTGGAGATGCTCATCTCCTTATATGTCATCTCGTATGCACCAGTTCGGAAGGAATCTTAGCGAGGCAAGGGTGGGACGGATCCGGACAACGGTCTGCTCGAAGATCGTGGAAGGATTCAGGTGATCTCTCCACTCGTTATCTCTGTACATGATATTTATAATATAGAAGAACCATCTTGTTCCCGAAATATATGTGTTAGTGTCTGCTTGCATATGTGAGAATATTGTTATTTAAGCATTTATGATGGTTTATCTAATGTTTCACATGGATTTTACTAACATTTAGAGTAGATATATGCTGTACAACCAGTTCTTCGTGCTTGTTTCTTCTTGTCTTTCAGGTTAAGAAGGAAGAAGGGTTGCTGGGGGTTTGGACCCCGCGGGATCTGCTTCAATCGTAGGACCTACGGGTAAGTTCCTCGATCTGCTCTATTTAGTTTTTCATGAACATGTATGGTTGTGTGAGTCCTTCTTGAGTAGCATGCCCTGCTCTGTGGAGGTTGTAACCAACAAACCTCTAGGGTGATTTTCCCCAAAACAGAACTGGCGACTCCGCTGGGGATCGCATTCTTGTGATTCCCCTGTTGGGTGATTTCAGCTGTTTGATAGGTTTCCAACAGTTTTAACTTCTATTTCCAGTCCAATTTACTCTTTCTCAGTTAGACTGATGTCCTGGTTTCTTATCCAGGCTTGATCCTTTTTGTTTTTAATTATCTACCTTTATATACGCGATTTTTCCTACACATAGTAGCGTATACACGCATTTTTTGTTAAAGGGAGTCGCGTATACTCGTGTTTCCTTTAGCACAGTCGCGTATGCACGCTTGTTGCTAAACTGTGAAGTGCGTATACCTAGGCAGATTTTGAAATTTTGGATTTCTTGGCTTTTTAGTCCTTTATGTTTGTAGAGACCTGTCTTGCAGTGTCTTTGTACCCTCTGGATTGTGACGAAAGTGGTCTTTGGTCTTTTCTCTCTCTTGTTTGATTGAAAACTAGTCTTTTTGGCAAAGTATTGTTTCTTGTGCTGGCATTTCTGGTTCGAGTAACAAGATCTCTTTCTGGGGATTCTTGGCTGTTCTGCTTCATCAGAACAGAGAGCTCCTGCTCATTTACTCTTTCCTATCTTTGTGTTTTGCTTTGCGCTGCGATTTTTGCCCATTTCTTGGTTGGTTTTCTTGAGTTCAGTTGGCTAGGTCTTGTTGCAACTTTTGAAGAGTCTTTCTTCGTTCTTTGAAGTTTTTGTTTGCAGCAAGGTTGCACTATTCTTCTAGGCTAAGTGGCTGAGTTTTCTTGTCTTATTTTGCTCATATTGATCTTGCTACTAGTTAGCCCTATAAGATTTGGAGCATTTTTTAAGTTTTTGCTTGAAATTCAGTGTTGTTTGGCTTGGGATTTTATAGTTTCACTTGGTCTTTTCGAACTCTTTTATAAAACTAAAAAGCTCAAAAAACATTTTGCTTTGTTGTTTGCTTTTGTTTTTTCATTTTTGTTTCCGTTTCTTTGTATCTTTTGAAGCTTTGTTGAGGTTTCTTGCCTTTGGATTTTGGCTTGATTTTGGAAAGAAGTTTTCGTTGATTTCTTCCTCTTGTTTTTAAGTGTTTTTGGTGTCCTCATATTAAGAGTTCTTGATTTTGGGAACTAACTTTATGGACAACCAAGAAGAGATAAAACTGAAGGAATTTTGGGAAATTTCACTCTGCTTTAGGAGATTTCGCATCTTAGAATTTGCATGCTTCTAGTGATTTGCATCAGGTGCACTTAAGCATTTAGTCATTTTCTTAGTTTTTGTGAGTGTGAGTTTGTTATCTGAAAAGAAAAATACATTTTTTTAATCTCGTAGAACCTGTGTAGAAGTTGCTTTTCATCGAAAGACAATAACTGCATTTGCATGTAGTTTGGTTTTTATTAATTTCTTTCTGCATCAAAACACCATAAGTTTCATCTCTGTATCCCTTTGACTTAACATAACAGCCAATTAAAATAAGCGATTTAATTTAAAATCAACTAGCAAGTTTTCTAAGTGTCATACACCAACTAGCTAGGTTGTAGGGCCTTGGATTAGGTGAGTGGAGAGTTAACTCTCCGAGGCCGCTCAAACGAAACATAGAATTTGATTAATTGAGCGAAATCCAACTCCGTTAGGTGGACCGGGAAAGCTCTCCTCCAGAGAGTCAAGCACGAGGGGAAGTGAAGGCTGAGAAGAGAGATACCCCCTCTCTAATTAGCTGAATCTGACCTCAAGACCGTTCTGCCCGGCTTCTGACACGGATTGGTGCCCATAGTAGCCACTCCTAGGTTCCACACAGGTGACTGCGGGGGGGAATACCCGTGGTACCTGAGGCAGACGTCGTATCACTTTCAGCAATACTTCTAGGGGGTGCCCTTGTGAAGCTTGGGTGCTTGAGCCGGCAAAGGCTGTCGTTAGGAGGTCGGCGTAATTATTTCTGTTACCTTCGCTAGTAGGCCTGGGCCGTAATTATCCCAGACTGCTTTCGGGATGTCCTATATTTCGCTTTCCTGTATTTTGGTGTCCAGTCCTCATCACCCGGAGTGGAAATACTTGAAGGTTGTTTGCTTGATTGTATCTCAAGGATTTTTCTTATAGTGAGTTCTCTTTGCTCCTAGCTTGCTTAGCTTTATATTTTTTAAGTCTAACTAAAATTTGTTAAAGTGGCTGATCAAGCGCCTCGTCGATTGAGGAGAATCCGGGGGTTATCTCTTGAGAGTCCAGAGCCTTCTTCGAGAAGGCGTAGGAGTGATTTAGCAGGTGGTTACCACCCTGTGACGTGTGACGCAGTGGAGAGAGATCCTCCACAAGGGTCTGAAGGTTTCATAGCTGATTCTGGTGTCGGTTCCGAGAGGAGCGTTCCGCTCACCTCGCGAGTTCTATTTCCTCGGGAAGAAGATTTGCAAATTGAGGAATTACCTGAACCTCCTGTGTCAAGTCCATCTCCTCTTCCTCCTGATTATCTGTTCGTTGTTCAATACATCGGACCTGAGTCAAAGAGACCAGAAGATCCTCCGTATTATTCATACCTTTCGATGACCACGACTGGGAACGCGACTTCTGCTGTGAGTGCTGCAGGCATTCAGACTCCTGCTTCTGTTGAAGGAGGGGGCACTATTGCTTTATCTTCGATTGCTTCTAGTGCTGTTGTGTTTGGCTCTGGTTTCACCCAAGCACATGCTTCTCATTCTGGTCCCTTCTGTTTCGGAATGCCCACTAGTGGGATTCCTTCTTTTTCCTTTTCCGCTGCTACAGCTGGATCTACGCCCATGTCTTCCATGGCTAGTGGATCAGCTTCTTTTCAGGGGTTCCCCTTTGGAACTGGGCACATTCCTAGTTCCAATCCTTCTTTAGGGTCCTTTCCGTTTACTTCTCAAACCCAGAGTTTCAATCCTTGGTCTGGAGGTCAGAATTCGACCACTTTTACAGGATGGAACCCTGTATTCACTATAGTAGGGGCAGGGAATCAGTTTTACGCTGGTCACCAAGGGAATATTTCTTTCCCTTCGTCGAGTGCTTATCAGACCTTTTCTCCTCTTTCTAATGCTTGGAACCCCTATCAGGGGCTTTCCTCTTCATTTCATACTTCAGCGGGGGGAACTGGTCTGGGCTTTGGTAACTCTGCGTTGGGAGGAGGTTCTTCTCCTTTTTCTACGAGTCCTTTTTGGCAACCTGGTGCCTCATCAAATCCAGGGTATTCTTTTCATAATGTTGGGAATCCATCCCATCAAGGATGGAATCCTCAGGCTCCGCCTCGCTTACCTTTTCTGGCAACGTTAAACTTGCCAGATCTGTCGAAGTTGACTAATGATCCGATTCGTTATAGTCCGGGGTGGCCTCCGGTTCCCACCAAACTTCCTTCAGACATTCCAAAGTTTGAAGGTAAGAATGGAGAAGATCCGGCTGACCACATCACTACTTTCCATTTATGGTGTTCTTCGAACTCCCTGATCGATGATTCGATTAGGTTGAGATTATTTCAATGCACCCTAACTGGAAACGCCGCCAAATGGTATATTGAGCTAAATGGGGGCAGTTTTGCTACATTTGGAGAACTGGTTGTTACATTTCTGAACCATTTTCAGTTGCCTGTTCGATATGACGCTGGGACTGAACTCCTAGCCAATTTTAAGCAGGATGAAGCAACCCACATTTCTGATCACATTCAGGAATGGAGGAGAAGGAAGAGGCTTATTAAAGCTCATATTCCAGGTGAATTCCTTTTGGAATGGTTTCTGAAATCCCTGCAGTCAGATATTTCGAAATATGTATCCCTCTCTGGGGTATTTTCCAAGGAGCAGGCCATTTTTAGGGCCCAGCAGCTAGAGTTGATATATTCTCAGTCTGGGGTCCTTCACAAGTATCTGCCCAATGCTCCTCGCTCCAAATTAGATTTATCTAAAACTAAGCCCGGTTCTCATGGTGACGGACTGATTAGATCGATCAATAGTGGTGCAGCTAGCCTGCTTACTCAACTGCAGCAGTTGTCTTTGCAATCTGCTCCTTATGGTCAGGCTGTGCCTGCTGAGTCATCACCTTCCCAGTCTTTGTCCATAAATGCTGTCCAAGCTTCTAATCCCAAAGGAAATCAACAATCCAAAGGGAAGAAGAAGGGATGAAATAATAAGAAAAAGGGCAAGAACGGGAAGGGTAATGCGAATAAAACCAACGAGCATGTTGTTGAGGGTCCAAAGGAGAAAAGGAAAGTGAATTTTCCATGCAATCTATGTGTTGGAGACCATCTTACGCACCTTTGCCCTAAAATTCAAGATGCGCAGCGCTTGTTAGCCCAGCAGGGTTCTTCTAGTTCCCAGGCTGTGTTAACTAACCCTTTTCCCCAAGGGCAACAGTCAGTTGTTGGTGCGAACCAAAATCCTGGGGCTTCCTCTGGGGGCACCCAAGAAGGGGAAATTCCATCGAACATTTTCATGATGAGTGCTCACGCGGATATCGCTACGAGATCCCATGATTATGGCGGAGAAGAGTCTTCGAAAGCTAAGTATATTCCTGATGTTACTGAGCCACTTCACATTACGAAGCCTACTGTTGAGTCTATGCCTCGGATGCCCAAAGCATCTTCTAAACGATCGACGATTAATCCAAATGCTAGGGCTACCCAGAACTACTCAATTGTGGAAGATCTAGCGCAGAGTCCTTGTGCTATGTCGGCTTTAGAGGTACTCTAGTCTTGTCCGGCTCAGCGCAGTGCTTTGCTCACTGCCATTGGAGCTATTGATCCAAAAAATTCTCTTCTGATTACTTTTGATATGACTAATTTTAAGAAGAGACTTCCCCATCACATGGCTTTTCATATTAAATCATCGTACCGGAAGTGTAATATATTTCGAACGGTTGTTGATGAGGGTGCTTCCACATGCGTGATGTCTCTCACATGTTGGAAGAAAATTGGATCTCCCAAAGTTGTTCCATCTACCACTCTTCTGACTGCGTTCGATGGTCATTCTCACAGACCCCATGGTATTGTCCCAGCTTTGCCCATCTGTGTTGGGGGAAAAACTGTCAATATAGAGGTTGAGGTAGTGGATGCAAGCTTGGACTACAACATTCTGTTGGGGAGGAACTGGATTTATGAGATGGATGCCATTGCATCCTCATTATTTCGAATTATATGTTTCCCTCACGAAGGGAGGATCGTTACAGTGGATCAACTAGACTGTCCTCCTGTAGACCCGAATGCGTCTACTGACTCATTTGTTCCTAAGTTGGATAATACTAAGGCGCCTGTTGAGAATTTAGGAGTTGGAATGTATTCTTCCTTGATGGGTACTTTCGATCTTCCTCCTCCTACGGTGCATATAAATGCTATTTCATCCTCCAAGGTTCCTCTTCGAAGAGAGTTCTTCAGAATTCATTAATTTTCGGACCCTTGGACCTTGCCTTCCCCTACCGCCACATTAGCGGAAGGTCAAGTGGGTGGAATGGCATTTCCGATGTCTGCAGCTGAGATTGCTTATCAGTCTATTGTTGACTCTGCAGAATCCAGTCCAGCTCCTCTTTCACCAGAAGAGTTGGATGGAGATGTGGCTCCGGCTTGGACACTTAGTTCTTCTTCTGCCCAGGATTGCCTTGATACCACTCTTCCATCTAAAGAGGCCATCCTGGAAGCTATGACTGGTATAGATAGACCGTGGGATGATTTGCATCATCGGTCTTACTTTTTACCTGATTTGAGCGAAGTTGAAACAAGTTTTCCAAGTCCTCAGTCTCCTGGTCCTGTTCACCCAGTCCTGAACCCTTTAGCACCAACACAGGTTTATGTTGAAGGGAACATGGCTGTGATTTCTCCTACTATCCCGGTGAACATTTCCAGGGATCCCAATATTATCGAGAATGTCTTCATCGGAGCTGAATGTTCCCGTGAAGAGGTTCAAATTTACACCGAGCTCTTTAAAGAGTATAGGGATGTATTCGCTTGGTCTTATGAGGAAATGCCTGGAATAGATCCATCTATTGTCCAGCATGATATCAAGACTTATGAAAACGCTAAGCCGGTCAGGCAAAAACTTCGTCCGGTCAATCCTAGGAAGGCGGCAGCTATCAAAGCTGAGGTTGAGAAGCTGCTTAAGGTGGGATTCATTTTCCCTGTTCCTTTGACTGAATGGGTTTCAAATCCCGTTCCCGTAGATAAAAAGCAAGGAACGATTCGAGTTTGCATCGATTTCAGAGACCTAAATAAAGAATGTCCTAAAGATAATTACCCCACACCATTTATCGATCAAATCATTGACGAGTGTGCCGGTAATGAGATTTTCTCCTTCATGGACGGTTTCTCCGGATATAATCAAATTACTATCCGTCCTGAAGATCAGCATAAGACTGCCTTTATTTGTCCCTGGGGTACTTTTGCATACAAGAAGATGCCTTTTGGTCTTAAAAATGCTGGGGCTACCTTTCAGTGGGCCATGTCATATGCCTTCCACGACATCAAAAAGATTATCGAGGCGTATTTGGATGATTTAGCTGCTCATTCTCGAAAGAGGATGGATCATCCTGGTCACCTCCGACAAATATTTGAACGATGTCGGTTCTATAAGATTAGATTGAATCCGAACAAGTGCGTTTTCGTGGTTACATCCGGTCGTTTATTGGGATTCATTGTGTCCAAGGAAGGGATTAGGGTAGATCCCTTCAAGGTTGACGCAATACTTCGGTTGCCTCCCCCGTCCTCTATCCGTCAGCTTCAAAGTATACAAGGAAAGTCTAATTTTCTTCGGAGATTTATCGTAAATTATGCTGAATTTACAAAGGGATTTATGAGATTGTTGAAGAAAGGAGTTCCATTTATTTGGGATGACTTCGCTCAACGCTCGTTCGATGCTTTGAAAAAATCATTGACCTCTGCTCCTTTATTGAGTCCACCTGATTATAGCAGGGATTTTCTTTTGTATCTGGCGGCAGCAGAATCTACCATCGGTATGGTTCTGGTTCAGGAGGATGATGCTCTTGCAGAGCATGTTATATACTACCTTAGTCGAGGCTTGGTAGGACCTGAACTCCGGTACACTCTGATAGAAAAGCTAGCTTTAGCAGCAGTTCATGCTGTGCAGCGACTCCGACATTACATTATTCTTCGAAAAACTTATGTTTTGGCAGCAGCCAATCCATTTCAGTTTGTCCTCAGTAGGCGAGTGATTGGGGGAAAATACAATAGATGGATTGTGATTTTGCAGGAATTTGAGCTTGAGTTTATGTCTACCAAGTCCAAGAATTCATTAGTTTTCGCGGAATTGATCTCCGAGTTGCCCTGTGGGGAAGAGATGATCTATGATGAATCCTTTTCGGATGAACATTTGTTTCTTATCTCTTCACAGGATCCTTGGTATGGAGATATAATTGTGTATCTTCAGACTGCAAATTTTCCCTCTACTTTTTCGAAAGATGAGCGTCGTAAGCTGCGTCACTTGGCCAAGAATTATTTGATTATTGGTGATGCTTTATACCGTCGAGGGGTTGATTCAATCCTGAGACGCTGCTTAACTCTCGAAGAAGCTGAGGCTGTGCTGAATGATTCCCATAGTGGAGCTTGTGGGGGTCATTTATCTGGGCTTGCTACAGCCCAAAAGATCTTGCGTGCTAGGTACTTTTGGCCCTCGATTTTCAAGGATTGTATCGAATCGGTCAAAAAGTGTCATCCGTGTCAAGTCTATACTCGAAAAATACGCGCTCATCCAGCTCTGCTTTTTCCAGTCATTACTGTCGGTCCCTTTACAAAGTGGGGTATTGATTATACTACTTGTAACCCGCCTTCGGCTAAAGGTCACAAGTACATTATTGTAGCAGTAGACTACTTTACGAAGTGGGTCAAGGCTATGCCTACTTTTGGGAATGATGGTGAGACTGCAGCTCTTTTTCTTTTCAACCAGGTTATCGCTCGTTTTGGTATTCCTAGAGAGATTGTCACTGATCATGGTAGTCATTTTCAGAATAGTATGATGGCTGAGTTGGCTCTCAAATTGGGTTTCCGACAGGAGCATTCATCTCCGTATTATCCTCAAGCCAATGGGCAAGTGGAAGCCGTGAATAAATCCTTGAAGACAATTCTTCAAAGGACAATTGATAAAGCTAGATCCAACTGGAATATTATGCTATATCCTGCACGTTGGGCATACAGGACGTCAGTGAAAACTGCAACTGGCTTTACTCCGTTTCAACTAGTGCATGGGTTGGAATCCGTATTTCCCATTGAATGCGAGATTCCTTCTCTTAAGTTAGCTGTTGAACTTCTTCCTGACACTTCTAGTCTTGAAGAACAGCTCCTTCATCTGGAACATCTTGATGAGCAGCGTCGGGATGCTTCCACGATGAATGAAGCGCATAAAAACCGAGTTAAAGTTTAGTACAATAAGGCGGTCAAACCCAGGGTTTTTTCAGAAGGTGACCTTGTTTTGGTCTATGCCCAAGAAAAAGATGCCCTGGGGGCAGGAAAGTTTAAGTCTATGTGGTATGGCCCCTTCATCATTAAAAAAGTCCTTAAGAAAGGAGCATATACCTTGGTTGATTTCGAAGGGAATGAGTTGTCGGAGCCCCGAAATGGGCTCTATTTGAAGAAGTATTATGCCTAGGCTTTGGCCTGGCATGTTGCTTTTGTATATAGTAGTTTTGCTTTGTACATATCTGGTTGATTTTCGATCTTTGATGAGTTGGTGATGTTTTTGATCTGCTTTGGAAGGTTGTGTCGGATGTCATGAGTCATTTTGGTTTCGCCGATGATGCTAGTAGACACACCCGGAACTTAACTTCCGCGGCTTGGGTGCTTCATTATCCTTCCAGTCAGCTGTTAGTATCAAGAGGGGTCTGCATTGGTCCTGCTTCCAATAATATAGCAGAATACACTGCAGTTGTTTATCTACTCTCGGAGGCAATATCTTTGGGTGTTGATTCGTTGGTAGTTTTCTTGGACTCTCAACTGGTGGTGTCGCAGTTGAAAAATACTTATCGGGTTCGAGATCAATTTTTATTACGGTTGTTCTTGAGGGTACGTTTGTTACAAAGATCATTTCATTTTTTAACTTTCATTCATATTCCTCGAGTTGACAATTGGTTGGCTGACTCATTAGCTAATCAGGCACTGGATTGGCAGATTAATCATTCCATACAATAAAATTTAATCATCAAAAACATCATACATTTTGATACATTTATCACATCACATCAAACATCGCTGTATATATATCATCAGAGTGTTCAAAAACTTTATAAAATTTGGATCCATAAGGTCATACAAAATTTGGGCTTATGCCCGATCATGTTCAGTCTCAAAAAATAATATACAGTCATCTGATACATAATATCTATCTACTCCTGGGGTCCCTGCCCAGAAGTCGTGTTCCTATAGAACATGATCGCGGTGGCAACTCGGCGGAATAACCGTACCCAGTCTTGGGGCACTCCTACTACCCATCTTTGGACAGCTTCCGGCAGATCTTCCACGGCAGCCATAGGTATTTGGCGGGTTAACCCCTCCAATTTCCTCTGTACAGCCTGGAGGGTCCTGTCTAAATCCACTGTATCTGCTTCGCCCCTACAACGCTTATGGTGCGGGAAACCCTCAGGTCGAACTGGTCCAATATCTGTATCATGATCATGTTTACATTATCAGTCATTATGAATCCAATCAAAAACATGTTTTTTTTTTCATTTTTTCATACATATTTGAAAAAATCCAAAAAAAATTATATAAATCAAAATTTTTTGCAAACTTACCGACTGTGCCCCATGCTGTGCCTGGTGGAAGAACAAGATCTGGATCTCCACGAAAGTCCATCCCGGCATAGGGATAGTCGTCCACAACGATGATTTGTTCTCCCCACCAAAGGAAGAACTCATCATCCCAAGTGGTCCGGGGAACTTCACTTCCCCCTAATCTCTTCATCATGTCTGCCCAGCGGGCAATTCTTGGGTCTCTCGGGCTACTGATGGTAGAGATCACTCTGGGTCTCAATGCTGGTATCATCTTGAAGAAGAATTCCATCAAAATTGTACCGTATCCAAAATGTTTTGTCTTTGTTTGGCGGATTGAGGTAATTTGTTGCTTCATGTTCAGTAATAGGGCTGTGCACCAATCATATACATGAGTTAAGCATTCCACTGTTATGCTCATTTGCGTCCTGGACGCCTGGTGTAGGGAGGCAGATCCTGCCACTCTGCCAATGGTGAAAAGAAGGATTTTCATGTGAAAATCCCTTAAATCTTTAATTGCAATTTGAGTTCCAACTTTCTTGGAACCCTCTACGCAGTACATGTGGACGTAATCTTCCACGGTTAGCCCCCGCAAGGGCTTCCCGTGCAAGTCTACTGGTTCCCCCCTCCGGGAGAGTCTAGTGATAAAATATATGTCTTCCACTTCAATGCGTACTGGCATTTGATCTATCATAAAGCAGTCCTCTTCTGGTTCCCAATAATTCACGAGCATTTCTAGCAACCGGACATTGCTTTTCATATTTGGCATTTTGAAAAACTTGAGCAATCCGCAATTCCGAAGAATATTTAGCGATGCTCGATCTCGCATGACTTCTTGATCAATTCCACTGTGTTCACGCTCTCTCCATGAGATGGTCATCCTGTCAAAATTCAATAAATCCTTCATTAGCTACGCATTTTTTCATTTGGGCCTACGCATACACGACTTTATTTGTGCACAGTCACATGTATATGCGACTTTAGCATTACCAACCCGCGTATGCGCAAACCCGTGATTTTTAGCAAGGGTTTCTATGGTGAAAATCACTAAATTTTAATTTATGAATGGACAAAATGATTTGCAAGGATGATTGATGAGCTTACCTGACAAATTCGGTGCGATTTGACGGTCGGTTGCTCCTGATTTGACGAAAGAAGTTTTTTGCTCCAGAGCACTTTTTTCCAAATCAACAATGTAATAATGAACCAAATATGAGGTAATTTGTCTATTTATGGCTAAAAAGTTGAAAATTTTCGCAAAAATTTGTTATGCTTATTTTTTCGATCTATCTTAAGCTGCATAACCTGGATGCTTGGAAGTGCCCAGTTTGGTATGTTTTCAGGTACATTTTGACGAATTTGAGATTTTTCCCAGTTTTTTGATCCATGATTAGCGACTCGTCATGGAAAGTATATGATCTTCACTGGCATATAGGTTAGGGAAATCACTTTCCGCTGCATCTTGCATACTAGCCTCCATACTGATCACTTGCCATAGGGTCGATCCCATCAGGTCATGACTATTACACCCATTTCACTCACCGATTATTTAATCATGACTTGGTGGTAGAGCCTTCCTTTACATGGGCTTCCTAGTTAGTTCCTCACTATCACTTGTTTCCCATGCTGCGTTTTATGTAGGCTAGGGAGTCCTCTTTAGTCCCACCATGACTTATGTGTTGAAGCTTCACTATTCTTCTTCCTCACTATCATTTTTCTGGCTATTACCCTGGAGGCTTCCTGGTGTCGTTAAGTTGTATTACTGCATTGCATATTGGCTACTTGTTTATCCTGGAATTTAGCCGACTTCATTTGGACTCGATGTTTAAGCCAACTTTTGACCTTGACTATCTGTACAAGTTAACCATTACATGCACTTTAGCTATCGCGACTTGACACCCTTTTTACCCATGGATGGAACATTCCTCTGAGTATCGCTTACCAGTTTACGCCACCTTGCATTGAGCATAGGATCGTTCCAGTCCCAGGAACTAGTGCATCTGTTTCTTGATACTCGTTATATCCATTGTACCATAGCATTCTTTTATTCTTTTTCAGGCTTATTATATGAAAAAGAAAAAAAAAATCAAATATAACAAAAAGAGCGGGAACGGGATGTATCTTCGTTGTTTTGATGGCAGTACAGAGTCAGTTTGTCACCCTTGAACAAGGCACATATACTTATATATATTTCCTACATTTGGGATGGTTTTATTTTTTACCTAGGTTCAGCTTTTACCATGTTTCACTTGTCAGTCCTCCCCCGGTTGGTTATCTCTTCCAATCATATGGAGAGTTTGTTCTGCCTCCTGCATAACAGACTTATACAGTGTCACCTTTTACTTCCATGGTCATCACGAGTCGTGCTTTTGTTCAAGGGAATTCTAACCAGAGTCGGCCATTCTGCGGTGTCTCTTGACTCATTATTCAGTCGGCCTTTCCAGTTTTGTCAGTATCTTGTTCTATCACATCAGATGTTTTGGTATTTTTCTCGTGCTGGTTTGAGAAGGTCCCCATTGACTTCTTACCAGCGGGTTTGTCTCTTATTGACTACGAAACATTGCTCTGAGAGCAAACCTAGAGCTGCACCCTGGCCCTATTTCAATCATTGATAGGTGACCTTGTGCTCAACATTTGATCATCATTATGGGTCTTTGACTGAGTGGTTTCCCCTGTGTTCGACGTCAGCATACATTATCACACTTGGGATTCATGCAGTACCTTGATTTCCATTTGACCCTATTGATGGATTTCTCGCCTCTGTGTCAGCTTTCATTATTGGTTGGTTTAGAGGGTTTCTTCCGTGCGTTAGCTTCATCTTGTGCATGTCGGAAACTTACTTTGGTTTTTGGTTCCATCACTCTAATTCGTCCGATTCCTTCCAAATCTTGGCCTGCGGGTTACACTCGCGCTGGACTGATGTGGGATGCCTTAATGCCTTCCTTCCAGTAGATCTTTTCCCATCGACTCCGACTCATTGCTCTGGGAATAAGGTCTAGAGTATTTTTGTCAGTACCTTAGGATTTGCAGTCATCAGTGGTAGACTCTTCGCTATCGACAGTGGGGATTCATCATTGCCTCCTGATTGGTAGATTCTTTCAAGTGTTCAAATTCAACGCATTCATTTGCACTTGTCAGATTTTACTGCGGCACCTTGACACTCATTTTCATTATTGGTGGGTTGTCTCACATTGGTTAACGGTATACATCATTGACCGGTAATCCAACGATTTCTCACATGGTTGACTTCAGCTCATTTATTCCCATTTTGTAGAATTGTGCCATAGTGATCGGTGAATACCTCGGGTTGCATCAGCATTTCTCGGTTCACTTTTGACAGTCCATTCAGTTTCTTCTAGTGATGCCGTCCACCCTTATATGTTGTAGTTCAGTATAGCAGCATCTTATATGTTGGCTCCCGAGTTGCGTGATTGTACCGTTTGTTCCACCTCTTATGATTCAGTACTTGGATATTTAGTTACTTATATGATCAGACATCCAGTTGCAGCATCCTTGATCAGCTTTCTATATGTGATACTTGGACATTGATTCAGAATTATATTTCCGGGCCATGCTCAGATGATTCATTGTGTACTTTTAGTTCAGTTATACTTGTATACATGTTGTATCTATTCAGTACTTTCCATATGATGTATTTTTTACTGAGCATGGGTATGCCCACCTCAGCATGAGTTGACTCTCTGTTTTATTTCATTGGTTTTTTGGCAGGCTGAAATCTGGTGAAGTCCTCTCTTGTCCTTGCGAAGTTCTTTCTATGTGCATAATAGATTTCGGCCATCATGTACTCCTTCTGACCTCATATATTAGGGGGCATCTGTTATAGCATCATTTTTCACCTTCATATGATTCATGATTGCTTTTATGGCTTTGGGCTCCCATTCCTACAGACTTGGACAAAATTCACTAAAAGACAGTGTTAAAATCCCCATACGCGGTTATGCCCAGAATTTTCCGCGTGTATACGCGAGTCCACATGTACTTTTCCACATATGCCATTAAAATCATTAAAAAATATATTAAAATTCCCTATTTTCGGGCTGGGTTGATGGTTACTCTGGTAGTTCAACCACCCCAGCATGTGGCCAATTGTTTCCAACTGTTGAAACTACTTTGAGGGAGTATAAAAGCCCCTCATGTGCATGGCCTAAGGGAGAGAGAAATTATTGACACTATACTCTGTTGGAATCCTCTATCCAAGTCTGAATTCCCGTGCCTCCTGCACTTCCCAGTTCATTACAGGAAACCCTTGTTTCCTGGAGATGCTCATCTCTCTATATGTCATCTCGTATGCACCAGTTCGGAAGGAATCTTAGCGAGGCAAGGGCTAGACGGATCTGGACGACGGTCTGCTCGAAGATCGTGGAAGGATTCAGGTGATCTCTCCACTCGTTATTTCTATACATGCTATTTATAATATTGAAGAACCATCTTGTTCCCGAAATATACGTGTTAGTGTCTGCTTGCATATGTGATAATATTGTTATTTAAGCATTTATTATGGTTTATCTAATGTTGCACATGGATTTCACTAACATTTAGAGTAGATATATGCTGTACAACCAGTTCTTCGTGCTCGTTTATTCTTGTCTTTCAAGTTAAGAAGGAAGAAGGGTTACTGGGGGTTTGGACCCCACGGGATCTGCTTCAACCGTAGGACCTACGGGTAGGTTCCTCGATCTGCTCTATTTAGCTTTTCATGAACATGTATGGTTGTGTGAGTCCTTCTTGAGTAGCATGCCCTGCTCTGTGGAGGTTGTAACCCAACAAACCTCTAGGGTGATTTTCCCCGAAACAGTAAGCCCCTAAACCTACTCTCTAAATACATGAAAAACATTTCAATATACCAAGGCATTCCAATGACAAGAACAATTATACATAAGCTACATGAAACATAATTAATTTTTGAAGTTTTAGGAGATACATATGTTTAACTTATTCCATATTCCTTGTATACTAGAATTTTGTTTTATAAAAAATGATACAACATTAATAACATTTTTAGAAGAATATATATATATAGAAAATGAATAATAAAAATAGAGACAAGAAAAAATAAAATAAAATAACATCAAGATGATATGTAATTTAACATTCAGATTGCTTAGAAATGTATCACAATCCACATTCTATCGATATATTACAGTAACATAAGATCATTATTTACAAGAATATTTAAGTTCCACCATCGTGTTAATAGAAATTCATATAATTATATAAATATATAATTCATTAAAGTAATTTTTAATTACTTTAAAGATTAATTACCAATATTTACTTTCACATACTTAATTTCAATTTATTTAGTAATTAAATGTAAATTTATTCTTTAGCTTAGTTAATCTAGGAATCCTATAAATTTATTATTTACCATGGTTTCATCTATAAATCCTATAAACTTATTCTTTACCTTGGTTTGATATAAGAATATTATCATATGTATTCAATGAATAGCTATTATTGTTCATGACATATAACAAGTACAAACATATTTACATATATAAGTTGAAATTACAATTTAATTAATTTTAAATTTTTCATGTGCTGAATATTATAAATCAACACATGATTTAGTGTAAGTTAACAATCTTATAATTGGTACAACGTTGACAATATACACATATATTATAGATTACAAGTATAATATAACTACATTTATAGTTTCCTCGCACACATTAAAACAGATTATTAACCCACTCCTCATGATATTTAAATAAAATAGTTGATTACATATACATCAGTGGGGCTTTGTATTGGATTAGAACAATGCCAATGAATATGGTATCTAAGGTAAATAAATTTGTTATTTCCCTAAAAAGTTAGTACGGCTCATAGTAGGGCTTGCATGTGCAAGATGGAACCCAACATAATACATGTATGTTGTAAAGGTAACACTCTAAGTTGAAGAGTATAATTCTATCATTAAATACTCAACCCATCTATATATATATATATATATATATATATATAATTGTGATGAATTTACATTAGCTATAGAGAATGGTAATCATACAAAAGTTCATGAAACTCTTCAATAGCCCAAGTGACCAAATTCCATAATCCCATAATCTTTTTAGCTATGGTTTTTTTCATTTTCTTTTTTTCTTAAAAATATGAAATATGTGGTAATATCTTAAATTTTTAGGAGACCAAAATCTTATTTTTGTATTGGAAACATGTTAACATCATAGGGAAATTGAATCTGTGAGTGATTAAAATGATAATATAAGTAAATTGGTTTTCGCACAATATTAACCAGCTATTGTTCAAACTAAAATATAATGACATTAATAAATAATCAATTTGATTATTATATTATATAATAAATTATGAATTTCACATGGTCTAAGAGAAAAACTATAATATTAAATGCGAAAATATAAATAAGAAAAATCATAATTTTAATTTGAACATTTAAAACAAAAACAAGCAAATAATTGGAATGTTACCTATTACAAATAATCAAATACTTTTAATGTCAATTAATAAATCTATGCACGGTTTAAAACCAAAAAAACAAAATTTAATATAAACTTTAAAAATATAAATATACAAATAATTTTAATCTTGGTTAGATTTAAGACTTTTTTGATCGATAATGTAGATGAAATGTTTTTTGGATTAATCACATAATTAAGGTTTGGTCGACATTTCGAATTAGCTAATGTGGTTCATCCTCGGGACAAGATGGAGAAACTAATCGATCTTGATGAATAAATAGTGGAGATGCATCATTGCCCGTAAATAATTGTTAAGGACTAGTTGTTAAGAACTAGCCATTAGAAAGCTAGTTAAGAATTAATATTAAATAATTAATTAATTAATTAAATTACAAATTCTATTATAAATGGGTCAATCATTTTTATATTAATTATTATTTGATTAAATTAAATATAATAGGAATTAGTGAGGGGTATATATATATATATATATATATATATATATATATATATATATATATATATATATATATATATATAAACAAAATTACCTAGCAAGAGCTGACATCCAACTCTTACTTAATTTCCAACCACCATCACGGTTGAGATTCTTAGCATGCCTTTCAATTTCAAATGCCTCCCTTAATTTCCTATAGTGGAAGTGATCTAATTTGGCAATGACTTTGGATTCTTCAATAAAAACATGGTGACAAGATTTTTCCACATGCTTCCAAATTCTCTGTCTAATGGATCGACTTGTTTCTCCAATATAGGGAGTTCCACATGAAAAAGGAATCATGTAAACCCCTTTCATGTCCTTAGGGTCGATAGGGTCCTTAAAAGGCCCAAGATAATTTCTAATAGTGCAGAGAGGTTGAAAGAAGCAGAGACATTATTTCTTCCAAGTACATGGGCAATTTTGTCCATTGCCCCCTAGATAAATGGGAGATGGACCTTGGATATAGGATCCACTCGAGTAGATTTTCCACCCAAACCTTTATATGCCTTTCGAAAGGCTTTAAGACCTTGATATCTATTGTAACCATTATTTTCAAAAATTTCAAGAATATGGGACTTCTCTGATTCCATGGAGTTTTCGTCAGAGATTCTAAGTGCACGAGTCACAAGAGTACACACGACACCAAATTTGTAATATTCCTAATCAGATTTTAGCTAGTTAGAATATTAAATTTTGTTTTTTCCAATAAGATAGATGAATAAGAGGGTAGAGGGACCCATAAATATCTTTAGTAGGAATAAAACCACTCTTAATTTGATTTTGGATCAGTGCATCTAGATAGGATCAAGTTGAATAAAACACTCCTTGGTGTGAATGGGGGTCAATGCATGTGGATGGGGTCAAGTTGACCAAATCAACAACGCAATCATGGAGGTAGTGGAGACAGTGGAGGGCAACGTAGTCATAATGGGAGGAATTCTCCATGAGAGTAGCATCATTATTGAGTGGGGCCAAGAGGGAGAAGGCTCACAAAGCATATAAGGAAGGGGATGGCAGCCATAGAGGTCATTCTAAATATTGTTTATGTATGGTCTTTTATGAATTTCTGCACGCTTCAGCTATTTAGCGGAGTTTGTTGTGTTTTTTAGCACAACCATCATCCTGCATTAGGCCAATATTCAGCCACTTCTAGCAATTGCGCAATCTAGGAGGGAAGATCTAGTGGAGGGTCATAACCCTAGTTTTTGAGCTTATCATCCAGTGAGGGGAGCAGCCCTTCATCTGGAAATTCAGTGGGGAGGAGTAGCTACTGCTTTCTCATCAGATCAGCCACATCCCAGTAGTCTCCCAACTGCAATGCATAATTCAGCCCTAGGGTTACATTTTTCATCATTGTTATTTCCGGAAACCCTTTCTAGGTTATCTTGGAATTGTGCTAGAAATCCCAAATCTCTGATCCCGACATTTTATGACCCAATCAACATATCTACACATTCCTAGTTTCCAGCGGGATTGCACAGTGATATCCTCCTAGCTTTTTATGCAGCACCAGTTTCTTATGTCTTGATTTTTAGGGTCATTTCAGGCTTGTTTTACCTAGCTTGAGTGTCTCTTCCTCAAGCTCTTGTACTTCATTTCTACTATTTCTTATAATAAAATGGCATAGTGATATGCTCATGTATTTGATGTGTTGATGTTTACTGCATTTTCCATTTTTAAGTTCAATATTCCTATTTTTCCTATTTTGGAATATTATAGTCGTATCAGAGGATAAACTTGGCTCAGCCTATGGGGCACTACATCTATGACATCTGAAGAAGAAGAACCTCTTATATACCAAGAGAAGCAGTATATTAATAAAGGTTGAAATTTTGATTATACAAACAATGAAGTGTTATAAAATCCTATATTACAGATAAATGCAACACATCAAATATGCGGAAAATGCAAACACAGAAAACACATAGAACCAAAGAGATACAGATATGCGTGGTTCACCCAGTTTGGGCTACGTCCACCCCGAACAACTAGTCCTTCCTTTCTATTATCCAGCAAAATGAAGAGACACAACCTACAATAGATCCGTTGTAATATCCTATGTTCTCTCTCACAGTCTCCCTATCTGTTTCTCACTCTGAGAATACACATACAATACACATCCACAATACAATACCCTCATACAAAGCGAGGGGTTGCCTTCTAGGGAAAAAAAACCCTAAATTAAACATAACTTCTACCGTCAGATTATCTGCCTAATGAACAACCCAAATTGACCAAAAATTACAATACTTTTACAAGGAAATTTTACATCTGTTTTTAGCTTCGGGGACCCCCCAGGCAGTGTTTAATTACGGGCTGCGTTTCTGCCCCATTTAGAACAGGGGTCCAACGCTGTGATACAAAATAAAGAACATAATCAGGCTCCACACCCAACATGAAGAAGATAATGGCAAGTCTCCAATATCAGGAGAAATGTATGAAAAAGAGTTTCCAAAGCTTCTTCTCCGAACTATGCAAGATATTTCCAAAGAAATCAAGGAGATGAGGGTGGAAAGACAAAGGGAAACCCCAAGAGGGTTTCAACATGGATAAAGTTCCGGCACTTCACATCATTGGTGTGAGAAGTATGTAGTGCAACACGTTTCACAGCGCTCCACCATGCCTACATTTTTGGCAGTGGGAAATGGAGCTGGAGGACCCCAAGAGGAGGAGGCTCTTGGTGATTACTTTCTAGAATATGAATATCAATCTCAAAGGTTCAAAGAGAATATGAACTTACAAGAGTTATGTCAGATCATGGATAATAGGAGACCTCGTAATAACAATAGAAGTGGAGGGTACATGCAGAACAATGATCTGCAACGTACTATGGGTAGATTCTTTCTGCCTAATTTTGATGGGTCATCCAAGTGCACAACCAAGGCTTGGGTGGAAAAATGAGACATATATTTTCAGTTGAACCAAGTATCAGAGATTGAAGCTATTAAGATAGCAGCGCTACACCTTGAAGGTGAAGCACATGAATGGTGGTTTCATGGTCTATCTACATTGGGACATGCAGGTGTGACTGCATATGCAGAATTCACCTGGAGGTTGGTAGAAATATTTGACCGAAGAGATCCAGAGGCACACATTTTTGAGCCAGCTAAGCTCAAGCAGTTAGGAAATCTGGAGACTTATATCTCTGAATTCCTGAAAATTTCAGTCATGGTGCCAGATCTGTCTACAGCTAGAAGAGTACACATGTTTATTGATGGGCTAGTAGAGCCTTTACATAGGTTGGTGAAATCCACTAGACCAACTACACTATTGAGAGGGACAGGGACTTACAAGATGCTTTTCCAAGGGCAAGAGCTCCATTCCAGCGAAAACCCACTTTTCAGCCAAAGGGGGAAGATGTGAAGGTTCCTCCCCCAATGGAGAACCAGAGGAAAGGACCTGTTAATGATGATGTCCGAAGAGATTTGAGGAGGAGGAAGCTTTGCTTCACTTGCCAAGAACCATGGGTATTATGGCATCGATGTGCTGTGGGAAATTCACACTATATTGAAGTGTTCTCTGATAGTGAAGAGGAAGAAGAAGAGGATCCGGAAAGAGACAAAAACATTGTGACACCAGGAGAGGATCCACCACCACCAGGAGGTGGAGATATAGCATTTTTCTCCAATTGGGGGAGCCCTTGCATCTTTGCGGGGAGTACCCAAGTATCTAACCTTGAGAGCCCGAGGCACAGTTCAGGGGCAGCGAGTGTCAGTATTGATAGATAGTGGGGCTACCCACAATTTCACTGATGCCCGGTTAGTATAGAAGAGAAACATACCCACAAATGATTTTGAAGGATTCTCAGTTTTGGTTCCAGGAGCTAGAACCATGCAGTGTGTGAAGTATGTTCTGACATTAATTGTAACTTTGGGGACATACACATTAACAGATCACTTCTTTGTGGTCAATATTATTGACACCAATGTGATATTGGGTGTACATTGGTTGATCACACTAGGGAAGGTCACCACGAATTGGGAAACCTTGAAGATGGAATGAACAGATAAGAAGAGTGGTAAGCACCAAATGATCAGGGGCATGCACACATATCCACCTCAGGAAGTCTCCATGCATAATATGGAGGCTGATTTGTGTAAAGGAGGCATAGCATGGGCAGTAGAACTACATAATTTAGAGGAAGGAGGCAAGGAAAAATCATTCTACTCAGATATGTAGTCTATTATAGACCATTATTCTATAGTATTTAGAGGCATTCCACCAGGGAGGCCACCAGACCAGAAGTTTGTGAAAGGGTTCACCCATCTAGCAGCACCACTCACAGATATGACCAAGAGGGGATCCTTTGGTTGGAAAAACATTGTGCAAAGGGCCTTTGGTAAGCTCAAGAAGGTAATGAGCAATTTTCTGGTGTCGGTATTTCTAGATTTCACCCAGCCATTTGTGCTAGAATGTGATGCTTCAAGGGAGGGTGTTGGCATAGTCTTGATGTAGGGAGGCCATCCCATAACCTTTGAGAATCAGAAAATGCTGCCACATGAGAAGGTATATTCCATATATGAGAAGGATTTTCTAGCCATCATGCATGCATTGGCCAAATTCAAGCATTGTTGGGTAGGAAACAATTTCCAAGTGAAAATTAACCACAACAGTCTTTGATATTTCCTTTAGCAGAAGCAACTGCAAGAGAGGAAGAAAAAATAGGTTAGTAGAATCCCAACAAACGACTCTAACATTGAATATGTCAAATGGAAAGGTAATGGTAGTGGATGCCTTATCATAGAGACCAATAGCGTTGTCATTGATGAGTGTGGATTCAGATTGGGAGGCCCAGCTGTTGGTGGAGTATTCCAAAGACTGTTTCACATGTGAGATACTAGATGGACAAGTGACCGATGAGAGGTATAAAGTGATGGATGAGATCATATACTACCAGAATCAGATCTTCTAGGCTAGATATTCTAAGCTCAAGGAGAAAATTCTGCATGAAACACGTGATTCACCCCTCTCATGCCACCAAGGTTTCACAAAGACATATCAGGCCATTAGAGAGAGATTATAATGGAATGGTCTCAAGGAGGATGTGCTCCAGCACATCAAGAAGTGTGTATTTTTCCAAAAGAATAAAGGATAGGACAACCATCCTACAGGGTTGTTACAACCACTTTCTATTTTGGAGGGAAAATGAGAGAGCATTTCTATGGAGTTCATTACCAATTTTCTAGCAATACAAGGCAAGGATTGTATCTTTGCGGTCATTGATAGACTAACAAAGTATTCATATTTCTTTGCCATTGCTTCACGGAACACTGCTTCACAAGTGGCCGAGATCCTATTTAGAGATTTTTTTATACATCCTGGTCTTCCTAAGACCATATTCAGTGATAGAGATAGCCGCTTCATGGGTGGCTTTTGGCAGAAGCTTTTCCATTTGGTGGGTACCGAGTTGACACTGAGTACCAGTTACCGCCCCCAAACTAATGGGAAAACAGAGATAGTAAACAAGTGGCTAGAAGGATACTTGCAAAACTATGTTCGGGGCAGCATAGAGCATGTCTGCACTGGCTCCACTTGGGAGAATATTTCTACAATACAACATTTCATATGTCGATCGGTATGTCTCCTTTTTGGGCTCTATATGGTTATGATGCTTTATCATTTTTTGATATGATGTGTGGGGAAAGCAAGGCTCCTAGAGCCAAAGAGTGGATCCAAGAGAGTCAAGATATACTTCGTACTCTTAAGGAAAACATTGCTACAACCCAAAATCAACAGAATCTGTATGCAGATCATGATTGGTTGAAGAGACAGTTTGAGGTGAGAGATTTGGTCTATCTCTGTCTTTAGCCTTACAAGAAATTTATGCTGAAGGAGAAGGGGTTTTAGAAGCTTAATCCTTATTCCTATGGGCCATACAGGGTAATATTTCATGTTGGGGAAGTACCATATGAGATGGAACTCCTCATTGGGAGTAAGATCAACAAAATTTTTCATGTCTCATGCCTCAAGAAGGCCATTGGACAGCATGTAGTTGCCACTATGGATATCCCACCTATTGATGATGAGGACCATCTGGTTTTACAACTGGAAGCTATATTGGATACTCGAGAGAGAGAGCTAAGGAATAGGAGGATTGACGGATATCTTGTTCGATGGAGGAATCTTCTGGAAGATGATACTGCTTGGGAAGCAGAGGAGATTTTGTAGCATCCATCCTTGCGGTTGCTTGAGGACATGCAACACTTGGGAGGGGAGTGTTGTAATATTCCTAATTAGCTTTTAGCTAGTTAGAATATTAAATTTTGTTTTTGTCAATAAGATAGATGAATAAGAGGCTAGAGAGACCCATAAATCTCTTTAGTAGGAATAAAACCACTCTTAATGTGAATGTGGATCATTGCATCTAGATAGGATCAAGTTGGATAAATCACTCCTTGGTGTGAATGGGGGTCAATGCATGTGGATGGGGTCAAGCTGACCAAATCAACAAGGTAGTCATGGAGGTAGTGGAGACAGTGGAGGACAACGCAGTCATAATGGGAGGAAGTCTCCATGAGAGTAGCATCATTATTGAGTGGGTCCAAGGGGGAGAAGTCTCACAAAACATATAAGGAATGGGATGGAAACCATAGAGGTCATTATGAATAATGTTTATGTATGGTATTTTATGAATTTTTTCACACTTCAGCTATTTAGCAGAGTCTGTTGTGTTGTTTAGCACAAGGGCATTTCCAAGCGGAAATCCCACCCTCATCCTCGGGGGACTTCGAGTGCCCACTCGAGAGAGATTCTTTGAGATCCATTTAATCATCTGACATCATGCCAATATCCAGCCACTTCCAGCAGCGTAATCTCCTTTAGAAATTGCACAATCTAGGAGGCCAGATCTAGTGGAGGGGTCATAACCCCAGTTTTTTAGCGTATCATCCAGTGAGGGGAGAAACCCTTCATCCTGAAAGTCAGTGGGGAGGAGTAGTAGCTTCTTTCTCACCAGATCATCCACCTCCCATCAGTCTCCTAGCTACAGTGCGTAATTTAGCCCTACGACTGCATTTTTCATCATTGTCATTTCTGGAAACCCTTTTTGGGTTATCTTGGAATTATGCTAGAAAGCCCAGATCTATGATCTTGACATTTTTTGAGCACCCAATCAGCAGATTTATGCATTTCTAGTTTTTAGCAGCAATTATTTCTAGCAGGATTGCGCAGTTATAACCTCCCAACAGTTTATGCAATAACAGTTTCTTATGTCTTGATGTTTAGGGTCATTTCGGGCTAGTTTTGCCTTGCTTGAGTGTCTCTTCCTCAAGCTCTTATACTTCATTTATGCTATTTCTTATAATAAAATGGCTCAGTGATCTACTCATGTATTTGATGTATTGATGTTTACTGCATTTTCCAATTTTATGTTCAATATTCATGTCTTTCCTATTTTGGAATATTACAAAATTAATGAGCAGGAAAATGACAGGAAGCATCATGGAGGTATTGTTTTGTGTGCATTTTCTTGCGAAAAACTTGGTGGGAAATGGAACCATCCTCATTTCTTGAGAGGAGGATATATAGGAAAGGGAGGAAGCCATTAACCTCCACTTCCATCATGAATTTGATGGAATCAGATAGCGAGTTCAGGTGCCCAAGGAATCGATCTAATTTCTCCCGACCATGGGGCCAGATGACACAAGTATCATCCATGAACATGTTCTACTACCTAGGGAGGAATTTAGCAACAATCAAGGCCTTCGATTCAAAATCATCGATAAATAAGCTAGCAACCATGGGGGAAAGATGGGAGCCCATCACGACACCACAAGTTTGCTCATAAAACTCACCTTGAAAACTGAAGAAAGTCGAGGTGAGGAAGAGGCTGACCAATTTAAAAGTGTCCTTGTCAGAGATCCGTTTAATGACATCAACGGATTCCTGGATGGGGATTTTGGTGAATAAGGACACAACATCAAAGCTAGCTAATAGCTCACCAGGCTGCAACTTGATGTTCTTCCACTCCTTGATAAAGGAAGTTGATTCCTTAAGAAAGGAATTGGTTTGACCTACAAGGGGTTTGAGCTTCTGGGCTAAGAATTTAGCTAGATGATAAAAGGGACCACCTATTGTATTAACAGTAGGTCTTAATGAGGCCCTCGACTTATGAATCTTTAGGATACCATATATCTGGGGGATAAGGGGAGTGCTCTCAATAAGTTTCCTAGAGAGAGGATTAAGGGAAGAATTTGACTTAATAACAAGGGCTACATCCTTACAAAGTAATTTAAGGGGATTCTTTTTAATCTTAACATAACTACCACTATTGTATAGATGGTCAACCATCTTGCTGACATAGTCAGATTTATCCATAATGACTATGGCACCACCCTTGTCCGCCTTAGGGATGACAATGTCAGGGTTGTCCCTTAGGGTTATGAGGGCGAGAAACTTAGGCTTACTCAAGGTTATTTTGGGAGACTTATCCTTCCTAAGAATAATGGATAAATCCTGCCTAATGGTCTCCTTAACATTATCAGGGAGATCCCTGATGCCATATTCGATGTTACAAATAATGTGATTAGCGGAGATCTTCTTCGGGGCAAAGGCAAAATTAAGCTCTCTATTAAAAAGATGAAATACAAAAGAATCAAAAGATAAACTAGAAAAGTTAATTACATTTTTATTATAGCTATTAATATTATAATTATTATTAATGACATCATTCTTAACATTATCATTTTTAATATTAATAAAGCTTTCTTGATTAATAAAAACCTTGCTAACATTATTATAATCCTTAAGTATTATTTTTATTGTTAATATCATAAACCTTATTTTTGTTTTTATTAATATTTATGGTAATATTTGAATTAGAGTTTATATTGTTGTTAGCCATATTATCGTTATTAACAATACTATTATCAATAATATTGTTGTTTTTATTTAAAAATAAAGTTTGTTATCAAAATGATTTTTAATGAGATTCATATTGTTAAAGGGATTATCTTTATTAAATCTAGTATTAACAGGATTCATATGGTTAAATGAATTACCGTTAACCATATTGTTAAAATAATTAACGTTAACCAAAGCAGAGGGCCCATACTTACCAACAGAGGAAAGAGCTTCCCCCGAGCATAGAGCGGATCGCCCGTTATCAACCCGGCTGCTCAAGGGGTGAAAGCTTGAAGATGAGGACGAGTTTATGGCTACAGAGGAATAGGGACGCAGAGCGGAAGGATCCCTAGAATGCTGCACGTCCATGCCATAACCAGAGACTATCTTCCCACTTTTTTTTTCTGAAGACGAAACTGTAGCCAAACTATTTACGTAATCTGAGGGATGCGCCGAGGTTGAAGGAGAAGAAACAACATTGTTGACAGTTACGTCCATGCCGTAACCCAGGTCCGAGATTATCTCCCCACCAACTGTTGTTGAAACCGAAGCCATACTGTCTACGCAATCTGAAGGATGTGTCGATGTTGAAAGAGAAGAAACATCACTACTAAGAGGAATCAAGAAGAGCACTTGATCAACAGGCTCCGACGAAGAGCACTGAGAGATCACGCCTGCGCTGTCTGATAGGGCCGAAGAATCAGCTATAACAGAAAGATATGGGTTCACCATGGAAAGCCCAGAGGGTTGAGATGAGACGGAACCGAATTAGGAGATCTGAGCTGAAGAGGGACGAAGTGAAGGGGAATCCAATTCCGAAAACTGCCTACGCACCCACGAACTAAGGGCCTCGATTTGCGCTTCTCCAATCCTGGACGTGCCTCGGCTTGAAGCTGTCTGATCCACAAAAGTGTGAGAATAGGAACCCAAAATTTTCTCAACCTTCTTAGCGTGCTTGATTTTTGAGCAATCCTCCATTCGCATTGCTTTAGAAGCAGAAACACCGTCTAGCACATTCCAAATAAAACCGGAGATACCATTTTCCAAATCTAAATGGAGAAAAAAGAGCTTGCGAGAAATAAAATCAAGGTCCAGTTTTAATTTGCTAAACTTAGATGTAATTAAAGCTAAAATTGAATATTTAAATTAATGGAACTATTTTTATTTTTATTTTTATTATTATTAATTATATTGATAGATTTTCTATATAATTATAATAAAATAATATTTGTATTTTTAATAATCAATTAATGAAAATAAAATAATTTTTAATTAAACTATTAAATTGACATATAATAATTTTTATTTTCATTTTTATTTTTATTTAGTTATTTATTTATTTATTTTTATTTTTTAATTAAACTATTAATTTTAATATTCAAACTAGCCGTTGTTGATTTTTTAATTATTATTAGAACTAACCGTTTTGGATTTCTTAGTCAAATTAGCTGATTCTAACGGTTTTCTTTTCCTCTCCTACTTCTATTTAAACTTAACGATTGATCTCTCACCTAGTCCTAATGATGAACCACACTGGTTGGTTCGAAACCCGTTGACTTTGTTCATGATAATGTGATTATTACCAAAATATTTCTTCATAAGCTAAAATAGTTTTAAGAAATGGGTTTACATCATTCCTTGTTTCTAAGCATGCGGAAAAATCTTGTCACCATGTTTGTATTGAAGACTTCAAATTAGTTGCTAAATTAGATTACTTCCCCCATAGGAAATTAAGCAAAGCAATCAAAATTGAAAGGGATTAAGTAAGTGTTGGACCCCAGCTCTAGCTAAGTAATTTTGTTTTTATTTATTTGTGTGTATATATATATATATATATAATTTACTTATTTATTTTATCTTATCTTATTTTATTTTATTTATTTATTTTTATTTATTATATATATATATATATATATATATATATATATATATATATATATATATATATATATATATACACACACACACACACGTGCGCCCCTCTCTAATTTCTATTATATTTAATTTAATTAAATAATAATTTATATAAAAAAAAATTTAACCCATTTTTATTTAATATTAATTCTTAACTAACTTTCTAATGGCTAGTTCTTAACCGCTATTTTTAATGGCTAGTTCTTAATAGCTAGTCTTTAACGACTAGGGCAATGATGCATCTCCACCATTTATTCATCAAGATCGATTAGTTTCTCCACCTTATTAGATCTAAGACTTTTGTGATCCACATATTATATACATGTCTTTTTGGATTAATCACACCATTAAGACTAACCACATTATCTGGTTCAAAACGTTGACCAAATCCTAATGATGTGATTAATCCGAAATACATTTTATCTAAATTTTAATGTTTGTCAATTTGTTTAACAAGTAAACAATTATAATAATGAACGTCAAAAAAAATCATTTTATCAAACTATTCTAAAGTGAAATATTTAAAATGCAAACAAAAAATAATTCTAAAATAAAACATTTTCAATCTTGCAAAGAATTGTAATGTCAAATATTAAAAACTCAAAAGCATGAAAACAATTCTAATATTATATTTTTAAACCAGAAATCTATTTTAATATCAAATGTTAAGAACATAAAGAAGAAAAAAACCTAAATGGCACATTTAATATATATATATATATATATATATCTAATGTAAGGTAATATTAAATCTATATACCTCGGATGCGGGTGATTAATATGAGTTCGATAGGCTAGCACCTGCTCTCACATCGATGGGGCACCTGGCCTCTCCACATAGCCACACCGGCCTCCCGCTTGAAGATGTTAAATGAGCAGAGGACACTGTCACCTGCGGCATTTACGCATCCCCCTTGACCACTGCTCCTGCAACTTGCCTCCTGGCTATTTATGGCTCATGGCTCATGTCCTCATTCTCATTTGCACATTTATTTTTCATTCTTTGTCGCCTTCCTCTATCATAGCTCTTTCCGCTGCTCTGCTCCTCCTCTGTCTCACTCTAAACCTCCTGCTCCAGGCCAATAATCCTCCCATCCGGTGGAGACAATTCCCAAAAGGCACTGGATGTGGTGCCATCGAGGACATGGCAGATGCTCTCCCTCCCGCCCTCCAATTCCAACAATGCCTACGAGCTCCCTGTCCATTTCTGTTGCAGTGGATGAATCAGAGGTTCTCGACCCACATTTTATCTCTGCCCAGTTTTACATTCACCTTTCGGAGGAGAAGATCCACCTCTTAGGCTCTGGAAGCAGGAAACTCCTTCGCAAATCCATTGTTTCGTGTTCCTCCTCTCCACTGCCACGGAAATCCGTTGGCTTTGTGGTCAAGCAAGTGGCGGAAGATTCGTATAGCGATGGGAGCAACCCAACGGAGGACTCACAACAAAAAAATGAAGAAGAGGATCATGTGGCCCGCTTAGTTGTTGCAAAGCATAACGATATGGTCTCTGCTTCAAATCTAGAGAGGGTCATCCAGCCTTCAAAGAAGGACTTAGAGACCATGTCCGACTATGACTACTTCATTATTGAGGAGAATCCTCAATAGGAGAACCATGACGTCCAGAACCGGTATTTGTAGCTCATTAGAGCTCCTCTTCTTCAGTTTTCATATGCTCCTTCATAGCTTCTATGTCTATTTTTATCTCTGTCTACATACTTTATTACTTATGATTACGCTAATGGTTGGTTTCCCCTGGAAGGATAGCCTATTTTTTGAATTATTGAACTCATTAAGGGTTGGTTTCTGTAGAAATTAGCTGAATAAATCACTTATTCAATGGAGATTAACCCGATTACACATCAATTTCGAATTGTATGCATAACACATAATCTCTTCTACGATTAATTGTCACATGCAGAAATAACAGAAGCAATCTCACATCAAATCAATCACACATTAACTCAGAATATATGGGGAAAGCCTATAGCTGAAAACCCCGCAGCTATTGTGTATATTATAATGGAGAAATCATGTAACCAACAAAGTACAATACTCCTCACAAGTACTCAGTACTTTCTCATAAAGTCACACACAATCTAACTTAGTTTTGAACAAGTCACTGGTTCAAAACTCCCTGCCAATTGCCTTGCCTCTATTGCGCAATCATGGCCTGTATATGAAGAGATCCAAGGTTCGAATCCCCTTGGCTTGACTGCGCAATTGTCATGGACAATTCCTCCAAGTGTAATGCAAATCCCATGCAAAACTGATCCTCCAACTGATAGCTTTACTCACCCTTTCATCTACCTCTTCCACTGGTCTCCACTGAACTGATCATGCACTGTAGTGAACTGAAGTGTTCCTGAGTTGACTAATGAGTTAATATTTAGTGAATTAAATAATATTTAATTCACTCCACTCATATCTAGTTGATTAGCTAGTTAACTAATCCCAACTAGTTCAACTAAAACAAACAAAACACAACTCCACTATCTGTCCCGTTAACTCCTCCAAAACTTCTGCCACTGAAGTCTAACTGAAGCCAACCATGCAAGATGCCATCAAACCCTAGGAACCACGTGATTCCTTGTGTCAGTTGCATGAGCCACCTCCATGACTCAAACCGAAGTGCGCCAAGAGAGTAAACTGCTGTTTATAGTCAAAATATTATTAAGGGTAAATAATATTTGACTTCCATATTTTTAGGAGATCAGTCTAAAAATAGCCCGGGTCCTAAAAATAAGGGTCTCATCTATTTTTACCAACATGTCGCATACTTTAAGAATCTCCAAGTAGAATTCCCAAATTATGCTCCGTATGTCTAAAAATAGACATAGTCTAAAAATAGACTTTGTGCCAGAATTTGCCTGCGGGCCCACTTAGTGAAGGCGACTTCATTTCACTAAGCTCCATCATCTTGCTGCATTCTCAACAGTTTCCCCATGAAGGGCAGCCCATTTTTTTACTGTTCATCCAATAGGGGTTGGCTAATCCAGAAACCCATGTCATAAAGTTTGACTATAATTTTTGTATACTATATTAGAAATTAGCATCACTTAGAAAAAAAATATATTAAATCTATATATTATTTAAATTACACAAATAAAGAAAATACAAACAACTCATTATAATATGACACACTAAAGATATATATGTGATTAATTCTAATGTCAAACATTTTCTAGTAAACAAATAATATCAATATAAAAAATTGAAATCATAAACCAAAAAAACAATTCCCATGTTAAACATTTTCAAATAGTAATATTTTTAATGCTAAATATTGAAAATAGAAACATCAAACAATTTAAATAATGTAAAAAAAATTCAAATTACCAATCAACTTTAATGTCAAATAATAAAAACAAAAGTAAGGAGACAACTCTAATGTCACACATTTACAAACAAATAAAGAATTATAATGCCAAATATTTTCAAACAAGCAAAGAATTCTAATGCTAGTTAATAAATTTATACATTGTTTGAGTTATGCAAATACTCAACCAAGTGTGACATCAATTAATTTGTTAAACAAACAACAATTATAATATCAAACATTGAAAGCATAACTAGAAAATAACTCTAGGGTCACACATTTTCAAACAAGCAAACAATCCCAATGTCAAATATTTTCAAACAAACTAACAATTCTATTATCATGCAAGGGGAAAACAATTCCATTCTCAAAAAATTTACATATCATTTTTCATTGTCATCACCCTTCTTATATTCCTCGCTTGGAATTATAACATTTTTGTTCTCAAAAAAATGTTTTGATCTCAAATCATATCTTATATGAACCACCAATTCCCATCCAATGCATCTGAGTAAAAGAACGCTCGATTTTTGTATTTTGGAAAAACATGAAGATCCTTAGTTTCAACCGACATTTTTTTAAAGTAATGCATATTATCACACTATCATGATTTTCCTTTATATTTTTTTATTTTAAGGTATCACACTACTTGCAACTAAAAATTACGCATTCAAAAGATGAGAATTTCACTTGCATTATCTCTTGTATATTTCCAATGTAACCTAACTTCCCCTCTATTTGGTTTTGATCATAGTGGCTAGCATGACTAGATTGGTTTAACTCGAACTCAAACTCCACTCCATAATATTATGTTATATTCCCATGATTGGCATACTTAGTGAAAAAATGATGTCCATATTCCCACATTAACAAGGACAAATGCATCTATAAAAATGTGAATAAAGTATGGTGTCATATGCATAATAACATGATAATTAATAAAAAATCAACACATGTTACAATCCAAATATCCTGATGATGAATTACAGTTGGTAGTTCGAAACGCGTCGGTCCTAAAATTCTCATGTGATTTCTCGAAAGATTTATAATCTAATAGATTATTATATAGTTGTAGCACTTTATCCCTATGTTTAGTGCAACCTCTTCTCAACATGGGTAACGACCAGACACACCTTATTTATCCATAAATTGGTCAACTACCCACTTATTTTACCAATTCAATTACCCACTTATTTGACCACTTATTTGGCTACACAAATATTTTGTGTAGTTTATTTTAAATGATCAATATAAGGCATGCTTCTACCATTCAATTGTTTGAATGCATTTTGTGATTGTTCCATTTCCTTTTTTCCACTTCATAGAATGTGACCCATGTTGTGTTTCATCTACATCCTAAAGAATGAATTTATTGATTGCATGATTTTTTGGAATTTTTGATGCATACAAGAATTCAAAATGAATATTATGATATCAAATATACATTATAAATTTCACCGTAAATAGCTTTTTAGTGTAGATTTGACAAAATATAAGTGACTTAATATTTATCATGCACTTATTTTCATTCATTTCAAGTAGCTCCCCTTCCTTTTGTCCTCATCCTGTTGGTTGTCCCAAATCATAGCGCTCGATGTGTCATATATTTGCTTCATGTACTCACTATAATTATAGAATGACTCACATATCATGTACCTCTCTACCATAGGGCCCTATTGTTTTTTCCTTTTTGAAGCAAGCCCTTCAATTTTTTCATGTACCTCTCTAATAACAACTTCCAATGACATGGTAGCATGTTAGTTAATTCAACCTCATCAGGTAGGTGAACTAGAACATCGACTTGTAACTCCATAAAATTTGTGGGAAATTTCGTTTCAAACAAAAAAATAACCTTAACTATCTCTCGATTTCATTATGGAATGATATCCTTATGAATCTTCGTTGATGTGATCCAATGTGTAGATGCAGAAGTTGTATGTATTGGGGAAATCATGGTTCACACAAGCAAAGGATAATGGTACTACAAAATAGACACACACATATTTCACTTCCATAAAACTATGAGTGCATAGTATATCTTAACCTACAATACAACAAAAAAAAACATTTATTTGACATATATTCCCTTAAAAGGTTCAAATGGTCATGTGATTTCAACCCCAACAAATTTATTTTTACAATGAAGCAATGTCATAGAGTCAACCCATATAAAAAAGGTTCCTTCACACGCAATGTAACAACCTTCACCATAGAAAGATCATATTTCTTCAAAATCCAAGAGACAAATGTCTCATTTAAAATACCAAGAGGGACCAGCCTCTCTACTTTCTCTCCTTGGCCAATATCTATTTTTAATATTCAAAGAAATAAGATCTCTTTTAACAAGAAATATTTTTCTTTTTTTCATTGATAGGTGACTATGTAAATAACATGAAACATTTTTTAATATATTCATAGGATCTATTAAGTGGACAATATAAAAAGGAGCAGTCTTTAGTGTGACTTTTTGGAGTTTCTGATGCCGGAATCCGGTGAAAAAATTGAGGTAAAATCTTGATTTATGTTATTTAAACTAGTTTTTTTACTGTAAATATAGATTCAGCACCCTAAAAAACCCTTAGGACACTTCGATTGTGCAAGTTACCAATCAAATTTCTATTTTCAATAAATTCTTGTCGAATTTTAAAGAAATTAGACTAGGAAAATCAACCAGAAAAGCCTTCAAAAAGTCGCACTAAAGACAACTCCATATAAAAATTCTCTCAATATGTAAGCTCATAAATAAAAACTTCCTTTTCACCCCAAAAGGTATTTTCTCAACAAAGGTGTCAAACAATCCAAGATCATCAAGCATAGGGTCCCCATTTGAACTGAACAATTTTTCATTTTCCTTCTCATTCTCAGTGTCATATTCCCTAATCCAATCTCCTAATTCTAGAATTTCAAGTTTCTAGTTTCTCTTCGGTTTACTATTAAAAGTAGAAGAAACTATTTTCTACAAGGAATACTCTTGAGTAGTCATACATTGGATTTGGTAAGTGGTTGGACCACCTTGCCTTTATAGAAGTTACAAAACTTTTACTTCCATGATACCCTTTTGTTACAACACCTATGATATTATTATATATATAGCAAGTTAGTGTCAAAAAAATATTATTGCATCAAATTAAGTATGCCAAGTAGCATTATGTATATGAATGAATCAATTGACATGCTTACTGGAAAAAAATCATAATCTTAGATAACCATACATGTTGTACAAACATATTCCATGCAACATAAAAGACCCCTTAATTTAGAAGGTCCTTAATACATCATATACATATATCCATTCCCATAATTTCTTAAATTCATATATCAATGTTTGGAGGTAAACATCCATTCTCTTCACTTGTCTTCTACTTAGGATTATAACAGCGAGCATAAGATGTTCATTCTTCATCAAAAGACATTGTGGCTTATTGTTATTGATCACTACAATTGGCCAAATAAAATAGTTTTTTTTTTTTTTTATAGGGTTAACTCCATCCATATTTATGCTTAATTGATGGGGAAATACTTTATCCTTGAATTTATGGGCCCATGTATCCTTATATTCTTCATGGTTTTTGAATTTCTCAGAATTTAAATAACTCATATCTCACTTATATCTAAGTCATGCCACTCCCACAACACTACTATTTGTTTGAAATTGAAGAGCCTTTGAATCCTTGGAATTATAGGCATGTGCCTCAATTTGAGGAGAACAATGTCCCTTACCCTTGTTTTTATATTTATAGTACCTGCCATGCCCACATTTTGGATATATCTCATTGTTTTCATATTCATCTCTATATATAATACAATAATTTGAACATACATAGTATGATATGTTCTCAACACCCAACATTTTCAATAGTTTCTTTTCCTCTACACAACTATTGGGATAGAAATTATCACTTCGAAGTACCTTTTATTTGAGTAACTTATGATTAGTGGATAATATAAATGTACATTGTCATCAAGCATGCATACAATCAACCATTTTCAATGTTTATTGTGTGACAAAATTTATGAAAAAAATAGGGGAATTAATGGTTAGTTACCAAGTAGGTGTCAAGAAACACACATATAACATACCATAAATTACTTTCAAGTTGTACAGTGACATTTTTGTCCATATTTGGGTAGACCTTGACCCATGTCCAAAAAGAGGGAAGGTGAAAGAAAATTTTAGGAAAGTTTGAAGAAAGCATCAATGATTTCAACACCATCCCCTAATTCATTTTTTTGGAGTGCATGTAACAACATTCTCTCCATGGCATGGATATCCTAAAAGAAATAACTCATACCAACCTCTATATCATTGAATTGATCACTAACATGTGAAGAACTAATGTTACTTTAGAGGTTTTGAATTGTGCTCATGACATAGTGGGAATTGTATCAATGCCTAATTCAACCATGCTTGGTATGCTTCATCTTAGGGTTGTGCTCATATAATAATAATTTTTTGATTTGACATCAAAGTGGGGTCAACGGTAGATGATAGATAGATCACTTGTCATTATAGTCTTGACTGTAAAAATATTAAACATTGCGTCAATAATGTTAGTAACATAGCACATTTAATATGTTCTAACATTATACCGAACATTTATTAGAAGTATGTAAATATTTTTCCCAATAATAAACGTGTAATCAATCACTTTAAAAAAACAATTTAAAATTATGAAATACATTTACATTAGTTCTATTGAAAATCCAAAAATAAAACTATTCAATCTTCCTTTTCTTACTCTTCAGGAGGAAATGTAAAGGTTATACCTATTGCAAGGAGTTTTTGATGAGTTTTTGGTGGTTTGTGAAATTTATAGTTTGTTAACAACTCGTCACATAGAGAAACACTATGCATTACATTGAAAAAAACAAATGTAGATATTCCTTCAACCCTTTACATTTTGAACAACCACATACTACTAGGTTGTCATAAAAGAGATCCAAATTCACATTGTAGTACCATTAACCTAGGCTAGTTAGTGGAAGATGGCATGTTAAAGTAGCAAGGTAAAGCAACTTTCCACTTTCATCAAACAAAGGGATGAGATATGTGGTAAATTTATGTTGATAAGAGATTGCAACATTTTTAGACTAGTGAAATATATTTTGCATCCAACCTCGATCTCAAATCATGATCCTGCAAAATTCAATGAAAAATATTCAAATGCACATACATAAATAATATTAATTCAATCAAATAAATAAATAACTTAAATCAATTTTGGACTTAATACAAATGATGAGAGAGAACTTTAAGAACTTGCAATAATATGAAATGAGCTAGAATCTAAAGAATTTCCAATTTGATATTATAAACAGAATTCCTACATTTGAACCTAAAAACATCACCAATACACGAATATATTCTTTAAAAAAAAAATTTGTGAAGCATAGAACAATCTGAACTTCAAACAAAATTTCAAAGCGATTTTAAAAGTTATTGATGTATTTTATTATTTTCCTAATGCCTGAGTGTCCTCTTTTATTTCCTAATGTGAGAGTTTCTTTGTATATATAAAGAGCACTAGTGCACTAAATAATGATACACACTAAAGGTGGATTTTGTTATTTCTTTAGCAAAAACCTTCGGAAAATTTTAATTGTGGAGGTTTACATTTGTATTTTTCCAATTAAATTCTTAAGAAGTGTATTTCAATGTAACAATTGCACCAATGTGCTTAATATTAAAGACCAAACTATATAAAGAAAGTAAAAAAACAATCTTAGTATTTATCATCAATGCATCAAAATATACAATGAAAAAAAGAGAAAATTTCATTTTCCTAAATTTACGTTTATAAATTAAAATCTTAATTCTTATTCCTATTTCATTATTTTGGAAAAATTAATTTGGTCGGGAGACTTGTGCAATAGAGAATTACTATTAAAGACTTTGAAATGGATATATATTTTTTATGAGACAAATTTGTAAGCGATCATCATGGGTCACATACAAATCTATTGAGGAAAATTTTTAAACATGTGACTTTTTTTATTGATCATTTCAGTATTACTTTTATTTGTTTCAAACAATTTTTAGTGAATTTAAAAAACTAAAAGCAAAATTCATTTTTTTAAATGTATATTTTATAAAAGAAAAAAAGCCTTATTCTTATTTTATTATTTTTCCAAATTTTAGAAAAAAGATTTGTGCAAGAAATATTTGATTCAAATATGTTTTAAATGCAATCTCAAAAAAGTTGAAAGGCTTCATTTTTACCTTCAGCATGGGAAGCTCTAGATTTCTTGTTATTTCTCTTAATTTCTCTTTATATATTTTACAATATTTTTTTGATAAGAAATAGGCTGTTATATGATTTTTTACTTGTATATCAATTGTTTGGTATTTGTTCCAATTGCTCAACTCATTGTATTAGATCCAAAACCATGTCATTTTCAATCAAAAATAAAATAAAATTTCCCAATGCACACTATACAAAGACTGTGCACTAATGCATATTTATATGTTAACAACATATCTTAGTTTACTTGTGATGTAATATCATTTTTAATTTTTTTCACACAAGGAATTTGTATAAATAAATAATAATAATAATAATAATAATAATAAATTAAAACATTTTGACTCTATCAAATGACATTTAATAATTAAGCTATACTAGATTCTTCATAATTTTGGATATATCTAGCTATAAGAGATATCAAATCTCTTGAGGTGCAAACCTTTTTTAGAGTGAAAATAGATTTTTTCCCTCTTAGTGCTTGATAGATTCGAAATTAAAATGAATCTAGGCTAGTTGGGATATTAAAAAATGTTTTGTTTATAAATTGTTATATTTATGTGATGATTTATAAAATAAAAGACTTTGTTGAATTTTGATGTTCTTTATTATATGAGAAGACTCTCCTCCAAGAATTGCAACTAAGACTTTATGTGTTTGTTGTGGAATTATTTGTAAGAATAAGGACAATGACAGCCTAGCATATGCTAATTGGGTTGAACTCCTTCAATTAAAGGTGAAAATTAACCCTTAGGAATAGGTTGTTGTGAAGGTTCCTAGAGGTAGTCTCTTGAGAAGCCAAACTTTATAATGGGAAATATATAAATTCCATGCACCTCAGGAGTGAAAGATGTTGAAAAATTGGGTCAACGTAGAACTTTTTCTTTGTCCATGGTTGCCTGACATAAATAAAGTTGTGCATGGATCTCAAATAAAAGAGAATTTACAAGTCTAGTCAGTGGGAGGAAGATAAGATATTTTACAGATGTTGCTTTTATCCCTTTGTAAGTGTTGATCATATGTTGATAGATGACATTGCATACACGGAGTCGACCTGTGTCCTCTGAGAGTGATATGTTTTTACTCTAGTTTAATGTCCTCTATAGGGGTTAATTTGTTGTGGAGCGTTATCCATGAGTTTGGAACATTGATTTTTAGGGTTATGAATTTTGCATGACCATACCTTACCTCTTTATCAAGTAGTGAAGCTTAGGGTTCAAACTTAACTTTCTATTTCTTAGGCATCCATGACCTTACTATGGTTTGGGAGTCCACACTAGTTGGTTACAAATTTTCAGTAATCTTGATCTTTCCATACAATTTTACTCTCGATGATCCTACTGAGCTAGGGCACCTTCCAAACTAATCTCCCTGAAGGGATCCAGAGTTGTCCCAATTGTAGGGGATGAATTGTAAAAGAATATTAGTCTTTCTCAACATACCCTAAATAGAGGGAAAACCATACCATACAAGCATCATTACACTAGCATCAATGTTTGCATAATTTCATTGTCTTATGATGAAATTACTTTTCGAGGTGCATTGCCTAATTTCAATTGTCAAATCATGAATTTAATTCATATGTACGTTACATAATTTCATTGGAGCATCAACACACTGCTTGGTGTTTATTAGTTGTTGCTCATGAATAGATTTTGTGGATGAAACCTTGTCTTGATCATTCCCTATTTACATAGAAATATAATGATTATCATTTAGAAATTATACTTCTCTCATAGAAATCAACTACCGACTTCAAATCTTCTCTATCTGGATGAGGTTTCCCCTTGAACTACATTTTGATGGAATTGAAGCCACAACTCCCAAAGTTCTTGCGGGATCAGATTCATTTTTATAAATACTTGAGAAGTATTCAACTATCAACTTCGCTTTTGATGTGGCAAAACACAAATTACTTCTCCAATATTGCCCTTACGAAACTAAATCTACAAATATTATCCTTTTGGAGGAGGTTGTGAAACCAATTTTTTTATCCAAATAATTCTCAAATCTATAATTTATTTTAAATAAAATAATTCATATTTATAAGTTAAATATTCAATTAAATCACATAACATATCACATATTTTTTCCTTCTATAATACTCTTTCCTATATTACTACTTTACAGCATTTCCTTTGCAACATGTAGTGCAATTGCTAATTTTAAGAGTTTCAATATTGTGCTTAATACATTCTCCAATCACATTGCTCTGATTATAGTCTTGAATGCAGCCTTTGCAATATGTATATCTTCAACTCCATGTGTATTATTCTTGCAACTTAATGTTCGTATCATCATTCAAACATATTGCTCATATTCAATTTCAACGCATTATAATATGTTATATTCCCGACACAGGTCATATATATAACAATACTTTACAACGAATTTATCATCCATTTAACACCTGTATTATCCTCTCTTTAACACATTTTATTACCATCCTTGTAGCGCAAGGAATTTCAATATGCCCTCGATGTAATGCTTTATCCCTTCAACTTTGCATTCATATTTTCTTCCACACATTAATTTGAATGATTATCAACATGATCTATTAAATGGTCCCCCCTCAATGCATTCATGTAATTTTTACATCTTGGCATTTGTCGCATATTGCCTCACTTTAACAAAGAGTTTAACATTAGAGGGTAAGAGTTTTAGCAGTGGGAGAGGTGAACCTTGTTGCTTTACATTGTGCGGGTGCGACAGCGCTAGTGTGCTATCACTATCACAATTCAGTAATGTATGATTTTTTTTATTCTGTCCTTACATCGTGCGATGACAATTTTGATAATATTTGAAGGTATGTGCAAGTTCCATGTAGTTAATTCCCTTGGCTTACTCATTGCACTTTATCATAGTTCTCATCACTATGTTTATCGCATACGTTGGATATTATTTAACTTTTATTGCAGTGCTTTAACATAATTTTCATCGTATTATTTTTGAAGAACCTCCATTGCATCACATTGTCATAACACCCATTGTCTTCCATCACAGTACTACTATGTTTCCATTGCATGTGCATTCCTCTGTCTCAGCGTTTTGGCTTTAGTGTATTCGCATTGTCTGTATCGCATTTTTGTGTGGGATATTTTTTAACCATGTAGCCTTGCATTGATGCAATAAACCCTTTTCCTTTTGTGATTACAACCCATTGCAGTATTTCTTGACCTATGCAATAATTAATATATAACCTTCGCATTTATTTGTATAGCCTCTCAGCACAATGTATTATATACTCCTCACAACGCATGTACATAATATATCCCTGCAATTTGTAACACACTGATCAAACTTGGTATCCAACGCAATCTTTGATGATTTTAACAATTTCTTTGATGGTTTTCAAGCGCTACTTTGCATAGTTGTTCAACGTGTTATTTAAATTGTCTCTCGCATGCAAAACTGCAACGTGTTATATTATAGGTTATTCCCAACCCAATTTTTTTTTTTTTTTTTTAAGATCTAGGACAATCGGTAACTGGTGAGAGTTGCCTGAGCAAGGCCCGGGTTCAAATCCAACTGGCTGCCACTATAAACCTAGGCTAGGTGCAACAGCCTGCAAGCCGCACACAATAGCAATTAACTTATGCCTCAACAAGAGCCAAGACGTCCACTATGGGGTCGCCTACTCTTCTAGCCAAGACACAACAGGCGTATGTCTCCACGGAGATTTGAACCTTGGTGGATGGGATGAAAACCTTCTCCCTCCACCGTCAAACCTCCGCTTCACGGACATTCCCAACCCAATTTTAATATATCATTCCCCAACGCAACTAAGGGTATGTTCTTATTTCTCCTTTCTCATCGTCTTTCGTGGATATATATATATATATATGAACTTGGCTGCCTTCATATATCCTTTTGTCCAATCACTTTATTATTTTGTTATCACTTTCTTTCCCAAGCCCTTTGGATTGCACACATTTATTTATATTATGTGCGACATATTGTTTGTATATCCCGCCATTACTTGCGTTGCATTGTATTATCCCTTTGCATTGTGTTTTAATCTGTTGCAGCGTTGGATGTGTGACTTTAATGAACCACTTGATATGATATAGTTCATCCTTGTAATGTGTGGTATTTCAACGCATTATAATCCTCACATATATGATCTCCTTTACAATGCAACTTTTGTATAATCATTACAATGTTTTGTGTTGATATATGCTTCAACGCATTGTTGGTATCATATATCCCTAGATCGTATTATTTGGATCAACCTCCATCTCATCTATTGCAGCTCCTTTTTGCATAGTTTTTATGGTAGCATTGAGTTTAATATATTATTTTGTTCTTTGTACATAACATCCATAACTATCTTGGCGTTATTGTAACCTTAGACATGATCTTTCAAAGCCTGTAAATATTAGGGTACTTGGGTTGCTGCAAGGGTTCATTAAATGAATCTTTTTTCAATGCTCGAAGAGGCTAATCCAATGGATTTAACAATAGTTGGGCTCCTTCAAGGCATGATTAGAGTGTCACATGTACCATCCTTTTAGGTTTTTTTTCAAATGGTGAAATTCATTGGATAACGTAATATGAATTAGTAATATTATATGACACATGACAGGCTTTCATAATATCAGTAGCTAAAGCATTGTAAATCTAATAAGTGATTGATATTGCAAGCACAATGTTATTGATCACGCCATTTTCACCAAAATAGACTTTGCAAAACTCCAACATATGATAGGGATGCTTCAAATGACTTCCTTGAGGAATGACATGAAGTGAAACTCATAACATGATGATACAATAATGTCACCAACAATTCCATGGAATGTTCACAAAAACTCAAGCACATCGGAAAATTAAAACCATGGTAAAGAATAGCCAACAACACAATATGTTTGCCTATAATTTGCAATGCATACCATGGTGACATAGGGCTTGAATATGCATAAATAAAACAACCACTACACAATCCCTGAATCCTGATACATCCAAAAGAATGAGAATCAAGATGAAGAAAAGTGAGCATGTGCAATATGCATCATGAAAGCATGAGAAAGCATAAGGTTTGATGGCAATTGGGTCATTGAGAAGTTTAACCAATTTAAGACATAGGCATGACCATTGAAACCTTGAAAAACAAAAGGTGACCCAAAATTTGGATGTTAGACTAAAATTTTGGGTGTTGTTGTAGCATCTACAAAAATGTGCATGGTAAGGAGACCCATGAGGATTAAGGTACAATCCATCTTATATTTTTTCAGAAATAAAACTTGAAAAGAGATCATGGAGGCTCTTAGGAAGACAAGAATAGACAACCAAAAATGGGTGTGCAAAGAGTTGAGGGAATGCTCTTGTGTGCAAAGATAATTTATTTCATGTGTAGCAGAAATAGGGAGGTTCTCATGAGAAAATACGGCATAGAATAAGGATGTTCTCACCTACAACAAGGTTAGACTACACGTGGAATGGTCCAAGAACCAAATATGATTGGAAAAAGAGAGCGCCAATAGGTTGTTGGTGGATGATAATATAATGGGAAATATTAAGATATGATTTTGGTCTAAGAAAAACAAGTCGAGTGTTACCAACCTAAGTTAGAGTAGATTTTTTTGTGGAGTTCTTGTTGGGAAATTTAATAAAGCATCGAGGGATTGATAGAAGTAGTGATGCAGGCTCTCCTATGCCGAATAACCCAACTAATAAACCACCCAAAGAGATTTGCAAGCTCTGGGTTTAGAGGGTTTCATGAGGGTTTCATGATAACTTACTAAGTTTGGATGACGAAGGAGAGTGGCCTTCATCATTCCACTTGAATTTGACTAAGGAGATCAGAAAGAGAGAGATAGTTCCCTCATGGCTTCATGGTCTAGCTCGAGGGGGGCCAAATATAAGGATAGAGCAAAAAACCAAGTGTATGGTTGGGTGGAAAATGGCTCACCCCTCATTAGTTGTGGGAAAATATGTATTATACTCATATAAGTCCCTTTGTATGGCCTTGTAAATTTATTTGCATATAATAAAAAATGTTCATGCTTGTGCACTTGTAATATTTTCCTACTAAATTTATACATTGATTTATGTGATGCATGTTCATGGTACTCGTTGTGATGGATAAGAAATATGTATGTGTTTGTCTATTAAAATCAAATGTGTCATTATGAAGCATAAGTATGAGTTTGTGTGTCATTGGAATGACTGTCATGAGCAGGGAACACATAAGAAAATGTAATATCCCAAACTATATTTATGTATGGCTATAATATTCCTTTGTGAAGAAAACCTGTGGATGAAGGGATAAGGGGTAATATCCCCTCAACCTCTTAGGAAAACCTTTAAGGATGGTATATAGAGAATGACCTATAAAGTATCTTAGATATAAATGTTAGGTCTACATCAGCATTTAGAAGAGAAACCTTAATATGTAATTAAGGATAGGATGTCCAAATTATTAAGAAGTATGATTATGGGATTAAAATCCCATATGATTGTAATCTTGATGCAAGGGTAAATTCCTTTATTTTAAATTGGAAAAATCTCTTTAAAACTTGATTGGGCTACATATGCCCTTTAAAATGAGTGTGAATGCTAAGAAACCCCATTAATATAGTTGCATGGATGACCAACTGAAGTGTATCATTATTTTTGGATAAGAATACTAGGAGGTCTTCTTGAGTTTATGCCTCGAAGGGGTTGGGGTGGTGGTCTATGGAAAATGTCCTAGTTTGGGATTGATAATAAGCATGGCCTATGGATAATTGGAAAGCATAAGAGATTTCTTGAGCTACTAACCCTTTACGAGAAGTAAGAAAAAATCACATTTAATTGAAGGAACCCATAAGAGAGTTGATCTCTAAAGGACTGGACCTTTTTTATGGTCTCTTTAGATATATTGTGTTGGACTTGAAGCCCTGTATTTATCTAATTGAGAATGAGTGAGAGGTTTTCATTAGATACAAAAAATTGAATAAGTGGCTTGTGGCCTCATTTTAATTCTTCAAAGCTACATGGTTAATGCTTAAAGGAATTTTGGAAATTAGTGGCCTTTTTTTATTTATATTTTTTCAATAAAAAAGGCACCAAATTAACTATTGGGAGGCCTACAAACCCTGCAATTTGTTAATTTTGGTTCCCAATGCTTAGTCACAACCCTTAGTCATATGGGCTAGTTTTGGTTGTGCCCAAGTCCTAGCACAAAGGAGAAAGGGGCTAACGGGCGGATGCATGATTGAGTTCGAATATTGAATATATGGATACCTAGATATTCGAGAATACAAGAATTTGTTTTGCACTAGTTTCTATTGGACTCATTAGGATGTTGAATGTTCTAAATATCTAAAATTCTGGGCATTTGGGTTTCCATTTAAAACAATTTTCCTTTGTGATATCTATATGGAAGATGAAAATATGGGAGGAACACTGTAACATTGGAACCTAGCGTGGCAGAACCCTAGTAGTAGAGTTACATGGCCTATTCAGGATCTGACAATTTCTAAAAAGTGAGACTTGCACCCAAAAATAAAAACCTATATTTGGGTGATAGGTGGACAGAGAAAATGGTAAATATGTGGAGCCCATGTAAGATGACCCCTATTATATGCAAGAAGTAACGGTTATAACATATTATGTTGACATGGCATGATTATGTGGTACTCGGCAGTATGGAAATTTGACATGGATGACTAAGGTGGCAGTTTGCATGTAAGGTGACATGGAAAATATAGATAGTTGATGTTTAAGATATCTAGGATTTGGGTTTTCAATTAAATATATTTTTGGAAACATCCAAAGAGTAGATGTTTTAGATATCCTAGAACCATATTTCCAATCAAATCGATTTTTTAAAACAATTGGATAATGACTATAATGGATATCCATGAATCCATATATTTGGGATCCAAATTTTTGAATAAATATATTTTTGGGAGAATCTAAATAACAAATATTCTATAAATATATATATTGAACTTGTTGGCTAGATCACCTTGTCAGGATATGGATAATGAATGATCTAGACATGGGGGAATTTATAATATTTTAAAATAGCTACAGGGAAATGATAAACAGAAAAACCAGGTCTGGATATGACCTGTGGTGGTTAACGTGTATATCTTACAAACATGGCATACTGTAGTGGTGACATATGGGCATAGTACTACCACATGCCATCCATATGGTTTCATATGTTGCATAAAATGGTGAAGATTATAAGGGCCATAATTTGATCCTAGAGCTCAGAATGAGATGGAATTTATATCATTGGAAAGCTCTCAACAAGAAGAAGATGATGGTTTCCTCATAAAAGAGGTCTAAGATGAACAGGAAATTTGGGTACCACACCTCCATAAAGTTACCTTGGGGGTTAGTAATGGGTATTATACCCTCAGAGAAGCTTAGAGGAGACTTTATATGTTACAGTAAGGATCAATGAGGATCTATGGTTCAAACAATGAATTTCACCTCTTGACAAACTTGGTTCAATCCCTCCATTACTCAACACTATTTTTTTTTGTAATTAAGATGGAGGCTCTATCTCCTCAAGAATGGGGTTGGAGAGTTTGGAATTCAAAGAAGGACCTAGTCATGGGTGATGAGGAGGTTGCTAAGTGGTGTAATAAAGCAATTAAATTGTGCTTCTATTTCATATAACTCTCAAATGATGATGTTGATACTTTGAGCTAGTCTAAATATTTCATAATAAGTGAATTTGCTGCTAAGCTTAGAAATGTGGCCCAAGTTTAATCTTTGTATGCTAGAGAGATGAAATGGTGATGGGATTCCATCTGGTTGCATCATGGTCCTTTAAAATTCAAACTCTTAATAACAAACTACTTTCTTGGGAAAATTCCATAAAAAGAGGTTGGGAAGGCCAAATATCTGCCCTTTATCTAAGCTGGAAGTTGAATTTTTTGCTCATTTATTTATTTAGTTCTCATACTCTATCCAAGTCTAGTATTTGGTAGTGCACTCTCTAAATTATCCTTCTAGATGGAACAAACACAACTTAAAGGAATGTATTGATGAATGGCTTTGAGATATTACAATCAAGGATCTCATTATTTCTCCTTGTATTTTGATCCACTTTCTTTGTTAGGCTTGCCATGACTCTATTTTCTAAAAATAAATAAATCACACAAGAATTTATATGATCCAGGTGGATATTGGTGGCCACCTACGTATTATGCCTATACATGCAGCCATTTTCATTAGTTTCCTTTTTTATAGCAGCATTTACTATTTTTAACAGTTTTTCGGGTCCTGGACTTCCGGATTGGTTTTGACCCCCTAAACTGAGTTTTTTAGTTCTAAAATAGGCCCATAAGTATAGGCAAGGGCTTGTGGAAAATCATGTAATTGTCGGAGAGATGTTTCAACAAGGTATCATACGTGCCAAATGGAGATAATATGACCAAATTATGGCCCTGGGAAGTTGGCTGCCAAACTAACCCCAACGGGGCCCACAAATCTTGGTGTTACATCTCCTGGGGTTAGGGTTTTGGTTATTTAGATTTTTTCCCTAAATAACCAAAATAGTTAGGGTTATGGTCTTGTCTATTTAGGGTTTTTCCCTTGAGCTTCATTGTAACACAATTTAGAGGCATGTAGCCACCACATCTCTTCTCAGAGATAAGCTACCATCTCCCGAGCTATTTTATTTCCATTCTGCATGTAAGAAAATTTTGGTTCTTTGATATTAATGAAATGAATTTTTAATTTTGTTACATCTCTTTATTTATGGTTATATATTTATTCTATTGTGTTATTTTTTAAGTTCATATCAATGGTATTAGAGCAGTTTTCTATTTCTATGTTTTTCTTTGCATGTCCCCAATAAGGTCAGGGTATAAGGATTTAGAGCCCGAACTAGTTGAATCTTTTCAAGACTGGCCTCACAAACCTTGACGACCTCCCATGGCGAAAGAAAAGAAAGACGAGGAGGCAGGATATCCTTTCAAAATATTGCTCGAAGAAGCCCTCGATCAACATAGGAACACGATGATCGAAAACGTTTCCCAGATCCTTCGACGGTTACCCACATGCGACACATCTTCCTCCAGCAACCACACTAGAAGGACCACTCCCTTTAAGGTACAAGTTAACATTGACATCCCCAGGTATTAAGTTCAGGTAGATGCGTATGCGGTAGATAAATGGTTAAATATGCTAGAAGGATATTTCTTGGTTCATGATTTTCCAAACGGGAAAAAAATTAATTTTGAACTCCTCAAATTCACCACCCATGTCAAGGACTAGTGGGAAACCTATTGTGAGAAGAGGTACGAGAGTGAACCCTCACTATTTTCAGCTGCACCCACTTGGAATTATTTTTGGGATGCCATTAAGGAGCAGTATTACCTTGTCAGGAGCTATGAGGATAAATGCATCAAGTGGACCATGTTGTGACAGTGAAGGGACCAAGATTTACCAAAGTTCATAAATATTTTCCATACCCTTAGCACGAAGTTGGGTATCAAGGATCCCGAGCGACATTTAGTACTCAAGTACCATGGTTTTCTATAAAAATACATACAGGATGAGATGGAGTTCCTAGAAATCTCCTTGTTTGGCGTTGCCTATCGACACGCTATCAAGATCGAGCAGAAATTTAAACAGAAGAAGCAATACTTTGGATCTGTGAATCTGAAGCAAGGGAAAGGTGCACCCAAACCGTAGAACAAAGGAAAAATCCAAGGCGGGGTGACCAAGGACAACACGTTAAAGCTACAAGAAAATAACAAAACCAAGAAGAAAAAGAAGGGCATGGGAAAATGAAGTGATTTCCATAAGTATCACTCACAACACAAGTGAGTTTCAAGCCAAGCTGTCACTGGTGGTCGAGTTGAAGGCTTCCGAATTAGATGCATGTTCTGACTCTAAGTCATAACCTGACAAGGGGAATGAAAAAGGGAGGCATATTATTGAATTATTGATGCATATCCCAGTGCCACCGTTGCCACCATCAAGATCCAGAAGGATGAACCCGAAGATCTAGAGGAGGGTGACTGACTCTTCCACTCACACATGTGGGTGATGGCTTCTTTGCTACAGTTTATTATCAATGGCAGGAGCCAAAAGAACCTCATTTTAGCAAAGGTATTGTTGCAATTGGGCCTACCGACGACTTGAAGCATTTTGGCCTACTGACGAGAGCACACCCATATTCGTACACCATCAAGTGGCTTCACCAAGGATGATATCTCTGCATCATCCATCAATGCTTCCTTCCCTACAAAATCAAGCCTTTCACAGATCAGGTATTATGTGATGTTGCTCCTCTTGAAGTTTGTGATATATTATTAGGCCAACCATACTTGTGGAAGCGACGTGCTCTGTGTTGGGCATCCAAATTAGACATAAATTAAGGCCCATATGACCATCCTCCAACACATTAAACCTGTCTTTTGCATTAGATGACATATTTTTAACTTTTATATGTTAATTAGGAGGGTTTAGAGATAATTGCATATTTGTGCCTAATATTATTTATATTTGTAGAGTATTGTTAGAATATTGGCCATATTATGAAGATTTAGAGGTGGAGATAACCTAGGGACTTTATCCCTACTACAGAAGGATCAAGATTAGAGAACAATTGAAAAATATATGATGAAATTATTGCACAAATTCTGGAGCTCCAGTGTTTGAGAAAATATAGGAATGTGTTCCCTATTATTTAATGAAAACTCCTAGCATTGGGAAGCAGATCCGCTATTTGAGGGAAGCTTCCTCCTTTCAAGAGAATTATTCCCCATAAATTTGTATAAGTACCAATTCAAATTTTCCTCTAGATGCATGTATTTCTCAGTATTGTTGTGAAGAAAACTTGTTATTTAGGAGCTACACTTTCATTTCTAGCAGGGATGTACTTAGATTGATTCAAATAATGAAGTTTGGTGCCATTTTTAGTTTCTAAAGCATGTATTACTTCATTTGACTCTAATTTTCCTTGGGATTATTTGTCTTAGGAGCCTCAGAGCCCTCTTGTACAATTTCTTTATTTCATTTGAATATATTTCACTTGCATCTCTTATTTCTCCATTTACTGTTCATGCTTCTTTTATTGTAGGTTAAATTGGTTAAATTATTGAAGTGATTTTTTTTAAGGTTATTTACATATTCACAAGCATTATTCATCCTTATAAAATCTTTTAAAATTCATCTTCATCATTGAGCTACTTGGATTGAGTTACTAGTTCACGAAACTAGAATTTTTGGAAGTCCCTTGTACAAAATAGTAGTAAGTTTCTACTATTTTTTAGAAGTTGCTAATAAGATTAGTTTGAGTTGATTAAACATGTATTGGGTCATAAAAATATTCAAGTTAATAAAAAAACTACCCCATATCTTTTTCACTTGATTAGGTTAGGCATTTGGTAGGTTAACTAGCTCACTAGTTCTTGAATTTCCAAGGTTAGAGTAATCTTTTTCTGTTGTTTTTTAGCATGTGTTAACAGGGTTATTTTGGAGTGATTTCACTTGTAATGGAGTCCTAATACATCCTAATTAATAAATAAATAAAAATACATCCTATTTTTATTTGATTTACTTGAGCATTCAGAAATTTATCTCCTCCTATAGCAAAACAAGGCCTCTTGTAACACCTCCTATAGCACTCTTGTAACATGTGTAAACTTGACCAAATTTGCTCCAAAAACTTGGTTTTGTCCCTTAGGATTGAATAATTACCTCTAGGCTCCAAAAAAATGATTTAGTAATACCAATAACCTCTTAAAAGTTTCCTCTTCTCCATTGTAATTCACCTTTGCAATTATGGTTAGTGGACAGATTCATGACTTGAAGAACATAATGATGATTTTCATGATTACCTTATGAAGTTTGTTGAAAAAAATCTATTTTGAATGCAGTGATTGAAGAATTATTTCTTTGTTATATTCTTTTTCATACATATTAAGTTATGGTTTACATTTACAACATTGTTATTTCTATTGCAAATACTAGGTCTCCTTTTGATGCAACAATTACATTTTTCAAATAGAATAGAATTTACATTCATTAAAGTAGGTTAACCTTTACATTTATGAAAACTAGAGTAAAATTTCCATTCCTGCAAATAGATAACAATTTCCATTTTTGCAATTAGTTTAGGCTTGGATGTCATGGCATTAACTTCATTGCATCAAATCAATGAAAGAAGGACACATTTCATGTTGCACATATAGTGTTGACACCTATTAAGTTTGTACGAACCCAAGGTTACTAATTTATGTTGGGAGCCTTGAGATTTGCACCATTCTTGTTGCAATATTGGGGCTCATCACTTTTTGGTGTTGTTGTCAGGGAGGTCTCAAATTATGCATTTGTTTCTTCCCAAGTTGATCCATTTCTGGAAAAACGAAAAAATTCATTAGGCATGAGTCATTTCAAAAAATTGCATTGCATTAACATTCCTATTCAATTTTTTATATACAAATAAATAAAAACAATTAATTCTCCAACAAAAAACCTCCCCATTTGATCACGTGGTGTAGTAATAACCACATCACCGTACACTTTTACAGGTAGAAGAATAAGAGGTGGCAAAGAAGGTAGAAGAAATGGATGAAGATGATGACAATGAAGAATATCCTCTTGGATTTCCCATTCCAGATATTGATATCAGTGTTCATATGAAGAACATCCCTCCATATTTCCTTCCCAGCTTCCATGGTATGAGGTTAGAGGATCCAGAAAGCTTTCTTTTTTAATTTGAAATCCTTTGTAGATATTATGGTTACTTGCTAAACACTCAAAAGTTGAGATTGTTTCTGGAAACATTGAAGGATAGAGCTCTTAAATGGTTCATGAGTTTAAGGACTAATTCAATAAGATCATGGAATGATATGCAAAATATATTTGTAGAAAAATATAATGATCATGATCTTAAAGAATAAATATTTAGAATGACTAAAAAATAAGATGATATCCTTGAAGATCTAATAGAGATATTTATGTATAATGTTAAGAGGGGAAAATTGCATCATTTAGGATTTGACACACTAAAAACCCTCTTAATTAGAACAATCGGAGATAATTGGATTTATCTATGTGATCTCATAAGTAGAGGTGATATATACCAATTATCCTTTTAAGAAATTTGTGAAACATGCAAACGCATATCAAGAGGAAGGGCAAGAGTAAGTAAATCAACATCAATATCAATAAGTCAAGTTTAACTTGGAAATTTTCTTGATAACTTTAAAACATAAATTCTTAGCAATCTAAAAAAACAAGTATAAATGTTAAGAATGAAAGAGGAGTAAAAGGAATATGTTGATGTTTTTTTTTTCCATGTACAATCATGTGTTATTAGATATTGTCCATCAATCAAGGTTGAAGGAAGTTTAAAAACAGGACAATAGAGCAAGTCAATCACCGAAGAAGCTATGTTATGTAGCTCCAAGAATACCATGGTAGTATAGTCAACCTAATATGATGCAAGAACCTAATTCACAATTTATATCTTATACACTTCCATGTCAAAGTAATTGTAACACATTCTTTCCTTGGCAACCTTGGCCATATCAACCCAAAAACCAATCTTGGAAACAAGGCTGGAAAGAACCTTATGGGAGAAATCCACAATATCTTCAATATCCTCCATGCCCAACTCTATGTTATCCCTACCATCCATCTCCACCACAACCACAACCCCAAATACATCCATCTCAAAGATCCACTCCCACTCAACTACTTGTACCACCATTTCCAAACCCACACAAGGAAGTAGCTCATCCCATTTACAATGTTGAGGTACAACACTTCATAACATCTCATCCTTATCTAATGGTATTCATCTTAGCTCAGGAAGAGTATTGTAAAAAAAATATTCTCTTGATGTCATTTAAGGACAAAATTTAGAAAAATAATATTCAAATGAGAAGACCAAAGGATTACGGGTTGCACTTGATGAAGAGAAGACATCAGAATCAGAGATTGAGAAATTTCCATCATGTTTACCATCAAATCCTTTGTGTGTTCAAGAGAATAATCAGCAAAAAGAGGAAGATTTGAATGTCATGGTAGAATAATACATGAAATATGACCAAATGAGCAAGCAAACCAAGGGCATAAAAGCTATATTGAGGTTTGGTTATAGAAAAAAACAAGATGGAGCATCACTCTCTTCTTCAATTGTGCTTGATATCGTCAAAGTCAAAGAATTTTGTCTCTAAATTCAAGTACATGTCAAAGAATATATTTTGAGCCTACACATTAGTTCATTCGTCATCTTGATGTGTACATGGCTCCATTGGAAGTATTCCTACACTTCAAAGATATTTTGTTTTTTAAAGTAGAGTAGGATAGAAAAAAATAAATAAATAGTGGAAAAAGAGAGAAAAAAAGGAAAAGAATAAAATATTAAGTGAAAAACTCTTTTGAGGCGTCTGAGATTGGCTCATTGATTGAAAACCTCCTTGAGGCATTCAGTGGGTTAGAAAGAAAAAAAATGAAAAAGGAAAAGATCCTAGGTGAAAACCTCCTTTGAGGTGCCTACATAGACCTACTAGTTGAAAACCTCATTGAGGAAGCTACTAGGCATAGGGACAAAAAAAAAAGAAAAAAAAAATGAAAAATGAAAAGGGAAAACATTATTTTCTCCATGTATCTCTTTTTGATGAATGCATGTGCTCTCCAACCTTTATAAGAAAGAAGTAAAATTTAGCACCAAAAGAAAAAAATTGATCAAAAACCTTGTTAAAGGAAGTGAAACTTGGGATTTCTCCTCCTTTTCCCAGATGCTCCAAGAGAACCAAGGAAATTTCTATCCATCACCCTCATCCATTTCCAACATCCACCCATCATGTTCAATCCTTTCTCATTCATTTCTCTCATTTTCCTAAAATGCTACAGAAGGGTTCTGCTTTGCTACATGAGGCTAAAATACACAAGGCAGAAATTATTTTTACCAGATCCCGAAAACTGTGCATCCATTAGTCAAGTTATTTCATGTTGAGATGCATATGGACGATGGTAACATGCTCTAGGAATTTCATCAAATTCCAGTGCATACTTTTTGAGAAATTATTCTACCTACATCCATTTATATTATTTATCGATATTGGTGCATCCATTGGCCAATATGTTTTAAGGGGAGGTACATAAGGATTATGGAAACATTATGAAATTTTTTTAGGTAAATCCAGTTTACCATTTTAGAGATATGGATAAAACAATTATGTTACAGGAGACTATCCTAAAATGCTACAAGAGCAACTAGATTGTTATTGGAAGCATATCTGATTGGAGAAAGATGGAAAAAGGTCATATGTTCCTTATAAAATGTTGAGAGAGGTCCACCAACACCACTTTCATCATCCATTCACTCCATCTAGCCAAAATTCAGCTTCAATTTCCACTCTGCCATACATAAAAAAATAACAGAGAAAAAATTTCCTTTCAATGTTTCCACCACCTACACTACTTCCTCATGATTTTAACATTGTCCTTATACATTTTATGACTTTTCCTTAATCTTACATGAAATTTGAGGTCTCGAAAGAGTAATTAAGTGACTGCTATAGGAAGGATATTCCTCTTGTAGCAGCCTATACAATTACAAAAAAAAACTCAACATCAATTATTTTTTCACCCATAGAGTAGAAGATCTAGCCACCTTGATCATCATGAAGCCATTTTTGAAGTTGAGAAGGGGCACGCCCTCCTTAAGAAGCATTCCACCCACCCCACCAACAGTAGATTGGACACTAGGAAGAAACATGTACACACAACAGTTTTATCAGTCAAAGAATCATCGATCTATGAAGACCTGTGCAGAAGAAAGAAAAGGAAATCGACTCCTTCAAGATCATCATGTTATGAGGACCAGCTCCATCATCCACGCATATCCAACAATTCGATATCACAGGTAGGCACATGTATGCATTGTTCTTTGCCTCTCCTATTGAGCATATTATGGTTAAAATATATATATTTCTTTCAATGCACACAAGAGGAGGTTTTATAGGTTGAAGGTGGTCAATAAACTTAGCCACCCTCGACTATTAAGACTGAATTTTACTCAAATACAAATGTAACATGGAGAAGTCAAAGTGGGGAAAGTGATAATTGCGAGGAATGAGGACCAGATCAACAAGGGAATTGAGCCCTCTACCATAGAAATAAATAAAATAACAAGGCTCAACTTCAGTTGTATCGATACTCATTCCAAATAAATAGTTGGAGAATCCCATAAAGGTACAAAAGGATGAGCTAGTGCTATCAAAGATTTCTTAGGGTGCCACCAAGTTGCTTCAAAATATGTTTACAGGAGCTACAAAAGGATCTGAACTACTACGGGAGGCCTAAAAGGAAGCTACAGGAGAGAATTGAAGAGCAAAAGGGAGCCAAAACTACCCAAATTTGTCCTCAAACTCTCATGCACATGACAAATTTATCTTGAAAGGAGTAAGTGGCTTTCTCCCTCTTTAATTTCCATACATCTACATGGAGAATTCTGCTTGAATTAAGTACCCTGTATCAAACAATTGTGCATTGAGTTCCCTTTGGAAATTTTTATATGTGAAGGAAATATAGGGACAGAGGAAATTTTGTCCTGACAAAAAATATTAGCATCCTTCTCCCTCTTAGATAAAAAGGCAAATTTGACATTGTCTCTACAACTGAGATTTCTTTAAGGCAAAAATTAAAAATACACCCAAGTAACCTCGAGAAGGAGCAGTAGGAGAAATGGGGGGAGGTTTCAACCAAAGGTGAAGTAAATTTTGACACCTATGAGAAGTAAAACCACTAGAGAAACCGCAACTAAGCACCTCAAGGCACAAAATGCCCTGCTACAGGAGAAAACAGAGTTGCTACAAGAGAAACATGGTTGCTATAGGAGATAGTATACCTACTATAGGATTGTCCAAAGAGGAAAAAGGGGTCCCTATCTTGAGAATTATTTTCCACAAAACCATATAATTTTGAAGAAGTCTACAAGGAATGGGTAATTACTTAATCTCTCACCTATTACAAAAAAAAATTATGTGATTTTTTGAAAAAATCCTCCACTAAACACCCTACAGCAAAACCCTTAGAACAAAAACTTTGAAGTGTGGAGTTTTCTTGTGAGGATGAGTATTATGATGGGACAATCAACTTGTTTTGAAATTGGCATACAAATTTTCACCTCACTCATCAACAGGAAGCACTCCACCTATTCCCATAAGTTGAAATCCTAGGTGCTCTGAAATTGATAATTTGAATCAAGATTCCCTTGCACAAACCTTGAGAACACATGGAAAAATTTTGTTGACATTGATAGAGAAGATTTTTTTGACTTGAAGAGACAGCTAGGGATGGATCTGCAAAAGAAGAATGGACTGGAAAATAAAAATAAAAGGTTAAAAAAAAAGAAAAAGTGCCTGAAAAAAATTAGAACAAAGGATAAAAGGAAAATAAGAAGTGAATTGAAGAGATAACCTTTATCAAATCCAAAGAAAGGATCCCTAAGCCTCTCAGAAGAATCCAAGCACCAAGGGATCCATGAACAAGCAACTAAAAGAAGAATATGCCATGATATATGGAGGTAGAAAGTTGCTACAATAAGGAATAAAGTTACTACATGAAAACAAAAAGGTGCTACAGGAAAGTGTTGGATAGTTACAGGACAGATAAGGAGGGCCACCAAGGCATCTAAGTTATAAGGTAAATCTTAATTAGGTCACTAAGTTTCTCAGAGGATGAGCAACACCTTCAGCAGGGGGGTATGATGGGTGGTGAGCCATGTTATTGCACCAAGAATGATGCAACTCCCAAAGGCTTCCCTACTTTACCAACTCGAGGTTTGTACAAAATTGGAGGTGATAGTGCTATATACACAGCAGATGCATTCTACTCATGTCATCCTCTTCTTAGCTATACGAAAGGGTGCTATTTCTAGGATTTTTGGATGAATTTTGTCATACTTCTGAATTTAGACCTAGGGCTACAAATGTTGCAAATCCATTACTCTATCAGCAGGCAAAGAACTATTCTACAGCAAGGAAGTACATCTAACTACCCTAAAATGAAAGAAGTATACAAATTAAGATATGATAAGAAATGGAAGAAAACTAGGCATCTTGCATGAAGTAAATTGTTGAATTGGAATTGCATAAAGGAAACTAACCTAATCATACTTTTCTAGGAAAAATGGCTAAAAACACTCTATCTAATCTATGTTCTATCTATCATGCTTGTAATCATCAGCTAATAATGACCTAATTGTTCTTGTAAATGCATTGTTTTGCAGCAAGGAGGAGAAAGCACTAAGGTGTTTTATGAATGGCATGAACTCATAGGTGCAAGGCTAAAGGTGTCTGGGTGGTTTTGGCAGGTCTGGATGAGGTGGATGTTGGTTTTTGGGCTTAAGGAGGGGCACATTGGTGTTGCTGCAAGTGTTTTTATAGGTTTCCTAGTGCTACAGGAAAGTCTTGAATTTCTACAGGAAACAGTTCGAGGGAAATTTGAGGCCAAAAATGGGTGAGAAAAGTGTAGGGAAGGTGGATTGAAGGTGTTTTTGCATGAGTGGATGGTGGCCAACCCCTTGGCCAAGCTCAGAACCTCTTGAGAAGCCTATCTTGTACCTCTAGGGTTTTCTCACGGTATGAAGATGAAAAATCTGAAAATAGGGTTGATGGCAATTTTGAGGAAAATAAGGTTTATGAAGGGTGATAAATTAAGCTGAAGGTGCTGGTGAAATCTTCCTTTTCTGTGCTACTTGAACCTGCAAGAAAAATACCTATTCATGCAACAAATATTGACAAATTCGTGATGAAGGAAATGGAAAAGATGAGTTGAATTTGGAAATAAAACCTACTTTAGCCTACAAACATAAATCTAACACAAAATTCTAAACATATTCATGGCACTACAGTAACCTAACTATTCATTCCAAGAAATCATAAACTAAAAAACAATTTTGGCCTGTGGAGAAGGTCTACCCTCCTCAAGCTCAAATGAAAGATATGAGAGAGGGAGGCTTGACACACAGCTTTATGAGTTTATAAATTATTCTACCAACACGTAAGCAATATTAATCTACAGCAAAAGACAAATGGAAGCAAACTAAAACAATGAATTTAATAAGTAAGCAAACTAGTTAAAAACTCATAAGCAAAACTAGATATAATGACATAAAAGTAAAGAATGAATACACAAGAGAGACTGAGACCAATGGATTGGTCCCTAACCCACAATCCTAGCCCTCTGAAACTAGATCACTGAAGCACAATTTGAATACTCATTTTATTGTAGAAAATAGTCTCATTACATCAACATGAAAGTCTCAAAAACCTATTACAAGAGCTAAGAGCCTATTATCTTCCTTAAAAGTACAAATCATAGTAATTCCTTACTCATACCTATTTAACCTATTGGTACCTACCAATATCTCCCTAAAAAGTAGGTGATGTGTCCACTTTGACTGAAATGAAGTGTAGCTTTGGTGCACTTGATCTTGAATTTGCTTGGCTACTTTTTATTTCGAGATGTTGGAGGGAATCTCGAGGATCCCTTGGATTCCTTTGGGAGTTAAGGAGGTGGAAAATCCCCCTATAATCTCTCCTTTTTTTCTACTCCAAGTTTTAATGGAAAAATATTCATAAAAAAATGCAATATCTTAATCCCAGGATACTGGGTTAAACAAATCCTAGCATATAAAAACTTGTGTGCTTCCTTCAACATTAAAAATCTCATCTAATTCTTCATCAAAAAAAACATTTGATTCAGCTTCAAATATACATAACGGGAAGAGAGCTATACAAACAAAAAAATGTTGATATTCAATAACACAAGAAATTCATTGGCCAAATATTACAATGGATGGCCTTTCGACTCTTGACCCTTTTATAAAAGCTCTCAACCCATTTCTTTGTCTCTCTGTATTTCTCACTGTTTTTTCATCCTCACATACTCCTCATATTTATACATAACAATGAATTTATTCCAATCCATAATTTCCTCCACACAAATCTCAACTAAAATCTAAATTAGATTTATCCTTTTTTTGGACTCAACTAAGTCTCGTTTAAGGAATTCCTAATCCCTAGATTATCTACCTAATTCAACTCCACTCATATCCTTAATTTATTAAAATAATATTTACAATAATCCTCACTTACAATTTTCTCTCTTAATTTATTAAAATGAGCACAATAATTTATAAAATAATTAAAAATACACCACCTCCTATTTACACAATATTTTAAATAAAAATAAAGCAGGATGCTCCTGCATCAGACTCCCCATGTAGAGAAGTTTCCATAGACTCATGTCTATGAGGTCTATCGCTTTTCTGTAATAATGCGACAGCCACAAGTCCTGATGACTTAATCCCTCCAAGATTCCAAACTCTGTTTTGCCGCTAGTGCTTTAAAGTATCAACTCTGTTTGGTAACTCATCACTCACTCTGTCAATCAGATTCCATCGGCCTTTACAATAATTGCTTCCGCCAATTCCTCGAAGTAATTCCTCTTTTTCTAATGCTTTCGTCTCCAACAGTGTTGAACACTCAACTTTTTGCAATGATTAATAATCAAGAATTTCTTCTTGATCACAACTATGGCCATTGATTTATTTTATAGCAACAACTTTCTCATCTGGTGTTGTACCTGCATTCATCAACAAATTGTTAGTTTTAAAAAGATAAGACCTTCCGGCCACTTTTGATGCTTCAAGCACCAATCTCCCATCATTGACTTTCTGGATTTCAGTAGACCTTGTTTTGAACTTCTAGTTGCTTCCATCTTTGTCTTACTGGATCAATATTTCTTTCTCTTTTATGTTTCTACGGATATAAATTTCTTGCTTCCCCTGATCTTCCATCTCAACTCCAAATAATTTCTGCTCAATTTCTCTAATTTCGACAACATATCAGTTAATGTCATTTTCTGTACCTACAGTCACATTATTATCTGAGAAGTTATAACATTCATTCAACTCTATAAATGTTAAAAAAATTTCATCCCTATCACACATAGTAACTGCAATCTCTTTTGCATCATGTTCTGCAAGTTTCATCTCCCCTTCAGGTTCCTTGAGCCATCGTTCCAAGAAATCTATTTCCATGTGAAATCTTTCCTGCATTTCATCACAACCTTCATTCCCAGCTTCATTCTTCTTCTGGAAATCTTCCTAAGTTGTCTTGGTTTCTTTACCATCACATTGCAAAATTTTGTCAACAATTTCATTAAACAAACTCAATTGTTTACCTCCTTGGAATATCACTTCGGAATTTCCATTATCCTTCTGCTCCATAATAGCTTCAACTAGTTGTCTTACCCCAAACAAGAATTCATTTATGATTTCTTCCTGCTGCAACAATTAAGTACCTTCCTCCTCTAAAAGGCATTCTCCATCACACTTCACCTCAAGAGTTCCATTCATCTCTGTGATAGTTTCCCCAGGCTTTCCACCATCTTTCGCACATCCTACAAACATACATAAATTGTGAGATTTAAAAATGAAAGGCTTAATAGCCTCATCTACTTCTCTCGACAACCCATATTTAGATTCTTCTGAACTATTCCAATAGTTCATGATATCTTCCTCATTGATCTCTTCACCTATAATTTCGCCCTGTTCTGGGCCACAAATGGAAACATCCATTTTTAACTAAGCCTCTCTGAGTTCTTCACACCTCATTTGAACACTTATCATCTGCTCGAGATTCCTCAGCTCTTCTGTCAGCTGTATGTTTACATGTTGTTCCCTCTTTGCGTGTAGTCTCTGCCACTTCACTTTCTTCCTCATGGTCCAACCATGTGTCTGGTCTTCCATTTTCCTCTGCAATAATTCCATCAACAATTCAAGGTGAACTATTATCTCATCCTTCTCTCGCTCATAATCTTCATCAGTCAACTGCTTACATATGCCACTTACCTTGGCATTTTCCCTCTTCTTTCTTCTACTGTGGTCTTCATCAAATCTTCTGAAATGACTATCACCAGTCATCTTATCCTCCTTTGTGAACTTCATTTGTTCACATGTGGATTTTATTCGAATCCCCTTTTCAGCAAGCTTTCATACTTACCATTCAATAATGAAATTTTTCTTCCTGCGCTTGACCTCTTGTGATTCTCTATCTTGAAATCATTTCTGGGAAATTATCTTGCTTCACTTTACTGCAAACAACACTTTAGTAATTCTTGTGTTACAATGACCAAACTCTTTGGGTGTCGGGATCTGTCGATCATGCACCCAATTACATTCAAACCTTTGACTTTGGTTTACAACTCTTTGACTTCGGACTGTACATCAACTCTTCATCTTGGATGAAAAATACTCAATCTTAACTCAAACTATCCAAACTTTCATTTGACCCTAACATATGTTTTGACTTCAAGGCTTGACTCAATAATTTTACAATAGTGGATATTTTGACTTAATTCAAGTTATACAATCTTCCAACGAACATACACCTTTAATACATTTTAGGATGTAAAATCTTCACTCTTTTTCATACTCCATTCTTATGAAAAATCATCAGTTTCCAATTATCATTTCACATGATGTTGAATTCTTTAATCAAAATGCAATCCATGTTTTCCAAGATTTATTTTATGGTGAAAATAAATAAACCATTCAATTTTCAACATTCAAAAATACCTTCTCGAAATGATGTATCACACCTTATGCTCCCATTAAGGTTATTTAATAAACCTTTCCCTTGCATTTGCAACTATTTGGATTCCACTCTTCTATGTCATATTTGACAATGTGAATACTCGCATGCCCTTCATACCATAAGCTCGTCATTTTAGTGCAAAAATTTTCCTGCACTTTTATGCACCATACAACATCAATTCACATCTCTTCACCTGTGTATATAGAACAAGCTATTCATATTTCAACATTTTTTATGAATGATGTACAACTCGTACATCGTGTCCATCCTGAATACCACCTCCTTAGGTGCCGCCACATGATGGTAAAAACAAAGATTCTATAACATCAAGAAATTGGGTTTTCAATCTTGAACACAAATCAAAAGAATTCTCCCATTCCAACTACAAGCTTTGGTCCAAAATGACATAACCAAAACTGCGAAGAATTCACATTATGCATAATAAACCCTCTCACATAAAAATGCGTGCTTCTTTTTATATCACCCAAGATAGCCCATTCTCCTTTTCCATTCATTTTCCATTCATTTATACCTCTGCATTTGCAACATTTTCACTCTTCCATAATATTTACAAAAGATCAACTTCTCAAGTATGGCAAGGAAATTTAATCAACCAAATTTTTAAACACCTTTACTCAAATGAATATTGATTCATTCAATGAGCACTTACCTTGAATATTCTTGTGGTTGAAATGATCCAACCCTTCTCTCGCGTAATCTTTTAGGAATACATTCAAGCCTCTACAGACTTTGTCTCCACACCAAAATTCGTAGCAATCAACCAATGCACACTTAGTATTGAATGTATCAAGAAATTATAATATAAGAAATAAATTAGACTCTTCATATGAGATTAAATTCCTGCTTTACTTTACTTTGAATGCACAAGGTCCATTTTCTAACAATCTCTCCCTAGAAAATAAATCTCTTCCTAGCAACTTTGTAACATAAATTTTTCCCAGGAAACAATGTTTGTAAGCCTTTTTTAAACCTTCTAGGTACGCACAATCTCCCTTCTTAGCTTGAGCTAAGTTCCCTCATCTCAATCTCTCGGGTTTCTCTTCAATTTCAAGTTCTTGGCTTTGAAAACGTGAAACCTTAATGCAACGGAATATCCTTCCAAGATTATATTCCAAAAAAAATGTACATGAACTATTTGCAAAAACTTTACCTCGATCAATCCCAGTGACCTTTTCTTACACTAGAAGGTGGTACCGTGGAAACACTGGATCCATACCTTGAATATTCTGCTGGAACCGCACCTCTTTCACAAGCCCACACATGCCTTTTTGAGAACAAACACACACTTTAGTATTAAATGTGGTAAGAACCTATATTATGTATAAGTCCACATAAATTGATCTCTCTATATGTGATTGAGTTCAAGCTTTAACTTTTAATAAATGTGCAACATCCATTTTTCTAATAATCACAAATCATAGAGACATAGAGGAAATGGTTAACATTTATCAAGCTTGGTTGCATATGCAATTTCACCATTGCAAATGCCATCACATTATGGACATCCCTTCAGAAATTATATTATATGTACTTCCCATCAATTTAAAACATATAACAATGATACTTCCATCCAGATTTATAAGTCGTAATTCCCAACATAAGTATCATTCAAATGCATTAATTCTCAACATAATCATGCAATGTCAATACCATCAGTAATATGAAATGTCTACATAAATAAGAGAAAATTACGTATGGAATTTCCCTGCATTGCTTGAATTCTTTGCCATATTGGAATCCATTTAAAAAAATTCAACACGCCCTTTTGTGGTTGAACCCACGGTTCACACGACCCAACCAGCCTTTTAAGCAATTGAGACCACAGAATCCTCAAGCCACGGTCCATACCAGTCCAACCCACTATTAAACAATTGATCCAGCCCATTAAAGAGTTTCAACTCGTCGTGCTTTGTTGTCTATGACATATGTTACATAATTTAATTCACATAGGGACGCTGCTTCATAAATACCACAGTCTTACGATTTCATACCTGTGGCTTTTACGTTACACAACTTTCAAATGAAATTATATACCTGCATCAAAGCCATGGTGTCAATGCTTGAGAAGGGACTCAATGCCATGCTGTTAATGCTTGAGATGGGATTCAATGCCATGGTGTCAATGCTTCCATATGGTAACGTTGTGGCTATTGTCAAATCGCCTGCGATGTCCCATGGAATTCATATCTAGTGTTGTAACTAATCTACAGCCAATTAACCATGTCACTCATGGAGTCTTTGCCGTGGTATCATTTCTTGATACAACAATGCATCAAGGCTTGCACTTCTTCTCCTGTGATGTTGCCTTCGCCCAAATGCATTAAGGCCCTCACACAGCCTCCACAAACTTGAGATCGCACACCTAAATCACAGAAATGTGACCTATTTTTTCCTCTTGTTTGGCCACACCCTCAGTCTTGCAATCACACACTTAATTATATAGCATATATATATAAATATGCAAACTCAACACGCCACAATATATTTCAATCAACTCTTAATCTCCCAATTCGACCTGCTCTCCTTTCTCACAAGAAGAAATCAAACGAAACAACCTCAACGTAGGAGAGACTCATCCTCTAACTCATCTCCTTCGTTCTGATACTAAATGATGCCAGGATACTGGGTTAAACAGATCCTAGCATATAAAAACTTGTCTGCTTCCTTCAACATTAAAAATATCATCTAATTCTTCATAAAAAAAACATTTGATTCAACTTCAAATATACATAACGGAAAGATAGCTATACAAACAAAAAAATGTTGATATACAATAACACAAGAAATTCCTTGGCCAAATATTACAATGGATGGCCTTTTCGCTCTTGGCCCTTTTATAAAATCTCTCAACCCATTTCTTTCTCTCTTTGTATTTCTCACTGTTTTTTCCTCCACACAAATCTCAACTAAAATCTAAATTAGATTTATCCTTTTTTGGACTCAACTCCTAATCCCTAGATTATCTACCTAATTCAACTCCACTCATATCCTTAATTTATTAAAATAATATTTACAATAATCCTCACTTACAATTTTCTCTCTTAATTTATTAAAATGAGCACAATAACTTATAAAATAATAAAAAATACACCACCCCCTATTTACACAATATTTTAAATAAAAATCAAGCAAGATCATATCTTCGTGATTTTCCTGCATTTAACTCATGTTAGGCATTTGAAGTATGACAAGCCTTAATCACCATCTACACTAGCAACATAAGACTATAATATTATTAAAATGTGAGAAAAAGTGACTTAATAAGGAAAAAAGGTGACAATTAACCCCTGCAAATGTACCTAATGATGGAGCTCATCAATGGACCTCCAAATTAGACATAAATTAAGACCTATTTAATAATTGTTAAACACATTAAACCTATATTTTTTCATTAGATGGCATATTTTTAACTTTAATTTGGCCATTAGGAAGGTTTAGATATAATTTCATAATTTTACCTAATATTATTTATTTTTGTAGAATATTGTGAGAATACTGGGAAAATTATGAAGATTTGGAGGAGGATATAATCTAGGGACTTACTACCTGCTACACGAGGATCAAGGTTGAATAATAAATGAATAATATATGATTAAATTATTACACAAATTCTAGAGATCCAGTGATTGAGAAAATATAGGAATGTGTTCCATGTTATTTAATGCAAATTCCTAGTGTTTGGAACCAGATCCACTATTTGAGGGATTTTGCAGGGGAACAATTCCTCCTTTCAAGGAGAATGTTTCCCTGTCAATTTGTATAAGTAACAATTCGAATTTTCCTCTAATGGCATGTATTTATTACTCTTCTTATGGAGAAAAATTGTTATTTAGCAGCTCCACTTTCATTTCTAGCATGGATGTACTTGGATTGATTACAGTAATAAAGTTTGGTATCATTTTTAGCTTCTAAAGTCTGGTTTCCTTCATAGGATTCTAGGTTTCCTTGGGCTTGGACATCGCATGAGCCTCAGATCCCTCTTGTACAATTTCTTTATTTCCTTTGAATGTCTTTTCACTTGCATCTCTTATTTATGCATTAATTGTTTATGCTTCTTTTACTATAGGTTACATTGGTTTAATTATTGAAGTGAGTTATTTTGAAGGTTATTTACAGAGTCACCAGCATGATGAATCCTTAGAACATATTTTAAAATTCATCTTCATCATTGATCTACTTGGATTGGGTTACTAGTTCACGAATCTAGAATTTTTGGAAGTCCCTTGTAGCAAAATAATAGTAATTTTCTCCTATTTTTTAGAACGTGTTAATAAGCTTCAATTGAGTTGATTCCACTTGTATTTTATCATGAAAAAATTCAAGTTAATAAAAATTTTACCCCATAGAATTTTCACTTGATTAGGTTAGGCATTTGGTAGGTTAACTAGCTCGCTAGTTCTTGAATTTCCATTTTTTAGAGTAGTATTTTTCTGCTATTTTTTAGCACGTGTTAACATGGGTATTTTAGAGTGATTCCAATTGGAATCTATTTCTAATACATCCTACTTAATAAATCAAAAAAATCCATCCTATTTTCATTTTATTTACTTGGTAATTATGCAATTTATCTCCTCCTCTAGAAAACTAGGGCCTCCTGTAGCACCTCTTGTAGCACTCTTGTAGCACGTGTAAACTTGACCAAATTTGCTCCAAAAGCTTGGTTTTGTTTTCCTTAGGCTTGAATAATGACCCCTAAGCTCAAAAAGAATTATTAATACTAAAAACCTCTTAATCCTTGCCTCATCTCAATTTCAATTCACCTATGCAGTTATGGTTAGTGGACAGATTGATGACTTGAAGAACATAATGATGATTTTCATGATTACCTTATGAACTTTGTTAACAAAATATATTTTGAATGCAGTGATAGAAGAATTATTTCATTATTAGGTTTTGTTTCATACATCTTAAGCTATGGTTTCCATTTCCAACATTGTTATTTCTATTGCATACATTAGGTTTTCTTTTGATGCAACAATTACATTTTGGAAATAGAATAGAATTTACATTCATGCAGGTTGGTTAAACTTTAAATTTATGCAAAGTAGAGTAACATTTAGATTCATGAAAAATATAAGCATTTATATTTCAACAAATATTGGCTTGGATTTAGTGCATTCACTTCATTACATCAGGTCAACGAAAGAAGGACACATCGCATGTTGCACATATAGTGTTAAAACCTCTTAAGTTTGTACAAACCCCTGGTTGATAATTTAAGTTGGGATCCTTTGGATTTGCAACATTCTTGTTGCAATATTAGGGCTCATCACTCTATATTACTCTAGGCCTCACACTATTATTATTATATTGGGAAATAATTTGTACAGGATACTAGAGGTAGCACCACCTACCACCATCTCTTTGATCACTACGAAGCAATGTAGTAAGATAATTTCCCAGACTAGAAAAATTATTTTCCTTATGGTTCTCCCTCAGGGAAAAAATAATATTATGACCACGACCTCCAGATAGGGCTCCTCTACACGGTAGTAGCAAATGAAAAATTTCATGTAGGAGTACAGGGGCATATTCACCTCACCCACAGGGGTACCTCTACACTATCATAGCAAGCACTCCATTGATCTGACCGTGGGCATGTTGCTACCCAATGTACTGATATATCAACGCTATATTCTGGAGAAGGATGAAATCAAGAGCCATATTTAGGAATTGTTTCATAAATGGCACATCATAGCAATTTCATCACCTTGTGGGAGCTTGATCGTGTTGGTACAGAATAAGGATGGGACCTGGAAACTCTATATTGACTATCGAGTGTTGAACAAGATAATTGTCTGGAATAGGTATCCAATCCCACATATTGATGACCTTTTGTACCATATAAAAGGGGACAAATATTTCAATAATATTGAATTAAATTTTGGTTATCACTAGGTACCAATCGAACCCTCTGATTTGTGGAAGACTGCCTTCAAATCCAAGGAGGTCCTTTTTGAATGATTGGTCATGCCTTTCGGTTTGATGAATGCACCCGCAACCTTCATTCGGTTGATGGGAGAAATCTTGCAACCCTTCACCAACTCGTTCATGGTGATGTATTTGGATGACATCCTAATCTTTAGCCAGTGTGGAAGAGCACCTCCACCATATTCGAAAATTCCTCCAAACCCTGCGACAACACAAGTTGTGTGCCAATTTGGAGAAATTCACTTTTGGTATGACCTAGGTTCAATATATAGGGTACATCATTGATTGGAGGGGTGTGCATGTTCACCTAGCCAAGATACTCGTTCATGATTGGTTAGCCCTAACCACTCTAACAGAGCTCCACATATTTTTGGGTCTTTCCAATTTCTACTACTGGTTCATGTTGGGGTTATCTCATATCATTTGGCCTTTAAGTCAAGTCACCAATGACGGAACGAAAGCAAAGTTCTTTTGGTCTGAATTATAATAGAAGGCAGTTTTCGAGTTGAAGCATCGCCTCTGATATACACCAATTATCACATTACCAAACCTACAACAAGAATTTTAGATTGAGACAAATGCTTCTGACTATGCTATTGGTACAACTCTTATTAAGAGGGGAATCCAGTGGCATATCACTGTGAGACACTTTCAAACACAATCCAAAACTATCCAACCTATAACAAAGAGATGTATTCCATTGTGGAAGCCTACCGATAATCGAAGCATTACATTATAGGGATGGAAATGGTCATCCACATATACCACTGACCCCTGCAGTTCATATAGACACAATATTAGTTGCAAAACGATCACCATAAAAAATGGTCAACAAACTTGCAACTGTTCCATTTGAAAATTAAGTATAAGAAGGGAAGCACTAATAATGTTGCAGATTTCCTCAACTAACTACCAGTTAGGGCGATGACCATTGTGCTTGAATCTTATGGGCATGAGACTTCGAGGTGGCCGCATCTTTAAAAATGTGATCCAAGATTTGGCAACACATACCAATCGCTCCTGCAAGGCAAGAAAATTCCAATCACCTCCAGTATGCACTGTTATGCCACCTGGGACACCTTTTTGCTCCTTCAAGTGAGTGTATGAATATGATATGGGAGGTGCACTACAGTCAGGACACTATACATTTCAGAGTAGAGAAAATAATGGCAGTGTTGTAGAAGTATTTTTATTTTCCAAATCTTCGACACAATGTTGGGAAGTACATTGTATCATGCACTACCTATGCCATTTCCAAACTGACCATCAAGAAGAAAGGCTTATATACTCATCTCCCTAATCCTAGTTGATCTTTGGAATCCATCTACATGGATTACATGTCGAGCATTACTTCTACTAAGCATGCAACGACTGTGTTTTCATGGTCGTCGACAAATTCTCTAAGATGGAAATTTTGATGAGCTGCAAGAAGAGTATCATAGAAAAAGCCACTACTAAGATCTTCTTTGAATGAGTGTGGGTAAAATTTGGGATCACATATTCCATTATCTCATATCAGGACAGCAATTTCCTAAGTACATTTTGCTCAAGTCTCTGGTCGATGTTGGATACCAAGATCACTAAGTCCACAACTTTCCACCCCCAAATTGATGGTCAAACAGAGGTCATCAATAGGATGATTGCACACATCTGTATATGTAAAAATATAAGCATACATGCACATGGGATGAAAGCATCCCCTATATCTAGTGCAACTACAACAAATATCTCCATATCTCAATTGGCCATAGCCCCCTTCAGGTGGGGTTGGGATTCTAGCCACTATGTCCCATTGATGTGGACATACCATTTGCAGCTATGCAAGAAGAATCATCTCATGTACAGTCTAAATCTGACAGGGCTAATAGCTTAATTAAGCACATTTATCACATCTCCCAGTAGGTCCATGACATATTTGACATAGCCAATGCTAAGTACAAGCAGGGACATGATCAACATTAGGTGCCACACAAGTTCCATGTAGGCGACAAAGTTTGGCTACATTTCCAAAAGGAACACCTCGATGAGCCCCACCGCAAGCTTCTCCCACTTTGATATGGTCCATACACCATCATCAAGGTTGTAGGTTCCTTTGCCTATACCCAGTGTTCAATGTGGACCGCCTTCGGCCTTATTTTCCACCATTACTGGATACATTGGACATCGTAAAACAAGTCGCACTAACAGATTTGAACCTAGACTGCATGGAAAATAACACAAATTATCATATCATGGACACGTATATCAATAATACTTGCCAACAGAGGATCCATATATATTGATTTGTCAAAGCAAGCTAGCTCCTTCATCAAGGAATGTGGTTCACCAAGGACCAGGTTCAACAGAAATTTCCTAACCTCATGGAGGCTTTGCACGCCATGGGGACAATTTCTTCATAATGAGGACTTATCCAATTTGATATTGGTGTCCACCTACCTATTCCACCTAGACATCCAGCCAGTTTCATTATTTTCCTTATTTATAGCAGAGTTTACTATTTTTAGCAGTTTTTCATGTCCTCAACTTTTGGAGAAATTTTGACCCACTAAATGAAATTTTTTTGAGGTCTGCAGCAAGTTTAAAGTTAGTAATCCAAGATATCTTTCAAAATAGGTATCGTACACGCCAAATGGATATAATATGACCAAGTTATGACCCCAGGAAGTTGGATGCCCAACGTCTAACCCCAACGAGGCCCACAAATTCCATCTCTTGAGGTTAGGTTTTTGGTTTTTTAGGGATTTTCCCTTGTTTTTCAATAATAGAAAAGACATTAAGCCTCATTGTATCATATTTTAGAGACATGTAGCCACCACATCTCTTCTCATAGATAAGCTACCATCTCCCGTGCTAGTTTATTTCCATTCTATATGTAAGCAAATTTCAGTTCTTTGAGATTAATGAAATGAAGTGTTATTTATGTTGCATCTATGTATTTATGCTTATGTCGGTACTTGATTGTGTTATTTTTTAAGTTTGGATTAGTTGTATCAGAGCGGTATTCTCTTTCTCTTTTTTTCTTTGCATGTCCCCAATGAAATCAGGGTCTAAGGATTTAGGGCTCGAACGAGTTGAACATTTGCAAGACTAGCCTCGCAAACCTCGACGTCCTCCAATGGTGGAAGAAAAGAAATACAAGGGGGCAACAAATCCTTTAAAAATATTGCTCAAAGAAACCCTTAAGCGGCATATGAATGCAATGATGGAAAACGTTTCCCAAATCTTTCGACAGCTACCCACAGACGACGCATCTCCTCCAGCAACAACTCAGGAAGCGCCACTCTTTTTAAGGTACAAGTCAACTTTGACATCCCCATATTTGAAGGTCAGATAGATGCAGATGTCATAGATAAATGGTTAAATTTTCTAGAAGTATATTTCTCGGTTCATGATTTTTACAACCGATAAAATATTACTTTTACATTGTTCAAAGTCTCCCCCCACGTTAAGGATTGGTAGGAAACCTACTGTGAGAATAGGGACAAGAGTGAACCCTCACTATTTTAAGCCGCACCCACTTGGAATTTTTTCCTACATGCCATTAAGGAACAGTATTACCCTATTGGGAGCTATGTGGATAAATATATCAAGTGGACCACACTGCGACAAGGAAGGGACCTTGACGTACCAAAGTTCACAAATATTTTTAATACCCATCGCACGAAGTTGGGTATCACGTATTCTAAGAAACATTTGGTACTCAAGAATCGCATTTGTCTACACAAATACATCCAGGATGAGATCGAGTTCCTAGATATATCCTCGCTCGGCACTTCCTATCGATACGTTGTCAATATTGAGCATTAATTTAAACAAAAGAAGCAAGGCTTTGGATCTGCGAAACTAAATCAAGGGACAGGCACCCCCAAACTGCAGAAAAAAAAGGAAAAATCCAAATTAAGGTGACCCAAGACAACCCGTCGAAGATGAAAGTAAAGAAAAAATCACGAAGATAAACAAGGACATGGGAAAATGGTGTGAGTTCCATAAGAGTCGCACTCACAACATAATTGAGTGTCGGGCCAAGCAATCACTAGTGGCCGAGATGACGACTTCTGAATCAGATGCATGCTCTAAATTTGATTCAAAACCTGACAAGGGAAATGAAAAATGGAAGAATATTATTGACACAGAGCTCAGTGCCATCATTTCCACCATCAAGATCCAAAAGGATGAACTTGAATATCTAGATGATGGGTAACACCTCTTCCACTCACACATTTGGGTGAAGGGTTCTCTGCTATAGTTCATTGTCAACATCGGGAGCTAAAAGAGCCTCATTTCATCATACGTCGTGAAGTGTCTAGGCTTACCAACCACAGCACACCCAAATTCGTACACCATCAGGTGGATTCACCAAGCACAATATCTACATGTCATCCAACATTTCCTCCTTCCCTACAACATCAAGCCCTTCATGGATGAGATACTATATGATGTTGCTCCTCTTAAATTTTGTGATGTATTGTTAGGCCAACCATACTTGTGGAAGTGGCATGTTGTGTATGAGTATAGGCCTCGCATTTTTATTATTATTTTTGGGAATAATTTGTATAGGATATCGGAGGTAGCACTTCCTACCACCATCTCTTTCACAACTATGAAGCAATGCAGTAAGATCATTTCCAAAATTAAGAAATTTTTTTTCCTTATGATTTGCCCTCAGGTCAAGAATAATATTGTGGCCATGGCCTCTAGAAAGGATTCCTCCACATGGACATATTCACCTTACCCATAGAGGTACCTCTACACTGTCAAGGCAAGCACTCCATCAATTTGACCCTGGTCATGCCAATACCCAATGCAACAATATATCGACACTTTTTTTCTGGAGAATGATGAAATCAAGAGGCAAATTTAGGAGTTGTTGCATAAAGGTCTCATCAGGCCAATTTCATGATCCTGTGGGATCCCGATCATGTTGGTACAGAATAAGGATGGGACCTGGAGACTTTGTATTGACTATCAAGCGCTAAAAAAGATCATTGTCTGGAATAGGTATCCAACCCCACAAATTGATGACCTTATGGACTAGCTCAAGGGGGAAAATATTTCAGCAACATGTACTTGAATTCTGGTTATCACCAAGTACTAACCGAACCCTCTAATGTGTGGAAGACTTCCTTCAAATCCAAGGAGGGAATTTTCAAATGGTTGGTCATTCCTTTTGGGTTGCCGAATGTCCCCGCAAGCTTCTTGCATTTTATGGAAGACCCGTTGCAACCCTTAACCAACTCATTTGTGGTGGTTTATTTGGATTACATCCCAATATTCATCCAAATTTTGGAAGAGCACATCCACCATATTTGATAGGTCCACCAAACCCTGCAACAATAAAATTTGTGTGTCAATTTGGAGAAATGCACTTTTGGTATGACTTGGGTTCAATATATGGGGTACATCATTGATGATTTGGGTTTGCATGTGGACCCAACCAAGATACAAGTCATTCGGGATTGGCCAGCCCCAAACACTCTAACATAGCTCTGCATCTTCCTGGTTCTTTCTAATTTATACCACAGATTTGTGTTGGGATTCTCTCATATCACTTGGCCTTTAATTCAAGTCACCAAGGGTGGAGTGAAAGCAAAGTTATTTTGTTCTAAATCCCAATAGAAGGCATTTCTTGATTTGAACATCACCTCTGCTCTGCACTAGTGATCACATTACTAGACCTGCAGAAACCATTTGAGATTGAGATAGATGTCTCTGACTATGATATTGGTCATTTGTGATTGAGAAATATCCCTCTGACTAAGCTATTAGTGCAATTATTACTTAGCAGGGGCATCTACTGGCATATCATAGTGAGAAACTTGCAGGCACGATCCAAAAGTATCCCACCTACTACAAAGATATGTATTCCATTTTGCAGTTCTATTGACAATGGAAGTATTACATTCTAGGAAAGGAAATGGTCATCCACATAGACCACCGACCCCTGAAATTCATATATACACAAGGGAAGTTGTATAACTATCAGCATCGTAAATTGTCCACATACCTACAACAGTTCCATTTGAACATTAAGCACAAGAAGGGAAACACCAATAATGTTGCAAATTGCCTAAGACGACCATCAGTCATGGCGCCGACCACTGTGCTCGACTCTTTTGGGAACGAGACTTTGGGGTGGATGCATCTTTACAAAAGTGATCCAGAATTAAGAAACACATACCAGATGTTCCTAGAAGGTAAGAAATTTCCAAATTCTCACCTAAATGATGCATTTTTATGCCACCCGGGACACATTTATGTTCCTTCAAGCGAGTGTGCCAAGATTATTTGAGAGTTGCACTACAGTCAGGTCATTGGACATTTCAAAGTAGAGAAAACAATGGAAATTTTGAATAAGTATTTTTATTGGCCAAGCCTTTGAAGGGATGTTGGGAAGTACATTAGATCTGGAACTTCTTGTGCCATTCTCAAACCAACCATCAAGAAGCAAGGATTATATACTCTTTTTCCTACCCCTAATCAACCTTGGGAATCCATCTCTGTGGATTACATGTTGGGCCTTCCTTATACTACACATGGAAATGACTGTGTTTTCGTGGTTGTCGATAGATTCTCTAAGATGGGCATTTTGGCAACCTGTAAGAACAGTATCACAACAGAAGCCACTACCAACCTCTTCTTTGAACGAGTGTAGGTGCACTTTGGTATCCCACAGTCCATTCTCTCAGATTGAGATAGCAAGTTCCAAAGTACATTTTGGTCAAGTCTCTGGTCGATGTTGGATACCAAGCTCACTAAGTCCATGACCTTCTATGCTCAAACTAATGGCCAAATAGAGGTTGTCAAAAATATCATAGTACACATTCTGCACATGTAAAAATCGAAGAATCCATGCACATGGGATGAAAGCCTCCACTCTGTCCACCAAAACTACAAAATAGGTCTCCATATCAAACCTAGCCACAACCCCTTTCAGATGGGGTTGGGATTCCAGCCACTATGTCCCATTGATGTGGCCATACCATTTTCAACTACTCAAACAGAGTCAGATCATGTCCATTCTGAAGCTAACAGGGCTAACAGCTTCATTGTGCGCATTCAGAACATGTGCTAGAAGGTCCATGGCATACTGGAAATAGCCAATATTAAGTACAAGTAGCAACATGATCAGCATCGGGTACCAGACAGGTTCTAGGTGGGTGACAAATTTTGGATACATTTGTAGAAGGAGAACCTATTTGGGCCCCACCACAAGCTTCGTCTACTCCAATATGGGCCATACACCACCACCAAGGTTATAGGGGACAATTCGTTTGAGCTCATCATTCCATTGTTCCTTGTCCTGCACCCATTTTTCAATGTGGACTGCCTTCGGCCTTATTTTACACCATTACTGGACACATATGACATTGTAGAACAACTCACACCAACAGAGTTAAACCCAGACAGCATGGAACAATCCACAATTGATCGGATCATGGAAACACAAATCATTAATACTTGCTAATATAGGATCTAGCTATATCGAGTTTTCAAAGCAGGCCAACTCCTTCACCATGGAAAGTGGTTCACCAAGGACCAAGTTCAAAAGAAATTTCCTCACCTCATGGAAGCTCTGCACAAAATGGGGACCATTTATTCCTAAGGAGGGAGGAGTGATACAAGTGGATATAAGTGGCCACCCACCTATTCCACCTATACCTCTAGTGAGTCTAATGATTTTCCTTGTTTATAGTAGAATTTACTATTTTTAGAAGTTTTTCAGGTCCTAAACTTTCGGAGCAATTTTGACCCCCTAAATGGTGTTTTTTCTAGAACCACATTAGGCTCGTAGTCATAAGAAAGAGCCTACAACTACGAGCTTGCAAAAAATCCTATAGTACCCAGAGATATCTTGCCAGCAAGGTTTACGACCCCGAGAAATTGGTTTCCAAACTAACCCCATTAGGGCCCACAAACTCCTCATGTTCCATATCCTGGGGTTAGAATTTTAGTTGTTTAGGTTTTTTCCCTTGTTTTTCAATTATAAAAAGTCCCTTCATCCTCATTGTAACATATTTCAGAGGCATGTAGCCACCACATCTCTTCTCAGAGATAAGCTACCATCACCCTAGCTAGTTTATTTCCATTTTGTATGTAAGAATATTTCAGTTCTTTAAGATTAATGAAATGAAGTGTTATTTCTACTGCATATTTGTATTTATGGTTATATTTGTATTCTATTGTGTTCATGTTTAAGTTTGGATCATTGGTATCATAGCAGTATTCTCTTTCTCTACTTTTCTTTGCATGTCCCCAACAAGGTCAGGGTATAAGGAGTTAGGGCTCGAACTGTTTGAACCTTTTCAAGACCAACCTCGCAAACCACGACGACCTCCCATTGTGGAAGAAATAAAGATAAGGGGGCAGGAGATCCTTTCAAAATATTGCTCTAAGAATCCCTTGAGCGATAGAGGAATGCGATAATTGATCAATTTTTCGAGATCCTCTAGCGGTTACCTAGAGGCGATGCATCTTCTTCGAGCAGCCACTCTAGAAGTGTCACTCCATTCAAGGTACAATTTAACTTTGACATCCCCATATTTGAAGGTTGGGTAGATGTGAATGTCATAGATAAATGGTTAAATCGGCTAGAAGGATATTTCTCAGTTCATGATTGTTGGGGATGTGTTATATTCTTTCCACGACTAGCCCCATGCGTTGTACGTTGCGCTGGGTGCAGCAAGGGGGTCACAAGGGAGGAGGCAGCCTTCACTGTTGGGGTCCAAGGCAGTGCCCCGGTGAAAATTGTTTTGGTGTGTAAACCCACTCATAGGCCGACCCAACCATGTTTTGTGCATGAGTTTTCACATGGTTTTTGGGGTACGATGGTTTTCGGCCCCTGGTATTTTGTAGACCCGGTCAAGGGAACTACAGTTATGTCCTAATCCAGGGTTAATGGATTGGGGTTTATGTATGCTTCGGCATGTATATATATATGTTGTAACACTAAAAGGAATATAATGAAAAATCAAGCTGGTCGTCCCAATTTGGGATCCAGGGGAAAATCTTTGTGTTTATCTGTTTTATGTTTTATGCTCTCGCTATTCTTTATTTTCTGTTATAAGATTCGTGTGTAGATCATTTTTTTTCGGGGTTAAAACCTACAATGATTTTTCATGATTCGGGTCCATCAGCTACTGGATTTACACACGATATTTTACTTTTGTGATGTGGTTAGAATTGTATTGAAAAGAGAATTAAAAGAACACATATGCATGCTTTAAGCAAGAGGAAACAAGACAACAATCAGTAACATCATAACACGAGACGTTGATAATGGAGTTCACCAGTGTGGGCTACATCTCCGGGCCTAGTGTCAATATGGGGTAGGCCGCTTCATATAGTGTTGGAAATGGTGATGATGTACATGGACTATGTTTTATGTCATACAAGGATATATGTTGTCCTATCAACATGACATAATCTCACACAAGGTGACGATGAGGATCCCTTCATCAAGGTTACATGGGGATCTCAATCAAACATAACAATCCATGATGATTACATCTCACATGAATTAGAAACATAGATCCCACAAAATACATCAAGAAAGGATCTAAACAACATTTTACATCTCATAGAAAAAAGAGGCACATAATATCAATATTGCATATACCTCAACCCCTGAAGTTAGCTGAATAAGTGGATGCTCTAATGTTGAATCTAACTGCACCATCAAATTTATGGCATCGAGAGGCATAAAATTAACTGTCCACACTTGATAATCTGACATCTTCACTCCAATCTAGAAAATGGCCAAAAAATGGGAATCTTTGTTGCTAAAATAGACATCGCCATTGGATTCTTGTCGTCGAGAGGTGTAAAATCAACATAAAAATTTTCAAAATCTAACTCTGGCAAGTTTTGGGCCTCAATGAATCTTCTTGATGCCCTCAAGATTCCCTAGGGCATGGTTCCACCGTCTCCATGGCTCGTGGTCCTACCCTTCTCTCTGCACTGCTGCTCTACTCGGTGCATCTGTGGAATTCTTTTTTATATAAGGTGGTGGTGAAGTTTTCAACTTGATAGCCCATGGGTTGTTAGTTCCATTGGACATTAGTGTGAATTTTGATTGGGTTCAAACCCTACCCACTCCAAAATAGTATGCATGAATTATTTTTTTAAACCGTCATTTGAAATGGTATATAAATTTGGGGTTGCCTGCTCGAGGGTTGGCCACGTGGGTTGGGTGGCTTCGACCCCTGCTGGCACCCTTACTCTGTGTTCCGTGGATGCATATATATGTAATATGTTATGGGTGGGGCATGGGCAAGGTCTACCAGGGGTGGCCCACCCATCACCCATTTATGGTGGCATTGTAAGGGTTCAACAAGGTCATGGCCACCGACCCATATTAATATTAGTTTTTTTATAGTTGTCTTTGTGGGGTTCGATAAGGGTCATGGCCTACAGAACCCAAAACATTATTTTAATATGTTGTTTTGTGGATCCATGCAGGGGTGGCAGGTGTGGCAGCCCACCACCCCTATATTTATATCTTTTTCATTAATTTTAAAACAAAATATTTTTTTTTACTTTAATGAAAATAAGGGTCATTGGGAATTTTATCTAGGACACAATTTTTCTCATTTTCGGGAGCTAAGTTCCCTATCGATTGATAGTGAATTTTTGGGGCACTTAATCCTAGCCCAAGTCCAACTTTTACTTTCTCTAAATCCTCCATATGATCTTGGGTTGGAGATCCATTCACATCATTGGAATCAGGGTGACGAGATATTCAATTTGAACCTAGTTCGAGAGAAATCCGACCACTTTGAATTTTGACCATTTATGAGCCCTCTTGGTCTCCTGGGGGTGTCTGGAGCCACTTGGATCAATCCTCCCCACTAAGGATATTTTTTTCCACCAAAAGCATGAACATAATCTGCAGTTTCTTTGTACCTTATCTACACCACAATTGTCCTAAAAGATCACCCTTCATTCTCCTTCACCTTTTTCCTTCGGAGCCATAAGATGAGCTGACACCTCCATCCTATGCAAACCTATAATAAATTCTTCTTAAAAATTACATGCTTAATTACATGACCAACTATGACCCAAGCATCCCATACTTTCCACGATTTTATAACACATACTCAATGGTCAAGCTTACATTGAAATGGAATCAATACCCCAGCTATCAATTGTTGAAATTTGGTTACCAGAGGACGAGTGGTTACCTAAGGCTTTAATCTTTGGCCTAGGGAAAAGTGTCCAAGAGAATTTAATTTTTCTCCTAAAGTGACTTTATAAAGTTATAAAGTCAAATCTAATTTAAAATTGACTTTAAGTGATAAAGTTACTAAAGTCTAATTTTAAAGTGACTTTAATAAAGTCAATGTAAAATTAGAAAGGAAAAGTGACTTTGGAAATAAATGACTAAGTGGGTCTTTATTAAAGTGGGGTGAATTAAAAAATAGAAAGTGAGATTTAAATGAGTATTTAATCTCATCCCTAGATCTAAAGCTATCTCAGCCATTAGATTTAGGGATTCTCCAAAAGTCACTTAGGGTTAGGCTAAAGGAGGAAAAGGAGGGAAAAGGTCATTCATTCTTTCATGAGTAGATTGAGAGAGGAGAAGAGAAAGCTAAGGAGTTTTTCTGAGCAGTGAAAAGAAAGAGGGCAGCAGTGAGGAGATTCATCTAATTCTTACAACAAGGGCAGAGCACAGTTTGCAAGGCAAGAGGGCACGAAAATCGAGGAGCGGAGAACAACATTTATTGCTGCTATATTGGCACGTTTCCCAAGGAGGTCATACAGTAGTTTGAGGGATTGTTTTCGAATTTTCATAAAGCAGAGAAACAACACAGAAATCAAGGCCTTACAACAGTTTCAAGGCAGCTATATAGCACGGATTTTGAGGCAGTCGTACAATAGCTTTCAGCAGGCCGTACAGTACAGAGGTCGTACAACATAGTTTTCTATGTTGTCTGTATAGCATTTAATGCTGCACATTTTCCTGTAAATTTCTATTTTGAGATGGCACAAAAATCGAGGTGGAGTTTTGCACAGTTTTTGAGATAAGTACATTTATGAGGTTGCTGTAATTTTTTTGCTATGTAATTTCTGTCTCACTGTAAAAGCAATATTCAGAAAATCAAGAGAATCTTTTGAACTGGTTTTCCCAAAGAGTTGTAGGGGGTTTTTCTAGGGTCAAGTTAACCAAAAATCAACGTGTCAAAATTCTGTGTGTGGCTGATTTATTTTTCTGGGTTTTTATTTCTGCATTTCAGCATTGTGAAATTTCCATAATTAGTGTTTTCAGAAAATATTTACTTTTTCTAGCTTGTTGAATGTATGGCTATGGGAATGGGCATTTAACTTTATGGGAGAAATAAGGAGAAACTAACAACCAGGGTTGGGTTATCAAATTTCTACATGGTATCAGAGCTGTTTTTTTGAAGGTGTAGTTTGGGACAGCAAGAAGAAAAATCACAAGCAGCTGATTTTTCACACAGAAAATAGTATCTTTACTACATCAGTGTTATTTTCAGTTTATTTAGGATAGCAAACATGTCTTTGGGCTTGAGGGTGGAGGATAGGTTGGATGGGAATAGTAACTACAGTGTGTGGAAGGAGAGAATGCAGAGCATCTTTGAGGAGGTAGAGGTCTGGGATATCATGGTTCATATCGCACAGAACCCTGTTAATGTGCCTACTAATGTTGTTCAGTTGGCAGCCTTTAATAAAAATAATAACAAGGGTAAAATACTGATTCTAGATGGAATCAAAGACCATTGCATTCCTCATGTGAGAGGAAAGAGATATTCTCATGAGATGTGGACAGCATTGACCAATCTCTACCAGAGTACCAATGAGAACAGAAAAATGGTCCTAAGGGAGAAGCTGAAGACCATTAAGATGGGCAAGACTGATAATGTAGCTAGATATCTCACAAAGATTACTAATGTGAGAGATGCATTGGTAGCAGTTGGAGAGGTCATTCCACCCACTAAGTTGGTGTGGATTGCAGTGAATGGCCTTCCCAGTTCATGGCTGAACTTTGTTGATGGGGTTATTGCATGTGAGACCCTTCTCTCTTGGGAGAGGTTCTGGGATGATTTCATACAGAATGAAATTAGAAATATCTAGCTTGGGGCAACCAAACTAGTTGAGCAGGATGAGGATGTAGCACTGTTGGCAGGAGGCAATAAAGGCAAGGGAAAGAAGCAAGCTTCCACAAGTGTTGGTGGGGGCAAAGGAAAAGGTAAAGGTAAACAAGGGAACATGCAGAAGGACTATTCCAAGGTGAAGGGTTGGAATTGTCAGAAGATGGGACACTATGCAATTGTGTGTCTGGAGAAGAAGAAGAAGGGGAAGAACAAGAGCATGGCAGCATCAGTAGAGATAGAGGACTTTACGGATAGCTTTGACCAGGAGTTTGGGTTCATTGCTTGTGAGTCCACTAGTGTCGAACCACCTGCCACGGAGGTTGACAGGGAGTGTGCATTTCCCTCCACTAGCGGAGCATCTTCAGGTATCTGGTATGTTGACAGTGGGGCTTCACGTCATATGACAAGAGTCTATGAGTACTTCTCAGAGCTTTCAAAGAGTGGCACTGATATAGAGGCAGTACTCAAAGATGATAGTGTTGTTAGAGCAGTTGGTGTGGGGACATTGACATTTGATAGGGAACCCAAACCTCCCTTGAAGGTGTCAGATGTTCTATATGTGCCAGGGATGAGGAAGAACCTCATATCCATCTCTGCATTGGAGGACAAAGGATATGAGATATTTTTCAGGAGATGACAGGTGCTGATATATCCCAGGGGCGCTCCAGCTGATTCATCTAGAGTGATTGTTGTATGCCATTCAAAGGTGTACAATTTTGCATTTCATCCCCTTTTGGCATTAAGTAGTAGTATCGGCAGCAGAGCTAGAAGTTCAGAGCTGTGTGATATTTGGCATCGCAGCATGGGGCACATGTATCATGGAGTCTTGAGGACATTACGGGAGATCACTACAGGTGTGCCAAATTTCAGTACTGATCACTTTGATACATGCAGAGGATGTGCTATGGGCAAGTTTCCCAAATCCCCTTTTCCCAGCAGTGACAGCAGATCGACTGGGATACTTGATTTGATTCATTCCGATGTGAGCAGTCGGATGTCTCATGTTTCCTTGAGTGGATATGATTATTATGTATTATTCATTAATGATCACTCCAGGAGGACCTGGATTTATTTCTTAAAGACCAAGATTGAGGTCTTCAAGTGGTTTCAGGAGTTCAGAGCTCTTATGGAGACTCAGACAGGTCGAAAGATCAAGTCCCTGAGGTCAGAAAATGGAGGATAGTACACCCTTGGTGATTTTGTTTATTATTGTGCGGAGGTAGGCATTAGGAGGGCGTTCACAGTTCCTTACAACCCCCAGCAGAACGGGGTTGTGGAGAGGAAGAACAAATCCATCAGAGGGGCTGCAAAGCCATGCTACATGATTATGGGTTACCATTGTTTTTGTGGGCAGAGGCCTGCAACATTGTTGTATATTTGTAGAATAGGAGTCTGCATCATGCCTTGGGGCATGTGACTCCGTAGGAGGTTTTTTCTGGGAAGAAGCTTGATGTTGGTCATCTTCGTATCTTTGGGTGTATTGCATACTCCTACGTACCCAAGGAGAAGAGGACCAAACTAGAGCCCATCACAAAGAAAGGTATTTTTTTGGGCTACAGTGAAACCTCGAAAGCCTTTCGGATTTATATTCTCGCACAAAGGAGAGTTTTTTTTCAGGTGGGATGTGAGGTTCGAGGAGGACGGGGCTTTCAAGAGGTCATGGTAGTTAGAGTATCTGGATTAGCCAAACCCTCAGGAGCAATTGAGTCAGTCACAGGGACCGAATGGGCAGGGATCAAGAGGATTTGGAGGTACATCGATTACGGTGTCAGGTCCATGAGTGAGCAGTGGCTCACAGAGTCAAAGGGGTGGTGCTTTGGGCAACATGCAGAGCAGTCCGTAGAGCAGTTCACTAGGGAGTCCACTGATGGACATTTCACATAGTACTTCAGCGTCTACAAGTTCAGGCAGGAGGACAGTAGACAAACAATCAGGAGTTCAAGCTCCTGATAAGGAGGAGGAGTTTCATTCTCCAGTGGGAGAAGTGTGCTCAGGGAAGAGGAATCCCAAGTGGCTTCAGGATACCTTGAGAGAGGCCACATCTGCTGCTGGGCCGAAGAGGCCGATCAGAGGGAGCAGACCACCTGATAGGTTTTGTAGCTATATGGAAATGATTACCAACATCATTGAATCTAAGCCTTCTATCTATGAGGAGGTAGCTAGCCAGCAGGTCTAGAGAGAGGCCATGCAGGAGGAGTATTCTTCTATCATGAAGAATGATGTTTGGGAGGTGGTGCCGAGGCCTGAGGGAAAATCCGTGGTTACTTCTAGATGGCTTTACAAGGTAAAGCATGTTGCAGATTGCAGCATTGAGAAATTCAAAGCAAGGTTTGTGGCTAGAGGATTCTCTCAAGTATAGGGAGTTTATTATGAGGAGATGTTCGCTCCCGTGGCTCGATATACTTTTATTCGCTCCATCATATTGATAGCAGCAGAGATGGGTTGGAAGATCCACCAGATGGATGTGAAGACTGCAATTCTCAATGGCTTCATACAGGAGGAGGTGTACATTGAGCAGCCATAGGGATTTGAGGTGCATGGGAAGGAGTCCCATGTGTGTGGACTGAAGAAGGCCCTTTATGGCCTGAAGCAAGCTCCCAGAGCTTGGTACTCCAAGATAGATACATACTTGCAGGAGATGGGTTTCACAAAGAGTGATGTAGATCCAAACCTTTACTTTATTTTGATAGGTGAGGAGCCTCTCATTCTGGTGTTGTATGTGGATGACTTTGTCATTGCAGGTGCAGAGAGACTCATAGAGCACTGCAAGAGAGATCTTGCATCGGAGTTCTAGATGAAGGACATTGGCTTGATGCATTACTTTTTGGGTTTGGAGGTGTGGCAGGAGGAGGGTCATTTCTTCCTGGGATAGGGGAAGTATATTGTGGACATCCTTGGTAGATTCCACATGGAGGATTGTAGGCCTATGTCGACACTGATGATCACCAACTGGAAGAAGCTTCATGCTTCAGATTACGAGTTGGTGGATCCCACATTGTATAGATAGTTGATTGGTTCCTTGATGTATTTGGTCAACACTAAACCAAACATATGTTTTGCAGTCAACACATTGAGCTAATTCATGTGTGATCGTAGGAGGGTGCACTGGGTTGCTGCAAAACACATTTTGCGGTACTTGCAAGGGACAGTGGATTATGGTCTGGATTATAGGCAAGGGGATGGAGTGAGATTTGCAAGTTACACTGATTCTGATTGGGCAGGTTGTGCTTCTGATAGGAAGAGCACTTCAGGTTGTTGTTTTGGGTTGGGTTTGGAAGTGGTGTCATGGTTTAGTCGAAAACAGTAGTCAGTAGCATTGATTTCAAGGGAAGCAGAGTACATGGTATCCAGTCTAGCCAATTCTGAGGCCATATGGCTTCGCAAGATGTTGTTTGGCTTATTTGGTCAACTGTTGATACCTTCAGTGATATACTATGATAATTAGAGTTGCATTAAACTCACGGAGAATCCCATGATAGGTCAAAGCATATCGACAGCAGATATCATTTCATCAGAGAATATGTTTAGAAGGTAGCTATGAAGCTTGAGTATATTCCCACTAATGAGCAGGTTGCAGATATTCTTACCAAAGCCTTACCACGGGGCAAGCATGTCTACTTCAGACACATGATGGGTGTGGTGAGGAACACCTTCCTCAGTAAGAGGGAGTGTTGAAATTTGGTTACCGGAGGATAGGTGGTTTCCTAAGGCTTTGATATTTGGCCTAGGAAAAAGTGTCCAAAAGAATTTAATTTTTCTCCTAAAGTGACTTTATAAAGTTATAAAGTCAAATTTAATTTAAAAGTGAATTTAAGTGATAAAGTTACTAAAGTATAATTTTTAAGTGAATTTAATAAAGTCAATTTGAAATTAGGAAGTGAAAAGTGATTTTGGAAATAAATGACTAAGTGGGTCTTTATTAAAGTGGGGAGAATTAAAAAATAGAATCTGAGATTTAAATGAGCATTTCATCTCAACCCTAGATCTAAAGCTATCTCAGCCATTGGATTTAGAAATTTCCCAAAAATCACTTAGGATTAGTTAAAGGAGGAAGAGGAGCGAAAAGGTTATTCATTCTTTCATGATCAGATTGAGAGAGGAGAAGAGAAAGCTGAGTTTTTCTGAGCAATGAGAAGAAAGAGGGAAGCAACAAGGAGATTCAGTTAATCCGTACAGCAAGGACAGAGCACGGTTTTCAAGTCAAGAGGGCACGAAAATCGAGGAGAGGAGAACAAAATTTATTGCTGCTATATTGGCATGTTTCCCGAGGAGGCCATACAGCAGTTTGAGGGACTATTTTCTGATTTCTATACAGCAGAGAAACAACATAGAAATCAAGGTCGTACAGCAGTTTCAAGGCAGTTGTACAACACAAATTTTGAGGCAGTCGTACAACATATATCAGGAGGTCGTACAACACAGATTTCAAGGAGGCCGTACAACATAGTTTTCTATTATGTCTGTACAACATTTAATGCTACACATTTTCCTGTAAATTTATGTTTTGAGTTGGCACAAAAATCGAGGTGGAGTTTTGCATGGTTTTCGAGGTAAGTACATTTATGAGGTTCTTGTAATTTTTTTCCTGTGTAATTTATGTCTCACTGTAAAAGAAATATTCAGAAAATAAATAGAAGCTTTCAAACTAGCTTTCCCCAAGAGTTGTAGGGGGTTTTTCCAGGGTCAAGTTGACCAAAAATCAACGTGTCAAAATTCTATGTGTGACTAATTTATTTTTCTGTTTTTTTATTTCTGCATTTTGGCATTGTGAAATTTCCAGAATTAGTGTTTTCATAAAAAAAAAAAATTTCTAGCTTGTTGAATGTATGGCTATGGGAATGGGCATTTATCTTTATGGGAGAAATAAGGAGAAACTGAAAACTGGGGTTGGGTTATCAAATTTCTACATTAATACAAGGCCAAAACATCATTGTTTCTTCACAAGTGATGGAAAACACATCATCACTTTTACATTTTAACATGCAACACATGATTTAAAAAATAATGCCACGACACACTACCACACCTACAAAAACCCTCTCTCACTTATCAAAGTGAATAGTTCATCTATCTGTGGCACATTTTCTTATCGAATTATTATTTCAATTGGTTCATGCACAGACACTTTGTCCTTGAGATGCTGCTCTGGATGGAGCGCTCTTTGATGGCCACTTCTGTTGCAATGACTACAATGAATCTTCTTCCTCCATAGCTTATTTACATTATTCTTTTCCTATGGTGGAGAAGGTGTTTCATGCCTCATATTCTTTCGTGTTGTCATTATTTTCCAACACTCAGCAAAAAAATGGTTATCTAATCCACAAAAACTACATGTTTTTCGACGCCATGATTTATGTTCATTGTTATCGACATGCTTGTAATCAAAATGAACATTGGAATACCGAGACCTTTTATACTTTTCTTGGTGGAATCTAGTGCCATCATGGTAATAAGAGCTTGCCTCAGCTCTTTCTCTGCAATGTGCGTTGTCATATGATGATGGTGAATTGTTCCCATCATTCTCTTTCCCCAATGGTTTCAACCATTTATTGGAATCTTATAACACCTTCGGGAATTTTCCTTCATAGTATCACAAACCTATGAATCGAGGTCTTTGCATAACCTCCAATGGTTAAGTTATGCCTTGGCCACTAACACCAAGTCCTCCTCCCTTATATCCCATCTTGGTGAGGAGTATCATGCCAGATCCTGTAATGGATATCTCCACATTCCCAATAGAAATGATAGCATGTGAAGATGAAACTGAAGAGTAATCAACATTGTTTACCTTAATTTTTTATTCGGAAACAGGTGAAGATGGCTTCTTTAAGTCTTCATTGCACTTTTATTCCTCCAAGGCATCTTCCGTGGCTCGCAATTGAAGTTGCAATCTCTGATTCTCCCCTTTATCTTCTCATAGTAGCCTCCTTAATTCAGCATTCTCTTCTCGAAGACTCTAGTTTATCTCCTCATTTGAATGATTAGAATACGATGAAGGAGACGAAGAAGACGCATAAGCACTAGAAGATGTGGATGAAGCATCGTTCTCTGATCTTCCTTTCTCCTCTTCGTTTATTCTCTTCTCATAAGCGTCGTACATTAAGTCCAACATTTTGGACATCCTCAACATGGCCTTGTATATGTCTTTGTCATCCTCCATTGTTGCACATTCAATCGTTGTGCACGCTCTCAATTCGCATCAGCAAGAAGACCGCTTTGATACCATCTTGATTCGGGTCTGTCAACTACTATATTTACCCACTATATTTCACTTTTGTGATGTGGTTAGAATTGTACTGAAAAGAGCATTAAAAGAACCCATATGCATGCTTTAATCAAGAGGAAACAAGACAATAATCAGCAACATAAGAACATGAGACATTGATAACAAAGTTCACCCAGTGTAGGCTACGTCTCCAGGCCCGGTGTCAATATGAGGTAGGTCGCTTCATATAGTGATGGAAATGGTGATTATGTACATGGACTATGTTTTCTATCATACAAGGATATATGCCCTCAACATGAGTGGCTTGTCTCTCCATAAGACGTTCTACAACAGAAACTCTCACTTACAATAAGCCACCTATTTAGTCAATTTAATGTCTTATATTGTTTACATAAATTATCGACCAAGGTTAGTAATCTTGTGAAGTGTGGTGCAATATATATGTTAGAAGCCTATTTCTTAATTCGTTGTATGTATTTATGTTGTTTTTAGGGGGGATTTTGTTCTTCAATAGCTAAAAATGGTTAATCTAAAACTATGGAAATATTTATGTGAATCTAATGAATTTTAGAAGAAATAAAAGGAAGTGTTCCTAAACTAATCTAATTTTCATAAAAACAAACCAAAAACTATGGGCTAGTTAAGACCTAATTTGGAAAACAAAGCATCTATCTTATCTGATTATTAGTCTTAATACATGGATCTAATTCTAAGATTAAGATTGAAAACTATAAATCCTATCTGAAGAAAATGAAACAACTAGTGTACCTCTGGTTACTTCAACATTCAATGATTAGGTATGACCTTATTGAGATGGTGTTAAGCAACTGTTTGTACTTTTAATCTGCTAATGTCCAAATATAGCAAGCAAAGAATGTAATGAAAACACCTAAGGTATGTTTAATTACCTCCAATATTCAATTGTGAGGAGTGATCTTCTTGAAATAGTGATAGATAACCAATTACACCTATTTAACTAGAAAACTAAGTAAAATCTACAGAAAGATAACTCAGAAATTGCACTCATTAATCACTCAACCATTCCATCTTGAAACATGATCAAATCAATCTCTTTTAGAATGATTTTTAGGAATATTAGTGGAAATTAAGTGAGGGTCTTGAAAGTAAAATCATGTAAGTTTTAACTAAAATCTACTAATGTACAATTGACTTTTCTGCAACATTCAAAATGTAAAGTGTTAACCTATTGAAATGCTTTAGGAGAAATCAATTATGCTTAGTCTTTGAAAAGCAAATGACAATGTGCAAGGTAGATTCAACCACTATATGTATGAGACATTTAACCATTTAATTTATGATCAGCATATTGGAATGGCGTTTAGAAACATCTGTTAACACATTGAATTGACAATTATGTTCTAAAGAAATAAAGGACAAAATAATAATTAAGCAATTGTGGTTTCTTATCACTTCAATCTTTAATTTAGTTTGAAAACAGAGCTTTCTACTTCCACGAAATATATTATAAGAATAAGGTTTCACAGTTGTGATCTATCACTATGCCATTGATTGAAAACTGGAATGAAGCATAAACCTAATTTAGAAAACAGAATTGCTAAAAAACAGAGTAATGAAATTAAGCTAAAAACATAAATGAAAAAAAGTCCTCCTTCAGATGCAGGGGCCCTCTGCAACTGATGTGGTTGAACTACTAGTTGATTAAGGATGTAATCAAGCAATCATTGGCAACATGAACTTCATATTATGATAAAGTGAAATCTGAATACAGAGTATCAACAAAAAAACCTGAGTTTAACACTTAATTTCTTAACTATTTTCTTGGTCTTGTACAACCGATATTTAAAGGAAAATACATAACTGTTTATGAGATATACTTGCTACAGGTGGCTAATTCAAATTAGACTTTAAATAGGACTATTAGACTCTTGCTAATTCGAATTTCGAATTGCAATAGGACTGTTGGACTCTTGATAGAGAAAATCAAGAGTCCTACTGCTTTTGGATAACATACTTTGACTCCATCTTTGACCATGAGTTTAGGCCCACTTTTTTGTAGATCTGGACTGAGTGAGTAGGATAGAATCCATGTAGGAATCATTCTAGAAACACCCATGTGGCCCAATTCCTCAGTTGACACCTGGAACCTACTAAACCATGGGAGTGGCTACAGAACACACAGTTAGCTGTAGAGCAGGCTGCATTCTGTAGCTAAATTTCAAAAATCTATCCAAATAGCAAGAGCAAGAAAATATAATATGGCAATAATTTTAATGCATCCTTAATAAAAAACATAGCATTTTTCATTGATTGGGGTTTGTGATCCTATGGGAAAGTGATGGAAATGTGTCATAAAAACTGTCAAAGAGAGGGTAAATCTGAGGTTTAACATACCCACACTGCAAAATCATTGCATGTCCTCATGCAATTTTCCAAAAATGTGAGTTCTTCTCCCCTGCTACATTTTCTCTGATGCCTCTACTAGCACGTCATCTAACTTTCTTCTTTTGTTCTTCTTTGAAGTGACTATCATTTTGGGCCTTATCATAAGAAGTTGAAACTTGAGGTTAATGACTGCTCTGTTCAATAACCTGTTCTTCCTCTTCAATTTCCTATTTTTCTTATAACACATTCCTAGATGCAAAATAGTATTATCATGAATTTCCTTGTCCAATTTGTTTTGTTCCTTCAAGGTCTCATTCTTTTGTTTGATATGGCTGTTCAATATCTCTAGTTCATAGATATCCTGCTTGAGAGCATCAACTAGAGGTTCTTGTAGATTGATAGAAGGTTCTAGGTTCATTGATGCACTTCTTTTCTCTAGTGATTCTACATAATCATATATTTTTTGTTGCACTAGGTCTATGCCTGGAGATCTTCTGCTGGGGCTACCTTCAAAATTATGAATTGGATAATTTTGAGGACTGTGTGGAGGAGAAATGTTGACAGGAGATGGTATTGGGGATGCGGAGGATATGGCTAATATGTGGTATGATAGAGATTGCAATCAAATTAAATGATGATTTTTCAAGGAAAGATGTGATATCCATATTATACATGCTTAATGTTTTAACCTTGCTATTTAAAATAAAAAATTTCACGTTACCCTTTAGAACTTAACCTTTTCGTTTGTTTCTTTCTTTGGTGTTGATCCTTAGGTAACCTTTTAGCATGTTGGTCTTCAAAACAGAATCCTTCAATTTTCTGTAATCATCATTTGTTTGTAGGTTGTACAATTGTGTCAAAGTACTATTGAATAAGATGTGGCTGCAAAATGAAATCTATAAAAAGAAATGAAGTATGGCTATGGGATATGGATGTGAAATGAAATGGAATGAAAGTGGAGTGAGATGGAGTGAAAGTGGAGTGAAATGGGGTGAAGGTGTAAAATGAAATGAATTTTGAAATTTCTCTCAAATGGTACATCGAATTCTCCTAAAATTTTCTGAGGTTGTTACCATTAATATTATGCATCCTCCCCCAAAATCTCAGCCAATGGTTGCATGGATCTCACAAAAAAAGAGAAATGGTTGTAGGTGAAAGTGGCCAATTTCTTGAAAAATAAACATCGGAATTTTCTGAAATTTTCTGAGTTCATTTACCCTACCTCAATTCATTTACCATAAAAATTTCAAGTCCAATGGATGCATGGTTTGAAATTTATGATCAAATCAATTTCTGCCCTGTTTCACCCTTCACGTTGCTCAATGTTGCAACAAAAAAATATGCCACGAACTCATTTTAAGGCCAAATTGAGTGATTAAAAAAGGAAACTATATATTTTTACCTTTTCTACTGCTACATGCTTTCAGAATTTCATTTTGATGAAGAAAAGGCATTTCTATGCAAAAATACCAAAATCTGTCCTAATCTGTCCATAATGGTGAAAAATGGAAATCTGCCTTAGAAACCCACTTGAAATGCCCTTCAAAATTTCTTATTTTTGAATTATGTATGTGTCTTACACAATTTATCATATTCTAAGAAAACCCAGAAGCTCATAATTTTTTATTTCTGCTCCAATCTCTTGCAATATTTGCTCCAAAACTGCCTCTAGAAAAAGTTGCAACAACAAAAAGTAGGTGTTACAGCAATCGCTGTAGAAACTGCCACTTTCCACAGCTATCAATTTTTTTTTTGCAAAAAATTTGTTTTTCTCTTATTTTTAACTGCTGATTTGAATTATGTGTTTCCTACTGAAGTATAAACCATGCATATTGATTGAAATAGGCCCAAATTTATTGTTTTGCTTGAAAATGAAATGAATGAAAAAAATGTTATAATGGTGCTATCATGCAGCTGTTGAATGACAAAAAGATGAACATGCTGCTACAATAAACTAATAAAATGTACTACTGCAAGTTGTTGTTGATTCCATAAAACCATTAGTCTTCATCGAAGCCAAAATTCATGGTACAATTCTTATCATGCAAATGAATGTGTCGAAGTCGAGCATGCGAAGAAATCATTGGATTACCGATCAGTGATGAAAATCGTTAACCAATGCGAGACAAATCACCTATAATTTAAATGAGTGTCAAGGTACCTGAGTGCATCTTGACAGGGATGAATGAATGTGTCGAAGTCGAGTTGCCTGCAGGATTTGACAATCAAGAGACATTGTTGTATTCACATTGTTATCAACGAGGAGGCTTGCCATTGATGTATGCAAGTTCCAAGGCACTCCAAATAATCTCTGATCTTGATCCCAGATAAGGTGTTGAGGTCGATGGGACAAGATATGTTGGAAGGTGTACCTTAAGGAATTCCACATCATCCAACTTGAGCATAGAACCAAAAATGATTTGAAAAACCATACTAAAAGATTGAAACCATCATGAAATTGCAGAACTTATTGTGAACTTTTCTCGCCAGTTTCCTGGTTTTCAAGAAAAGCTCATGTCCAATTGCACCAGCAAGCTGGTTTTCACAATAGGAATTATTTCCCTTTATTTTATTTTTTTTATATATGTCCTACTCTACTTGAAAAATAAATCTTATTCAAGTCTATGAATACTTCCAATGGAACCATGTCTGTAACAGGATGATAGATAAACTCATATGCAGGTTTGAAAGATACTCTTTGATATGTACCAATATATGAGATACCAACTGTCTTGATTTAGATGATGTCAGAAGATATTTAAGAATTGAGCATTGGGATCTGATGACTAACTTGAACCAAGATTCAATGTAATATTGTCTTCCTTGTCTTTCCTCTATCATGCAATGCAAGTCTTCATAGATGTGATCTTCATTTATACAATCTAGTGATAGGCAGGCATGAAACTTTCCAATCTCTGCTTCCAATCATTTTTCTTTATTGACAAGTATCCATGATTCTTGGACCTTATCTGAGTCTTCTTCTTCTATTTGTTGTTCTTCAATGATAGCTGGTGAATGGTATGGATAACTTTGATCATGGTATTGAGGATAGGGAGGGAAAGATTGAGGATATGGTGGATTTCCTTTGTAGGTCCTCTGCCAATTTTGTTGCCAATATTGTTTTTGAGGTTGGGATTGAGATGCCCAAGGTTGCCAAGGCAAGGGTGTTTTCCAATTACCTTCATATTGTTGTGCATAACCTTGAAATTTTGCATAAGGATATTGCATCATATTGGGTTGATGAGGTTGCCATAGTCCTCTTGGAGCTACATAACAAAGTTGTTAATGTGCTTGATTTTCTCTATTATCTTTCTGGTAAACTGACTTCAACCCTGGTAATGATGGGCAATCTTCAGTAGTATGTGATCCTGCACAATTTTTAGAAATTTTAATGTTATCAAGTGGACATTCATGCAACGCATGTTTCTTTCTACATTTAAGGCAAAATATAAATGAGGCAAATTTTTGTTTGTTTGCATTCTTAACATGTTAGTTTGTTCATTTAAACTACCAAGAATGTTTAGCAAATTGTTAGGTTCAGTTTGACTTACCAATACTGACGTCGACTTACTTACTCTTGCCATAAATGGATCTTGAGGGGATCTTACATACTTTGCCTTTCCTCTTGATATTTTCTTGCATAGTTCAAAAATTTCTTGAAATGGCAATTGATAGACATCTCCTTTTCCCACTAGATTAATAAGATCAATCCATTCAACCTTTATAGCATTTAGTAGGAGAGTTTTTAATGTGTCTAATCCTAAATTATGCAATTTATATCTTTTGATATTATAAGTAAATATCTCCACTAAATCTTCTCGGCTTTCATCCTCTTTTTGGTTCATCTTAAAGACTTCATTTCTAAGGTCATGGTGCATGCAATAATCTTTATATTTTTCCAAAAATACTCTTTTTCATATCATCCCATGTCCTTATAGAATTTGTTCCTAAAGTCATGAACCATCTAAGAGCTCTATCCTTCAATGTTTCCGGAAACAAATTCAATTTTTGAATGTGCAATGAGTAGCGATAAGATCTACAAATTATTTCAAATTCAAAAAGAAAGGTTTCTGGATCTTCTGATCTCATACCTTTGAATTTAGGAAGTACGAATGGAGGGATGTTCTTCATTTGAACACTGATATCAGTTTTTTGAATGGGAAATCTAAAAGGATCTTCCTCATTGTCATCATCTCCAACCATTTCTTCAACCTCCTTTGTCACCTATTCTTCTACTTGCAAAAATAAGAATTCATGATGTGGATGTGTAGCTCTTACTGCACCACGTGATATAGTGGGTATCGTAGGTGATTGAAGTTTTTTTTTTTGTTTTTTTACTTTTATTTTTTTCAATGAAAATAAAAAGGCTTCTATTTACACTTCCCCGAAAACGATGCCAAAATGTTTAGTCAATTTAATGTCTTAAATTTATTACATAAATTATCGACCGAGGTTAGTAATCTTGTGAAATGCGATGCACTATATATGCTAGAAGCCTATTTCTTGATTCATTGTATGTATTTTATGTTGTTTTTAGGGAGGTTTTTGTTCTTTGATAGCTAATAATGGTTAATCTAAAACTATGGAAAGATTTAAGTGAATATAATGAATTTTAGAAGGAATAAAAGGAAGTGTTCCTAAACTAATCTAATTTTCATAAAAACAAACCAAAAACTATGGGCTAGTTAAGGCCTAATTTGGAAAACAAAGCATCTATATTATCTTATTATTGGTCTTAATCCATGGATCTAATTATAATATTAAGATTGAAAATTATAATGCCTATCTGAAGAAAATGAAACAACTAGTGTACCTCTGGTTACTTCAACATTCAATGATTAGGTATGACCTTATTGAGATGGTGTTGAGAAACTGTTTGTACTTTTAATCTGTTAATGTCCTAAGATAGTAAGCAAAGAATGTAATGAAAACACCTAAGGTATGTTTAGTTACCTCCAATATTCAATTGTGAAGAGTGATCTTCTTGAAATAGTGTTAGATAACCAATTACACCCGTTGAACTAGAAAACTAAGTAAAATCTGCAAAAATATAACTTAGAAATTGCACTCATTAATCATTCAACTATTCCATCTTGAAACATGATCAGATCAATCTCTTTTAGAAATATTTTTAGGAATATTAGTGTTTGCAATTAAGTGAGGATCTTGAAAGTAAAATCATGTAAGTTTTAACTAAAATCAACTAATGTACAATTGACTTTTCTGCAACATTCAAAATGTAAAGTGTTAACCTCTTGAGATGCTTTAGGAGAAATCAATTATGCCTTAGTCTTTGAAAAGAAATTGACAATGTGCAAGGTAAATTCAACCATTGTATGTATGATACATTTAACAATTTAATTTATGATCAGCATATTGGAATGGCTTTTAGAAACATTTATTAACACAGTGAATCGACAATTCTGTTCTAAAGAAATAAAGAACAAAACAGTAACTAAGAAACTGTGGTTTCTTATCACTTCAATCTTTAATTCAGTTTGAAAACAGAGCTTTCTATTTCCACGAAATATCTTATAAGAATAAGGTTTCACAGTTGTGATCTATCACTATGCTATTGATTGAAAACTAGAATGAAGCATAAACCTAATTTAGAAAATAGAATTGTTGAAAAACAGAGTAATGAAATTAAGCTAAAAACATAAATGAAAAAAAAACTCCTTCAGATGCAGGGCCCCTCTACAAATGATGTGGTTGAACTGCTAGCTGATTAAGGACGTAATCAAGAAATCATCGGCAACATAAACTTCGTATTATGATAAAGTGAAATTTGAATACAGAGTATCAGCAAAAAAGCCTAAGTTTAGCACTTAATTTCCGAACTGTTTTCTTGGTCTTGTACAACCGATATTTAAAGGAAAATACATAATTGTTTATGAGATATACTTCCTAAAGGTGGCTAATTTGAATTATACTTTCAATAGGACTATTAGACTCTTGCTAATTTAGAATTTCAATAGGACTGTTGGACTCTTGATAGAGCAAATCAAGAGTCCTACTGCTTTTGGATAACATACTTTGACTCCATATTTGACCATGAGTTTAGGCACGCTTTTCTGTCGATTTGGATTGAGTGAGTAGGATAGAATCCATGTAGGCATCATTCTAGAAACACCCATGTGGCCCAATTCCTCAGTTTACACCTGGAACCTACTCAACCATGAGAGTGGCTATGGAACACACAGTTAATTGCAAAACAGGCTGCATTCTATAGCTAAATTGAAAAAATCTATCAAAATTGCAGGAGCATGAAAATATAATATGGCAATCATTTTAATGCATCCTTGAGACAAAAAATAGCATTTTTCATTGATTGGGGTTTGTGATCTTATGGGAAAGTGATGGAAAGGTGTGAGAAAAACTATCAAAGAGAGATTAAATCTAAGGTTCAACACCTCCTATCAACATGACATAATCTCACACAAGGTGACGATGAGGATCCCTTCATCAAGTCTACATGGGGAGTTGAATAAAAAATAACAATCCATGACAAATACATCTCACATGAATTAAAAACATAGATCCCGCAACATACATCAAGCAAGGTTCTAAACAACATTTTGCATCTCACAGCAAAAAGAGGCACATGATATCAATACTGCATATACCTCAACCCCTGAAGTTGGCCGAAGAATTGGAAGCTCAGCTACAGAATCTGGCTATACCATCAAATGCATGGCGTCAAAAGGCATCAAATCAACTGTCCACACTTGAGAATCTGACACCGTCACTCCAATCTAGAAAATGGCTGAAAATGGGAAGCTCTGTTGTCGAAACGGACATCGCCATCAAATTCCTGTCACCGAGAGGTGTAAAATCAACATAAAATTTGTCAAATTCTGAATCTAGAAAGTTCTTGGCCTCAAGGAATATTCTTGATGCTCTCAATATTCCCTGGGGCATGGTTCCACCATCTCCATGTTTCATGGTTCTGCCCTGATCTCTCCTCTGTTGATCTGCCCGACGCATATGTGGAATGGTTTTTTATATAAGGTGGTGGCAAAGTTTTCAACGTGATAGCCTGTGGGTTGTTGGTTCCATTGGAGATTACTGTGGAGGTGGGTTGGGTTGAAACCCCACCCATTCCAAAATAGTATGCATGAATTGTTTTTTTAAACCGCCATTTGAAATGTTATATAAATTTGGGGATGACCAAGTGGGCTGGGAAGGTTCGACCCCCATCGGCACCCTTACTCTGTGTTCCATGGATGCATATATATGTAATATGTTATGGGTGGGGTGTGGGTCGGGTCCATTGGGGGTGGCCCGCCCACCACCCATTTATGGTGGCATTGTGAGGGTTCAGCAGGGTCATGGCCACCAACCCATATATATATATATATATATAGTCGTTGTCGTGCAGTTCGGCAAGGGATATGGCCTGCCGAACCCAAAACATTATTTTAATATTTTGTGATGTGGATCCATGCAGGGGTGGCAGGGGTGGCAACCTACCACCCCTATATTTATATTTTTTTCTTTCTTTTTTAAACAAAATGTTTGTTTCTTACTTTAAGAAAATAAGGGTCATTGGCATTTTAACTAGGACACAATTTCATATGTTTTCAGGAGCTAAGTTCCATGTCGATTAACAATGAATTTGTGGGACACGTAATCCTGTTCCAAGTCCAACTTTGACCAAAACTTTGAATTGCTATAAATCCTCCATATGGGCTCATATTGGAGATCTATACGTACCATTTGAATCAGGGCAACGAGGAATTCAACCTAAACTAGGTTTGAGAGCAATCCGACCACTTTGAATTTTGACCATTTTTTAGCCCTCTTGGTCTCCTGAAGGTGTCTGGAGCCACCTGGATCATTTCCAACTGCAAAAATATTCCTTTTGCACTCCTAAAATACACACCCATGTCAAGGACTGGTGGGAAACCTACTATGAGAAGAGGGACGAGAGTAAACCCTCATTATTTTAAGTTGCACCCACTTGTAATTATTTATGGGATGCCATTATGGAGAAGTATCATCCTTTCGAGAGCTATGAGGATAAACACATCAAGTGGACCACGATGTGTCGGGGAAGGGACCAATATGTATCATAGTTCACAAATATTTTTCATACCCTTCACTCGAAGTTAGGCATCAAGGATTCTGAGCGATATTATGTACTAAAGTACCATGGATATCTACACAAATACATCTGGAAGGAGATGGAGTTCCCTAACATCTCCTCGCTTAGAGACACCTATTGATACGCTATCAAGATCAAGAAAAAAATTTAAAAGGAGAAGCGAGACTTTGGATGTCTGAATCCGAAACAAGGGAAAGGTGCCCCCAAACCATAGAAAAAATGACAAAGCCAAGGTGGGGTGACCTAGGACACCATCTAAAGCTGCAAGCAAAGTGAAACATCATGGACACAAAGAAGGAACGAGAAAAAGGTGTCAATTCCACAAGAACCCCACTCAAAACACGAGTGAGTTTCAGGTTAGGCAATCACTGGTAGCCGAGCTGAAGGCTTCTAAATCATATGCATGTTATGAATCTAAGTCAGAACCTTCTAAGAGGAATGAAAAAGTGAAGCATATTATTGACACGAAGTGAAGTGCCACCATTTCCACCAGAAGGATGAACCCGGAGATCTAGAGAAAGGGGAGCGCCACTTCCACTAATAGATGTGGGTGAAGGTTTCTCTGCTAGAGTTCATTGTCAACACCAAGAGCTAAAATAACTCCATTTCATCATAGTTCATGAAGCGGATAGGCCAACTGACCACTTCACACCTGCAGCTATACACCATCGGTTGGCTTCACCAAGGACGATATCTACACATCAGCTAGTCAAGCCCTTCACAGATGAGGTACTATATGATGTTGCTCCTCCTTAAGTTTGTAATGTAATATTATACCAACCATAATTTTGGAAGAAACATGTTTTGTATGAGTCTAGGCCTTGCACTATTATTATTACTTTGGTAATTAAATAATTTTTTCAGGATACCGAAGGTAACACTGCCTACCACCATCTCTTTAATCACTGCAAAGAAATGCAGTAAGATCCTTTCCCATATCGAGAAAATTTTTCCCTTATGATTCACCATCAAGGAAAGAAGAATATTGTGGCCACGACCTCTAGACAGGGCTCCTTTGCATGATAGCAGTAGATGGACAAAGTCATGGAGAAGTGCAAGGAAATATTTACCTCACCCATAGGGGTACCTCTACACTCTCAGGAAAAGAACTTCATTTATTTGACCCTGAGCGCACCAATACCCAATGGAATGATCTATCGATGCTCTATTTAGGAGATGAAATCAAGATGAATATTTAGGAATTGTTACAAAAAGGGCACATCAGGCCAAGTTCATCACCATGTGCCAACCCAATCATGTTACTACAGAAGAATCACGTGACCTAGAGACTTTGTATTAACTAAAAAGATCATTGTCTGGAATAGGTATCCAATCCCATGAATTGATGACCTTTTGGACCAACTCAAGGGGGGAAAATATTTCTACAAGGTTGACTTCAGGTATGGTTATCACCAGTTGCCAATTGAACCCTTCGATGTGTGGAATATTGCCTTGAAATACAAGGAGGACCTTTTCGAATGGTTCTTCATGCATTTCAGGTTGGCGAATTCCCCCGCAACCTTCATGTGAATGATGGACGACATCTTGTGACCCTTCACCAACTCATTTGTGGTGGTTTATTTGCATGACATCTTGATCTTCAGGGAAATTTGGGAAGAGAACCTCCACCATATTTGATATGTCCTACAAAATATGCAAAAACAGAGGTTGTGTGCCAATTTTGAGAAATGCACTTTTAGTATGACCTAGGTTAAATATCTGGGGTAAATAATTAATGAGTGGGGTGTGCATGTAGACCCAACCAAGATACTATTCATTCGGGATTGGTCTGCCCCAACAACTCTAACAGAGCTTCGTAGCTTTCTAAGTCTTTACAATTTCTACCACAGGTTCATGTTAGGGTTCTCTCATATCACTTAGCCTTTAATTCAAGTCACTGAGGGCGGAGAGAAAATAAATTTCTTTTATATCCAGATTTATGCAAGAATGAAATAAAACACACATATAACCATGAATACAAATATGCAACGCCAATAAAACTTCATTTCATTAATATCAAAGAGCTGAAATTTACTTGCAGACATAATGGAAATAAACTAGTTAGGGCGTTGGTAGCTTATCTCTGAGAAGAGATGTGGTGGCTACAGGCCTTTGAACTGTGTTAAAATCAGTCTTGAAGGCCTATTTATTATTTAGAAACAATGGAAAACCCTAAACATCCAAAAACCTAGCCTTAGGAGATGAAGTGCCAAAACTATGGGCCCGTTTGGGTAAATTGATGTTTCAACTTCCCGGCGACATAACTTTGGCATACGATCTTCGTTTGATGTGCACCATACCTCATTAGAAAGATCTATCTAAGGACTAAAACTTTTTATGTGAGAAACATTGGTCCATGAACCCATCTTTCTCTCAGTTTTCCCAAAAAGCATTGTTTAGGGCCTCAAAACAGCTTCGGAAGTTCAGGACCCAAAAATCTGCTAAAAATAGAAATGTGTACTGAAACTGAAAAATAAAAGAAATAATGGTGGGGAATCAAATGGAATAGGTGGGTGGCCACCAACATCAACCTAGATCATTAGGGCCTCAAAATGGCTCCGGAAGTTCATGACCTGAAAAACTGCTAAAAATAGTAAGTTGTGTTGAAACTGAAAAAATGAAAGAATTGATGGTGCAGATCCAAATCGAATAGGTGGGTGGCCACCAATATCCACCTGGATCATTCCTCCATCCTTAAGAAGAAATGGTCCCCATTACGTTGAGTTCCTCCATGAGATGAGGAAACTTCTGCTAAACTTGGTATCTAGTGAACCACTTGCCTTGGTGCAGGAGTTGGATAGCTTTGACAACCCGATACAGTTGATATTTTGTTGGTGATTATTCTTGATTTTCATTTCCATGATACAATCTGTGGTGGCATGTTCCATGCAGTCTAGGTTTAACTATGTTGGTGTGATTTGTTCTGCAATGTCAGAAGTGTCCAGTAGAGGTGGGGAATAGGGTCGAAGGCGGTCCACATTGACTATTGGGTGAAGACCAAGGAATAGTGGAATACTAAGCTCGAAGGAATTTTTCCCTATAGCCTTGGTGATGGTGTACAGCCCATATCAGAGTGGGTGAAGCTAACAGTGGGGTCCATTGAGGTGCTCCTTCTGCAAATGTAGCCACACTTTGTCGCCGACCTAGAAGTTGTGTGGCACCCGATGTTGATCATGTCGTTACTTGTACTTTTCGTTGACTTTGTCCAATATGTCATGAACCTGTTGGAGAATGTGTTGAATGCCCTCGATGAAGATGTTCACTTTGTCATATTTAGACTGGACATGAGCTGAATTGGCCTGAGTAGCCGCAAATGACATGGCTACGTCAATGGGACATAATGGTTGGAATCCCAAGCCCACCCGAAAGAGGATGTGGTCGGTTGAGTTGTGGAGAGCCCGGTTATAATTTTGTTTTACATAGGAGAGGCTCTCATCCCATGTGTGTGGGTACTTTTAATTGCACATGCACAGAATGTGTACAATCATCTTGTTGACGACCTCTATCTAGCCATCAGTTTGGGGATGGAAAGTTGTGGACTTGGTGAGCTTGGTGTCCAGCATTGACCAGAGGCTGGACCAAAATTTGTTGAGGAACCTGTTGTCCCGATTTGAGATGATAGACTATGGGATCCCAAAGTGCACCCACACTCATTGAAATAAGAGTTTAGCAGCAGCTTCTGCTATGATATTCTTCTTGCATGCCACCATAATGGTCATCTTCAAGAATCTTTCGACGACCACGAAAACATAGTAATTTACATGCTTAGTAGAAGGAAGGCCCGACATGTAATCCATGGAGATGGATTCCCAAAGTCGACTAGGGGTAGGTAGCGGATTATAGAGGCATTGCTTCTTAATGGTCAGATTGGAAATGGTGCAAGCAGTGCAAGATCTGATGTACTTCTCGACATCCTATCGAAGGTTCGGCTAATAGAAATACTTCTTCAGTATTACCACTATTTTTTCGACCCTGAAATGCCCAGCGAATTGACTGTAGTGTGCTTCCCAAATCATCTTGGCACGCTCACTTGAAGGAACAAAAAGGTGTCCCAGGTGACATAACAGTGCATCTTGGAGGTGAAAATTTGGCACTTGCGTACCATCCAAGAGTATTTTGTATGTGTGGCCAAATTCTGGATCGCTCTTGTAGAGAAGCAACCAATCAGAAGTCTTGTGCCCACAATATTTGAGAATGGTGGTTAGCGCCACGATCGATGGTTTGCTGAGGTAGCCTACAACATTATTGGTGCTACCCTTCTTGTACTTTATGTTCAAATGAAACTGTTGCATATATGTGGACCACTTCTGATGGCAATCATTCTACAAATTCCCTTGTGTTTGTATGAACTGCAGGCTTTGGTGGTCTGTATGGATGATTTTTTCCTTCCCCAAAATGTAATGCTTCCATTTTCGACAATCCTACACAATGGAATACATTTCTTTTTCATAAGTGGGATACTTGTAGACTATCTCAAAAAAAATTTCACTGTGATATGCCATTGGATTCCCCTATTGAGTAAGAACTGCCCCAATAGCATAATCAGACGCATCTATCTGGATCTCAAATGGTTGTTGCAATTATGGTAATGTGAGCAATGGGGCAGAACAAAGGTGATGTTTCAATTCTACAAACGCCTTCTATTGATATTCTGACCAAAATAAATTTTCTTTCGCTCCTCCCTTGGTGACTTGACTCAAGGGCCAAGTGATATGAGAGAGTCCCAACACGAACCAGCAGTAGAAATTAGCAAGGCCCAGAAAGCTATGAAGCTCTTATAGAGTGGTTGGGGCTGGCCATTCCTGAATGACTTGGATCTTGGTTGGATCCACGTTCACCCCTCTTTCATCAATAATGTATCCCAGGTATTGAACCTGGGTCATGCCAAAAGTGCACTTCTCCAAATTGGCAAACAACTTGTGTTTCCGCAGAGTTTGGAGGACCCGTCGGATGTGGTGGAGGTGCACTTCCCAAGTCTGGCTGAAGATCAGAATGTCATCCAAGTACACCACTACAAATGATTTGGTGAATGGCCGCAAGGTGTCATCCATCAACCTCATGAAGGTTGTGGGAGCATTCGTCAACCCGAAAGGCATGACCAACCATTCAAAAAGGCCCTCCTTAGCTTTGAAGGTAGTCTTCCACACATCGGAGGGTTCGAAGGTAGTCTTCCACACATCGGAGGGTTCGATTGATACCTAGTGATACCCAGACTTCAAGTCAATCTTGCTAAAATATTTCACCCCTTTAAGTTGGTCCAGAAGGTCATCAATCCATGGGATTGGGTACCTATTCCAGACAGTGATATTTTTCATCACCGGATAGTCAATACAGAGTCTCCAAGACCCATCCTTCTTCTGTACCAACATGATCGAGCTCCCACAGGGTGATGAACTCGGCCAGATGTGACATTTCTGTAACAGATTCTGAATCTTCCTCTTGATTTCAACGTTCCCGAGAACAAAGTGTCGATAGATCAGTCCATTAGGTAGCGACGCACCTGGGGTCATATCAATGGGGTGCTTGACCTGACAGTGCAGAGGCACCCCTGTGGGTGAGGTGAAGATGTTCCCGTACTCCTCCATGGCCTTGTCCATTTGTTGTTGTCGTGAGGAGGAGCCTTGTCTGGAGGTCATAGCCACAATCTTCTTCTTGCCCTAGGGGAAGATTGTTAGTATGAATCTTGATTCAAGGTGTACGATAAAATACCACTTTAGTTGCACATAACAAATAGCCCTAACAGCATAAATGACTGCTAATATCTTCAGATCTGCAATTAGATGATCAAGACAAATGCTGCAAAAATCTAGATCTATGCATTAGAAGACATTGAATAGTAGAAAAATAACATTTACTCCATAGATCCAATAGACAAGACAAGAATATATCCAATGAAATTTTTATTAATGGCACCTGGGAGGAAAACAAAAGAGGGTGTTCCCTGTTCTCCTCAATGGGATGGGTTCTTGTAAGTCCTCGGCACTTCAGATTGAGAATTCCTCTCTCTTGATGGTGTAGAAAACCCGGACAAAAAGGGAAAAATATGGCAATGAGAGTGGATCAATAGCCAGACCAAGAGTTGAGATCTAGAGTGATCTTTAGGCAACAAAAGGTGACAAATGAATGGGAAAACCCTTCTATTTATAACAAAATATTGAGTTAGTCTAGATATTGGTACATAATTAAAATATTATTAATCAAAACAAGATCCAACTTTTATGGAATATTTTATTATATTTGTTGGAGGGAAAAGGAATTTGACTTGAGTCAAATCCCCTTATTTGTAAATAATATATAAATAAATGATTTATTTATCATTTTAAGGATGTGATTAAGTAATCATAAATAAATAAATAAATGATTTATTTATCATTTTAAGGATATGGTTGAGTAATAATCAAATAAATAATGATTTATTTAATTATTTAAGGGAGATGTAGTCATATTTAACAAAGAATATTATTTAAATAATATTTAAATAGTTATTCTTATAAAATAATAAGATAAATAATGATTTATCTAACTAATTTTCTTGTTTTGGGTTAAATATAACCAGGAATATTAATTAAATTGTTGTTTAACTAATTATTCCTTGAGGAAAAATTAAATAAATATGGATTTATTTAATGTTTCCCCATGGGGTTTCCTGTTTAGACCATAAACAACTTAATAAAGGTGGTTTACTAAGTTATTTTTCATAGTGAATGCGATTTTACTTGGGGTAAAATTGGTCTTACTTGGTGTACTTGGGTCCATCTAATAACAATCGATTAGATGACCAAAAAATGGTGTAACAGACTGCCCCCCAGCGTGCGAGCATTAGGAGCTAATCATATGACCGAAGTATGTTGTAAGAACTCAATCACTAGACAACCATGGGGAAGTCAAAGAGAGAGGTTTGTAAGGTAGACCAAAGTGCTGAAAGAACTAGACCCTAAGGAGGTGACTTGCAGGTGCAACAAGTCTTTTTGATAAGTGAGTACCTACTATAGGCAGTGGGAGAGGCATACCTATGCCCGCTGAGGCAATAGTACAAAAAATAAGGTGTTCGAAAAACCACGAGACGGCATAATGCTGGCATAAACATGAGCCAGATAAACAACATGATAATGAATCCCACATACATATTGTGCCTAGGATAACAGCCAGGACTTGTACAATAATATCTGAGTACATGAGATATAAATACAACCTAGATGCCCCTGAAAATAGGAAAGGGCTCTGAAAATTTGACTGATACATGCAAACAAAAAGGTGCTGCAAGCGGATGAGGCCAACATAATCAAATGTATGGAGCTGCATCAAAGGTTGTAATGAAGAGGTCATCCGAGTGTGTGGGGGGCTACCTATAGGACCACCCCCTGATGAGGGCTGAGACATCTCACACACACACGGGAATCATCGATGTCAGCTGCTACATCACTAGACCATCGAGTATACGGATCTCAATCATGTTGAATATGAGCTGGAGCTGAGAAACAACCAAGTCAAAGGGCCATGAGGAGTCCCTTTGCCTGATCCGAGGCACCGAACAAGAGTGGAAGCTAGAACCAAGGTACACCGCCCTCTAGACCTGTCTTCTGGAATGAATGAGATGATGTCGACAGAAGGAGTTCTGCCATAGGTGAGGCAATAAGGGATCCTCAACTAAGGCACGAGAGAAAATAGTAGAGTGACTGATAGATTGACACCAATGATGATGATGAAATGGGGGAAAATGAGTAGCGAACGGACGACTTCCCTTGTTAGAGCATAAATAGCATGTATGACCTGGCAGCGACAAACACATTATCATGAGGGATAGGGGACAGTGGGATTGAAATCCATAATGAGCGACACGAGAGAGGGACCAAGCAATGAAGGATGGAGGACTATAGTGGGGTGCGAAGGGACTCATGATAGACTCCATGAAATCAATGATGACTCAACTCGGATGCTCTAAAAAAGGGTGACTCGATGGTGCTGCCACACAGGAAAAGGGTCCAATGGGGACCATAAAAGCATGAGTACAAGATGGTAACTCATGACAAAAGTCAACACAAGTGTGGACAAGTATGGAGGCAACATGGTGCCCCCGGTACGAGTGTTGTAAGTGAAGAAATTCGAATTTGAGGAAGGGTAAAGTGGCGCTTCATGGGAAAATGTGTCCCGGTGAAGTATCAAATCACTAACAACTAACAGATACTCATTTGAGGGCTTGGTGAGAGATTTCCAACAGTGCAAATGGTTTGGTAAACAGAGCTACGATTGGATCGCAGCAGGTGAAAGAAAAACAGGGGTTTCTCTTTTAATAAGGAATTTTCCCTCCAATTTCATTCATTTGCATGTGGAGCAGTGGTGAATGTAGAGAGGAGAGAAGGCCCTAAATCTTGCGGTGATCGTAGCGGAAAAACCGACCGTTGGAATCGAGATCCGTCAGTTGAAGGTAAGAGGCATAACCCTACTATTTCTTTTAAGTGGGTTAAAGGTTCAAATTAGGTCCCTAGGGCTCAAGAATATCCCCCCACTCCTCCTCACAGCCGGGTGGCACTTTTGGGGGCAAAAAGTGCGACCTGGGTAGTAGGTTTTGGGAATAAAAGTGCAATCTGTCCCAGATTTGGGCCTGAAAAGTGCGACCTAGCAGGGAGGGGTGTTTATGTGTTGTTTTTTGGCTGAGCACTAGGATTTTGTGATGAGAATCAATCTTTACTATCTGTATACTGACAAATATGATGCTTTTGTGCAGAAATGGCCGAGTTACAGATTAACTGGAGAGAGAGAGACCTGGGCGCATTACAACCGGAGATCCGGGAGGATCATGGTGTCCGCAGTGCTTTGGCTAGGTTTGGGGTTCTGAAGTTTGTGGAGAACCCTTTGATGAGAGCTAGCAAGCCCTTATTGGCCTGGATTGTCAGCTATTGGGACCTATACCATGAGGTATTTATAGTGCAGGGGCACCGAATCAAGTTGACGGTCCAGGATATGTATTTCCTGACTGGTCTCCCACCACTTGGGATGGTAGCGAATACTCAGCTAGTATTACCGCGTGGGTGGAATATCATAGAGTTTTTAGAGTGCCATTATCGGCCAGGTCTCCAAGTTAAGGGGACTCCGATACCCATCGGGGATTTGGAGAGGTTAGAGACCCGTGCTGTGGCCGCATCGGTTCTGCGAATCCTAGGCAACAAAGCACTCCATCACATCATTGGGGGGGGGGGGGGGGGGAATGATGTTTGTGGAGAGTATTTTGAGTGGGACCTACTATGGGTGGGCCCATATGATGTTTTCGTCGTTGAAATGAAAGTTGTCGCTATGTAAGCGGAAGTGAACCATGACTGTGCATATGGTACAGTTTTGTGATTTTCAACTTTGAGAAGATCCCGACACTTCGACCTCGCATATATCTCCCAGATGTGGGCCTGAGAGAGCCTAGGATGCGCTGGTAGGGGTGAATACTGTGCAGAGAAGGAGGTGGAGCAGTTGGATGGGTGTTTCGTCCTGATTTCTTTGTTCATTGGGATCAGATTCCGCTGTATATAGACGATTATCCCTATAGTGGGATGAGTTATTGTGGGGGCCCGGATCTACCACTGCTGCCCGGTTGTATATGGGGACCCGATGGTAAGTGACAAATTGCTAATCTTTTATGTGCATGTAAATTTTCTAGAATATTATATGTGGTACCGATTCTTTTACTTTTGGTATGTAGATACAGCACCGGTAAAACCAGCCAGGTACATGGGACGACCTACAGTATCGAGGGCAGCAGGATCTAGTGGATCAAGGGCGCAGCATAATGAGGATGCAGCGGCCCTTCTGGAAGATATCCATCATAGATGTGAGAGGCTTCTGACCGGTGTTTTGGAACGCAGCTGGCAAGACTTAGATGACCAGTACATAGAACCATGTATTGGTTTACCCTCGGAATGGCGAGGGGTCATGCGACGCATGGCGATGGCCGGACAGGGCATGTGTGATCTACGAGCTGCTGGGGTAGATCCAATTGCCTGGGATCCTCCAGATAGTGATTAGTGTGTAGGGGCAGGTGGTGCCCCCAAGTTTTGAGTTTTTGCAACATGCTATGGGCATGTCATATGTATCAGAGTGAATGAACTCTAAAACATTTTATATGACACATACTATGGATATGCATCATTTTGATGTTTTTATGTTATTGTCTTGTGTTAAATGTGTGTGTTAAATGCTAATCCAGAATGTGGTTTTCAATGCTATCTACATAGTGATTTTGTGCTCTAGGTACATGACTGAAAGTAATGATTTCAAATTCACGCACCAAAAGCTTCACTCATAAATATCCTCTGAAAAGGATAGGATTATGCACACGATATACGCCATTCAATTACATGACAAGAAGCAGGGAACCTAAACGAACATGAAGGTGGAGGATGCGATGTGAAATGGCATCAGCTAATAAACCTCGTACTGCATCATATTCGTCCTGATTATTGGTAGCAGTACCAATGCATACACTGTTCGAAAGAACAAGCGCATGAAAAGGGGTAAAAATGGCCCAACCTACCAAGGCTAAATTATGGGAGTAGTGAATTGCACCATCGGCAAAACCGATATAAGGTGTTGACTAGGGTTCCCTCTAAAAGGTGCCACAAGACAATAAATGGGAGGATAAAGAACAATGCTAGCAACCTGGATGCATAGTATAAATCGAATGCACTCTGTGGAAAGGAGTGATCTAGCTAGGATGTCTACTTCCCACATGCCACCAGTGAGGGGGAGTGTGGGAGCTACTGGAGGCGTAGCTTGAGCTCAGGCTGCATAAGTCACCAAGGGTATGGATGATGGCATCCTGTTTATGGGCGGGAAAGATGAAGTCAGGGGTGGACATGGCTTTCATGATGTTGTCATCACAATAGGAGGTCGAAGGACAGGAGGAAGGGAGACCACATGACGCGGCGAGGATACCTGACTCATCATCATGAGAAGAAAGGCTCACATGTGCATCGTCGCTAGGGATGACATAAGAACAAGCAGATAAAGGATCTACTGATGTTGAGCCCGGGGTGATCACTGAAAGGAAGTCAAACAAAACAATAGGAAAAGATTCAGAGGGTGCTTCTACCGAGGGTTTCAAGGATGATGAAAGGTAGAGGATGGTGGTTTCAGCTCCGTCATTTCGACATCAGGGGGGGAATGTTAATAGGAGCAGGTAAATCCTCAGTCTGGCCTACAACATACTGTGTAAGTATGGGAGAAGTGGATTGGTTATGTTCAATCTCGTACTCTCGAACTACCTCTAAAGAGGCACGGTAGTGCGTAAGGCGAGGACAATGATGAGAGTAATGGCCATGGAGACCACACAAAGCACAAGGGTGTTTTGTGTGAATATGCTTGGTGTTCTTGGTTGTAGTCGATGACGAAGCAGAAGTTTCAGGGAACACGACATTAACCATGGGCTTGATGCGGGGCAACTCGGGACAAGTATGGGTGGCATGACCGACGACATCACACAAACCGCAGGGCTTTGGAGGCGGAGAAGGTGCAGGGTCAGTTGGGGCAGCTTTGTCCTTTGAGGCCCTTTTGCGAGCTCTGCCCTTCTTACCCGAAACGGTCGCAACAGGAGGCAGTTTCTATTGAGGTGGCTGAGGCACTATGACAACGGGGGAAGTCAAGGGGACCAGTTGAACTGGGGTCAAAGAAAGATAAAGTTTAGGTTGACCTGGCAGGGTGTTAGTTGGAGGATCAAGGTACCAAACTGGAAGCCCAATGGTCAAGTTAGGAAGAGAGAGGGTGGCCATGACAGGTGCCGTATAGATGCCTGGTGGAGGAACTAGGAACGGTATCTGAATGGAGGTGTAATGGCCAAGTGGGACAGCTCCTAAATGGTTAAGGTCTAGAGAAACTGACCCAGGAGGATAAAGATGCTCATGAGTACCAGTTGAAGGGCCAGGAGGAGGAGGTCCAAAAGGCTGCATCAAAGGGCTAGGAGATGGTTGCACAAGACAAGAGGGCTGCTGACTAGCTGAGGCGGGTCTCTTGAGAGAAGCCCGAGACAATTGCATCATGCAAACATTTGATGAGATGGGATCAGAGATGGGAGGAGGAAGACCAGGGAAGGTACCAACCAAGGAGGAGTCCTTGTATACGCCGGGTGAGACACTGGTCAAAGGGTCGACGGTTTTCTTATTGGTCACTGAAGAAATAGTGGACTCAAAGGAGGTCTGAGACTTCGGTTCGTAATACGCCAACTGGTGAATGGTGATTATATTTCTATTATGGGGGAAGGACATCTTGCGGTGGACCGCAGAAGAGACAGCAGACATCGCATAAGTGTAACTACGACCCAATAGAATGTTGTAATCTAAGGGGGCGTTTATGACTTCTACGTCAACGCAAACCGTCTTGCCTGCAAGAGTGATAGGACAATTGCGGGATAAGCCAATGGGCTTGGAGTTGTGGCCATCCCATGCTCGGAGAGTGATCGTGGAAGGAGCCAACTCAGGAAATCCAAGTTGTTTCCAAACCGAAGCAGACATCATGTAGGTGGATGCACCCTCATCAATAATGCACCGAGAAACATTGGTGTTCCGGATCTTGACTGGGATTTGGAAAGCGACAGAAGTAGGGAGAGGAGGATGTTCTGACCTGTCAACATCAAATACAATCAATCGATCGTCAAAAGTATCTACGGTGCCCACGGCAAACAAAAGATCATTTCTTTGTGAAGGGCACGACTGGAGGATTTCCAGCATTGAAATGGCAGTAGGGGATTGTGCCAAATCATCGACTATGTTATACGAATGGGCAGCTTTTCCAGAAGCAGCATTTCGACGCAGTGGTCCCTTAGGGATCTTGGTATGAACCTCCACCCTAGGCTGAGGGATTTGTAAGGCACCCTTGGGTGTCAAAAGAGGCTCTGTAGAGACCGAAGAAGGCGGCTCAGAGACAGACGTAGCGGGAGGCTTGCTGTACTGATGGGACCGATTCTGGAGATTGATGCCTATGGTTGAAGGTTGATCGGATTTCATCATGAGAATATGGTCATCGGGGGTACCAGAAGGAAGAGGTTGGGTAACAGTGTGGTAGACAGGAGGTTAGGCAAAGAGAGGAGGCATGATGTACCCTAAATACGTGCTACCAGGAGGGGAAGATATGCAAGAGGTGTTGGCCCCCCTTGAGGAAAATCAGAGCCCATGGGAGGTTGAGCAATGACAACACACACATGGCACAAAGGAAAAAGAGATCGACAAGGGCAGGGAGGTGCAAGATCAACCAATTACAATGTTGAAACAAGGGCAAAGAAGTGCAAGATCAATTTATTTCAATGTTTTAGAGTTTTTGTTTGGCGGTGTTAACCAAGCCCTTTTTCGCTTAGGGTGTGTGTGTAAAAGTGTGTAAATTTGAATTTTTAAACCTCGACATTTGTAGAGAAAAATAAAAAAGTGAGCTGTATAGCTGTAAATAACCTGCAAATGACAGTATATAAGCCTGCAAATCAGAAAATAAACAGCTAATAATGCAATAATCTAAACCCAAGAAGGTGGGCCTCTCAACAACTAGTCTATAGGTGAGTGAAAAAACTAATCAAAACACACTAAAACAACCAATAGATCTAAGGTCAGAAGGGACAGGTATCTAGAGGACAAAATCTGCTGGAAAGTGGTGTAGAAAAGTAACAGATCAGAGGAAAAATTGTTGTAAAAAGAGGTGGCGAAAGGCTATATCCAGGAGGGAAGCGAAGTGCACCCTAAAGAAAAACCCAAACAAAGCTAAATGAGGAGATTTGGATGGATAACAAGCCGATCTGAAGCGGATCTATGGTGAGGTATCAAATCTGAAAAAAATGGCTTAAGACTCTAAAATTTTAGACAACCTGCAACAGTAAAAACTCTTCCACAAAAATTGGAGGGTACTTAAGCCCTAAGGGGCTAGGTTCCCACTTATTTGAGTAAAACAGAACAAATACAGGTCCAAATTGGTGGAGACGATGGTTATAAAACCCTAAATAGAGGCTCAGATAAACCCAAAAACTTTCAGAAAAATCCCTGCAAAAATTCCAAGTCGTAGTTTCTGACCTGTTTCAATAGAGTCACACTTTTTGGGCAGTAAAGTGCGCCCTGGAGGTCCAGGTCATAGGTGTTGGGCTGAAAAGTGCGACCTGCACTTCCATCACTCTCGACGGTAGATTTCAGAAAAAAAAATTCATCTCAGTTGCGGCTGATGTCTGTCACCTACGCAATAGGTCCGAAAACACACGAAAGTCAGAATTTTTATCGTTTTAGGGTTTTATGGGTTAAAAAAAAATCAAGAAAATAAAAAACAAGGGGCTAAAGAGAATCCTAGGGTTTGAAGCAGCTGGATATGCAAGGATCAGAAAAACGACAGCGGCCATAATTGTAAACCCGTGTGTAGTCGCCAGTTGTTAGTATGAATCTTGATTCAAGGTGTACGAAAAGAGACCACTTTAGCTGCGCATAACAAACAGCCCTAACAGAAGAAATGACTGGTAATATCTTCATATCTACAGTTAGATGATCAAGACAAATGCTGCAAAAATCTAGATCTATGCACTAGAAGACATTAAAAAGTACAAAAATAAGATTTACTCCATAGATCTAATAGACAAGACAAGGATATATCCAATGAAATTTTTATTAATGGCACCTGGGAGGAAAACAAAAGAGGGTGTTCCGTATTCTCCTCAATGGAATGGGTTCTTGTAAGTCCTCAGCACTTCAGACTTATAATTCCTCTCTCTTGATGGTATAGAAAACCCAGACAAAAATGGAAAAATATGGCTATGATAGTGGATTAATAGCCAGACCAAGAGTTAAGATCCAGAGTGATCTTTAGGCAACAAAAGGTGACAAATGAATGGGAAAACCCTTCTATTTATAACAAAATATTGAGTTAGTCTAGATATTGGTGCATAATTAAAATATTATTAACCAAATCAAGATCCAACTTTTATAGAATATTTTATTATATTTGTTGGAGGGAAAAGGAATTTGACTTGAGTCAAATCTCCTTATTTGTAAATAATAAATAAATAAATGATTTATTTATCATTTTAAGGATGTGATTAAGTAATCATAAATAAATAAATGATTTATTTATCATTTTAAGGATGTGGTTGAGTAATAATCAAATAAATAATGATTTATTTAATTATTTAAGGGAGATGTAGTCATATTTAACAAAGAATATTGTTTAAATAATGTTTAAATAGTTATTCTTCGAAAATAATAAGATAAATAATGATTTATATAATTAATTTCCTTGTTTTGGGTTAAATATAACCAGGAATATTAATTAAATTGATGTTTAACTAATTATTCCTTGAGGAAAAATCAAATAAATACGGATTTATTTAATGTTTACCCATGGGGTTTCCTGTTTAGACCATAAAAAAATTAATAAAGGTGGTTTACTAAGTTATTTTTCATAGTGAATGAGATTTTGCTTGGGGTAAAATTGGTCTTACTTGGTGTACTTGGGTCCATCTAATAACAATGGATTAGATGACCAAAAAATGGTGTAACATAGATCATTAAGAAAACAAATTTCCCGGATTTGGAAATGAGCTTACTGCACTATTTTGCAGTAACCAAAGAGATAGTGGCAGGTGGTGGTACCTCTGGTATCCTATACAACTTATTGCCCAAAGTAACAATCACTAGTAAAAAATGGCTAATTAGTTACTAAAAAAAGACTAAATTTTGCATATAAACGATTATTTTTCAGTCGGTGACCAATAGTAGTTAATTTACAATACCTTATAATACGACCAACTTTTGGTTGTTTTTAGCTTTGTCATTAATTGGTTGTCTCAATTTTGTTGTCTAGTAGTATATTTAGTCATTAATTTAGTCATTTATTAGGTCATTGAAATCATTGATTTGGTCACTGAGTTATTCATTGATTTGGTCATCGATTTGGTCATTAATTTTATTATTGATTTGGTCATTGATTTTATTGTCTAGTAGTATATTTGGTCATGAATTTAGTCATTGATTTAGTCATTGATTTGACTATTGATTTGTTCATTTATTCCCACAATTAATGACCAATTATACAAAAAATATATATTACTAAATGATCATGAGATAAAACTAATTAATGACCGAAGAAATATGACCAAAATGTTGGCCATGTTATAAGATACAGTAAATTAGCTACTAATAGTCATATATATCCAAATTTTAGTTATCATTTGAAACCAATTAATGACCAAAGAAATATGAGTAAATTTTGGTCGTGTTATAAGCTGTTGTAAATTAGCTACTAATAGTCGTATATATGCACAATTTAGTCGTCATTTGTAGTAGTCATTTATTTTTTTGGTAGTTTCACATTCATTATATAGATGACTACTTTAGTAGTTTATATTCATTTCATTTACTTTCGTTAACAATCGTTATAAGCAACTAATTTAGTAGTATATTCATTTTATTTGTGTTCATCATTAATAAACATAAGCTACTAATTTAGTAGTTTTAGATGGATTTTATGTGTTCATTATTAATCAACATAAGTTAATTAGTATGATTTTGCAACTAAATTTAATAAAAATTCCATACAATGTACATGTTCATCTAATAAGAAAACAAAAAGTTACATATGTTAATTACAATACTATATAATATCCAGTGCAACTATAAATAATTCCAACCACATAAATTATATTATATAGAATATCAAGTATTACAATATGAGTTTCCAACATAATATTAGTTGGAGTACAATTTACACATGAAATAATGTTTCATTATTTCAAACATTATCATTGTTTTTCCAAGGCATTACAAGTGAATTCACTAACTCTGATTCTTTTTCCAAGGCATTGCAAGTGAATTCACCAACTCTGAAGACTTGATCATCAATATCTATGTGTGTCTTATGCAAGATGTTGGCTCTACGGGTACCAGTAGACCAATTCTCTTCTCTCTCTTTAATTTTCATTTTGTCACTCTAGTTTTATTTTTTCTCCTATTTCTTCAATCCTTGCTTCTTACCATCAATACTGAGTTCATTTTCTGACCAAAAAAAGAGAGAGGATAAAATGCAATGTATAAGATATGAAATTCGATGAAAACTAGAATATAAACTAAATTATACTATAAAATATTTATGTGATATATACCTCAACATCAGCAATATTGTTAATGCCATTTTCCCCATAAAAGCAAAAAACTTGAACAAGTTTTCTTCAGTTGGGAAATAGTGGCAGCTATGTGGCCTGATGACCTGTATAAACAAAGCAAATAAAATGTCACAAATAAACAAAATAGAGCTAGAAATTTCTACTAAGAATGTCTCATACTCCACTTTTGTAGTTATATCGTTTCCTGTAGTTATCTCCATGAAGCAGCAACACTTCAACAATAAAACTCTTCAGTAGAAATCTAATGGGCAGAGAAAAGTATTCTTGACACAAGATTACAATAAGAAATTAAAAAAGAATAAGACAAGACTTTGTAAATTGCGATACTAACCGGGAATATAGCTTCAATATAGTAATCTTCAATTATCAACATACTATTCGAGGGGAAAAAGGAATTCAATTCCCATAAGCCAAAAAATAAGGTATGCCACTTGTTTTCCCTATAATTAATTGAGCGAGATTAGCACATGCACTTTCCATTTAGAATCTATGAAATAGTTCTATAAATATTCAAAGCAAACTTAATGTTACTCATTCATTTTTCTCCGATGCAGAAAAAACTAAATATGCTAACATGTTTTTAAGGTGGAGAGTTTTGTAATTCATCGTGTCCAAAATCATTTCTTATTGTCATGATTGTTTTTTTTTTAATGATCAAGCAACGGGCCTACATTTGATCAGAAAACATATTTTTCAAAATATATTCCATTTTTCTAATTCAAAGCTAAATTTCCTTCCAGTTTATGGCGTTCAAACAAATTGATATCATATTCCTTTAACAAGTCATTATTGTAATATAATACTAAACGAACAGCTACGTAATGAGGTTATTTGTGGTGGAATACTAATAAAACACAAACACAGGCAAGAAATAACACCATTATGTCCTAGGCATGCCAAGTCTTAATCCTCTTAGTTGGAAATATTTCTTCATGAAAACAGCATATTTGAAAAAGAGAAATTTTCTAAAACTAACCAAAACCAATGTATCCAAAAACATTGACATTTTTATTGGCATCCCCTCAAAATGTCTAGAAGTATCAAAGAAGTGTAGTGCACTTCCCTGTAAGGTCAAATTTTGGCAATGGAATATGTTATCCCTTAGTCTAATCAAGTTTTAACTTGCCTTTGATAACTTAGAGAGAATGGGAATCCAATGTAGAAAAATGAAAAAAAAAAAAAAACTTTTATTCATTCACACTTACCCAGTTCCTAAACCAGCATTGAAGCACTATACAAATCCAAGCATGTTTCACATTCCACCAAGAAACATAATTTCCACATATTGATTTCAACCCTTGAGGCTTTTTCAAATCTGTAAACAAGTAACATCATAATATTTTTCCTTAGTTCTAAAACCTTATCCCGTGTGGAGCTTGAGAAAATATGTGCATAAACATATCACATTATAGCATGTTGTGGAGTACATTTACAAGAAACCAATCATTCAAAATTGTATATTCTGTCAATATTTAGGCATGTGTTAAATTCCCATTATCTGCATCTTTGCACAATGGTGTCATAAATAATTTTAAGTTTATTGTCTTGCTAGTATGATCTAATTATTGCTTTGTGAAAGATGTTTTTTCACTCCCATTATTAAAAATTTTATGTTATGAACAATATATAGATACAATGGATGCTTTGAATAATAAAAGAGGAAATTATTTTTCCATCAATAGTGTTTAGTATGTGCAGATGGTGTAAATTCAGTAGTTATATTGGTGGTTTTTGCAATGACCTATCCTGAAGGCTTACACCATACCTATTTTCCCATGCTAAACCATAGTTTTGCATCATCAACAAACCCTCTTTAGAGAGTCCATTAGCCTCTAGCTTAAATTCTCTGTAAATATGATGGAATGTTATCTTCAAGAATTTTGCCTTGACTGCCTTCAGCTACTCCAAAATGGGTTGTGAAAACAATAATTCCATCCTAAAGCTACCATTGAACTAATTGATAACCAAGGAATCCCCAAAGACCTGGAATTCAATCACCTCTCCTTTACTACTACTATTAATAAAAAAATTAGTGCTTTTATTTCATCATAGTTGTTAAAGCTTGTACCAATAAATGCTACAAATTTTGAATATATGAGTATAATAGAATCACTAAGGTATAAGATACCTCCTACAACATATTCTTCTTGTTGACCTTGATTAGCACTGTTGAAAATTGAAATAACACCATTCCCACTTTTAATAATAGAAGGATGGATCAATGTCCTTTCGTTACTAGTGTTAGAAGTTTTTTTACTTTGAAAGCTGATGCAAGGCTAGTAGTTTAACCCAACAATCATGTAAGGTTAACACTAAATCCCGCTATATAACCCAGGTTGATGCTCTTTTCACGTGGCTTGTGGGACCTCTCGGCATGAATTCCCATAACAGAACTTTATATTATAAGTTAAGCGTTTTTCTATTCCAAAACATAACCACTTTCTTCCGCCCTCAAAATACTCTTGCCTATGACCTTTACACTTTCCGAGGCGAATCCTTATCTCATCACTACAATCAAAATTCCAACTAAAATCACAATTTTGTCTTATTCATTTTGAAATGTGAAATAGCACTGAGATCTCCATTGTTGGTTCAATAATCGATCCAATTGTTATCGCGCTATCGCGTGATAACTAGCCTGACGGTTAATATTTTAAAAACATGCAATATAGGTGTTTTTCCTCCTCAGTCGATGTATTACGTGGCACTTCCATAGTTAATCACGTAATTTGAAAAATTACCATTCACCATTTTAACACCTCGCGATATAAAACTTACCACATTCGAAAACCACTTTTCCAGTTCTACATGCGATCACTTGACTCACAGATACACCAGAACACACCATTACACGACTCAAACTTGCGAAGTGTTAAACGATTTAACATGCGATATGCACTTTAATCTGAATCTCTAGAAATTTGGGGAAAACTCACAGTTTCTATCTTCGGATAATATATTTGATTTTCTCCCGTCCACTGTTAAAACAACTGCAACTTCTTCCGGCTGATCCATCCATAATTTTAAAAGGGAAATATCGGTTCCTGCATATCTATACACTGTCTCAATAGATATTTAAACACTAATTCCGCACAGGGAAAATTCAACAATTTATCAATGCTGCTCACACAGAATAAACATAACATTTCTCGATTTGAAAATCAATGCATTATATGGCTGTTAGCACACACTCAGGTATGAACTATACATGTAGTCATTCTAACTAACGCACACTATGTTTTTGTATTTTTGAATAAAATATTTACATAGGAAATAGTCTACTTGAATCCTATCAGCCCTTCTCTATAAGTCCCCAAAAAAAACCTCTAACTTCTCTCTAACCTCTCACTTCTCGCTTTCCCTTCCTTCAAAATGCTTCAAAACGCTTAAAATTTATAAAAAAGAAGGATTCATGAACCAATTTAGTTGAGATCCAACAATATCTCACTCTCTCCTAAAGTATCTTTTCAGCTCCATTCTTTACTCAAATAAAATCCTAGATTAGACCTTTAAATCCCTCAAATCCTCACTCTTCCTAGGATTACTCAACTGTCACTAAGATCTCTACATACACGACATATTCTCCATAAATAAATTTACAATTAAAATTTCCTCAACCTCAACTAGACTTAGGAAAATAAATAAAATGATTAAGGGAACCCACTCCCTTTAGTAAAGGTGTGATAAGACTCATGGGTCTTATAAACTTTGAAGAATGCTCCTGCATCAGACTCCCCAGGTTGAAATAATTCATGGACTCCTGTTCATGAGTCACCCAGCTGCTTATGCTAGAAACTTCATCAGATTTCATCTTCCAACTGGTTGTCTATATTTTTCTAATTATAGGTGTATTTGCTGCATTCTCACCTTCTCCTAGATACCAAACTCTGTGTTGTGGATGTCCTTTTACTCTGTTGGCATGATCATCTCCTTTGCATAATGTTTTGATGCTGATATCCTGCATAAAAAAACTCCTCAAACAACGTAAATTTATGCCCCTTTGTCTGTTGTTGTCTTGTCATCATCTCAATAAAATTGAACTCCAACTTTATGTATTCTATATTGTCTTGTACCTAACGGTACATTCTGATTTTTACCCAATCACCAACATTCTCTTCTGTATCCAAATCATTTTCTTTATGCTATCCTGTATATCCTTCCATATTTCCTTGACTTGCTGACTTTGAAAATTTTTCATGCTCATCACTTTTGTAGTTTTCATCATCCATCTATCCAATGACTTGAGTAGAATCCTCTCAATCTCAAAATAAGATTGTTTCTTGTTTGATACAAGAACATATAACCTTCCAACTACATATTGTCCATCAGCTACAAATAATTTAGTTATTGAACTTGGTTCAAATGCCTCCATATTCATATTAAATATAACTGAATTGTTCATCCAAATTTTTAATTGCAAACTCAAGATAAAATCTTGACATTCAAACCTCTTTTGGATTAAAAAAAAAATCTGTTTGTGGACTGTACTTTCACATCCTCTGCAATCTTCTTTCTCTTCTACACTGACTTGTATAAGAGCTATACCAAGTCTCCTTCCTTCATCCCAAACTTTTGAGTCAACTAGTTTCTTTCTCTCATCTTCTTGTTTCCATAAGGAAAACTAGATTTCTGCATTTCCAAAACTTACATACTTCTTTATGTTTACTTGTGTAAACATATCTCCAAGAATAGTTTCTCTTTCATCCTGAAAAACACATTCAATAGTTAATAATTCAAAATCACAAAACATATTACATTTTCCATTAACTCTGTTTCACATTTTCTCTGATTTGTCATCCTCTTTATGTGCATATGAAATATCAAACTTGTCATATCCTCCTTCATATTTCCTTGTCTCGAAAAAGTCTTCTTTTTCTTCACTTTGTACTGAATGTTGTCTAATTTCGAAATTTTGTTCTCTTCTCTTCTCTATAGCCTTCCTTCCTTTCACACTTCTTTTCATTCTTCCTTTTTCTCCCTTACAAATCTGTAAGCCACTAAATTGTCTCTTCCATGCCTCTTCCTTTTCTATCAAAATTTGCCAATCTCTAATTCTCTTTGTTTCTATATAGGAAAAAAAATCACCATATACAATAGATTTTTCATTCCACCGTAAAGTTCCTTTTACTCCAGTAAAAATTATTTTCAATACCATGAATATCAGCTTCCATTGAACCCCTTTGTTGTTCACTGCAAATGCATAGTTTATTAAAGCATCCTTACCTTCATCCTCTAATATTGCCTGTCTCTTTCTAGTTTTCTGATTAAATTCACCTTTACTCATTTTGCAATTTGTACAAATAACATTGTCTTCAAATTTATGTTGTGCACTAGCCTCTATCAACCTATTCTTAAGTTCTTGGCTACCTTCTTTTCATGTCCTCTTCATAGCCTTTTCTAGACTAATTGTACCTCCTTGGACTGAATTCTCTATATAAATATTTGTTCTACTATCTTCCATGGTACAATCTTTAGTAAGAGTCCTTTCCTTTAATGATCCACTATGTCCTTCCAAGACAATTTCTTGTCCATTAACTATTAATACAGGTTCATAATTTTTGAATAAAAATGGAAGAGATAATCCCACTACCTCAAGTGTTTGCACTGTACATAGACTCTTGTTTGGTCCTATCATAAGGCTATCTTCATACCTTTTTTCTACTTTTTCTTTTTCAATCTACAATTTCCTTTTGTCTTCAGACTCTCTACCATATGTTTTCCAAGTCTTACTAAATTCATCGTCTTCAACTCTCTTAGTATTCTTCAACAATTGTCCATATTTAGTGTCTTTGAACACATGTTCAATCAAGAACTATTCCATTACAACCATTTCTTCTAACATCTTCATTTCTTCAGCAACCTACATAAACATATCTTGTAAATATTTTTCATCACCTGCATACATACACAAATCATCAGTTTCAAAAATACTAGGCTTCTCTTTCTTTGATGTCTCAATCATCACAGCTCTCTATCGATCCGAAATTGTCCAACTTTTCAGAAATTCATCAATGATTCTTTCCTCAGGAAGGTAATATTCTTGCTCAGGTCTATAATAGTCATCTTCCATCTCTATCTCAGCTGCTCTGAGTTCCTCCCTTAATCTGATATACATTCTCCTTTTTATCTTCTTTTTCAATAGCTTCCACTTTCTCTTATTTCTTTTCATATTCCAACCATAACTTTGACTCTTCTCACACTTTTCTAGCAGCATTATTATTGCATCAATACTTTCTTTCAATTCTGCAATGTCTCTTTCTAATACCTCTTGACTCATTTCCTTTCCTTTTCCATTCTCCTTGGCATCTTTCTTTCTTCCATTGTGGCTTCTCTCTGAACCCCTGTTATGAATATTAGTAGTCACTTTATCCTCCATATCTATGAGCTCCTCACTCACTATGAGTTGCACTGAGCCTTTTCAATAGCAAGTCCTCCCTGCTGCCACTTACCTTACCAATCCCCTCTCTGGACTTGGTCTTTTGGCAAGCACTGATTCTCTATCTCTGGAACCTCTTGAGCACTCTATTATGATCTCTCTTGGCTTATATCCTCAACTCACCTTCTCTTGAGAACACTTTAACTGTCCTCCCTATCAAACCTTTGGCTGGAATATTTAGGTTCACTACCACTAACACAACTCCTCTCTCTTTTTACAAAGTTTGCTACTGTGTGTTGCTTCTTATCATTCTATTCCTTATAAAAACAATTCAAATGGAACCAAACATCAAAATATAACTCATACCTAAGAGATATTCAAATGATCTATCTCTTTGAGCTTCCACTGGCTTGGCCAATACACATGTTGCTTTACTTTTCATTGTCTGCACTTCAGTTCTTCTTTCAACTAAATTTATTTTCTTGTTGAGTACATCCATATTCATTTTATTTCCTTACAACTTTTTTACTGCAATTTCTTCATTCACTTCTTTGTCACAACTACTTGGTTGAAACTTATGTTGTTGCTTTGTACTCTCATACATATGTCATTGAAGCTTTTAAAACCTGCAAAACCTCTATCTGATTTTGTCTTTATAAAATATTTTCCAAAATCTGCCTTTGATGAAATGTTGAAGTCCTCATTACCTGCAATATCTCATAATCCTCTTTGCGTAAAATCTCTGGTGTCTTGCTCTCCCTCTGTATCGAATCCATTATAATGCAAATTATATACATGCTGAGAATAAAATTCAATCTCTCAACAAAACTCCACAGAGCATTAACTTGGCTCTGATACCAAAATGATGCAGGGCTAGTATTTTAACCAAACAATCATGTAAGGTTAACACTAAATCCCGTTATATAACCTAGGTTGATGCTCTTTTCACGTGGCTTTTCGGACCTCTCGGCATGAATACCCATAATAGAACTTTATATTATAAGTTAAGTGCTTTTCTATTCTAGCACCTAACTACTTTCTTCCACCCTCAAAATACTCTTGCATATGCCCTTTACACTTTCCAAGGCAAATCCTTATCTCATCACCGCAATCACAATTCCAACTAAAATCACAATTTTGTCTTATTCATTTCGAAATGAAAAATAGCGTTGAGATCTCCATTGTTGGTTCAGTAACCGATCCAAATGCTATCGCGTGATAACTATCCTGATGATTAATATTTTAAAAACACGTGATATAGGTGGTTTTCCTCCTTAGTCGGTGTATTATGTGGCACTTCCATAGTTAATCGCGTAGTTTGAAAAATTACCATTCACCATTTTAACACCCCGCGATATACAACTTACCACATTCGAAAACCACTTTTCTTGTTTCGCACGCGATCACCCGACTCACAGTTACACTAGAACACACCATTGCATGACTCAAACTTGCGAAATGTTAAACGATTTAAGATGTGATCTGCACTTTAATCTGAATCTCTGGAAATTTGGGGAAAACTCACAGTTTTTGTCTTCAGATAATATATTTGATTTTCTCTAGTCCATTGTTCAAACAACTGCAACTGCTTCTAGCTGATCCATCCATAATTTTAAAAGGGAAATCTCGGTTCCTGCATGTCTATACACAGTCTCAATAGACATTTAAACACTAATTCCACACAGGGAAAATTCAAAAATTTATCAATGCTTCTCACACAGAATAACCATAACATTTCTCAATTCGAAAATCAATGCATTATATGGCCGTTAGCACACACTCAATCATGTAGTCATTCTAACTAACGCACATTGTGTCTTTGATTCAGCGACTCTACCATGAAAAAAAGCTTATCTATTTAAAAAAATGTGTTTTGATTCAGCGACTCTACCATTCTAACTTAGCTTTTGTTCATGGTAGTGTCGTTGAATCAAAGTGATTAAGCCACCAAAAGAGAATCCAGACTATAGCAGAGGATAACGAAGAGCATTGTTAGCTCTCATACAAATTTTAACTAGTCACCACCTACCAAATTTGTGAAATTGAGCTACCAAAGCTGCCAAATAGAAGATTTACTTATGAGGCATTTAATATAGTATTAAATGTGGTTGTTTTTAGTTATGTATTTGGTTGATATGCAATGTACACCTCTTCTCCTACTATGTAATGACTCAGTGAGACATCGCATCATCTAATGAATTAATGAATCCACTCTTTCTCATTCTATTGTGTATTCATGTCCACATACATGTGTGCAAAAAAAATACATTTTAGAAATAGAAGTGTGGATTTGTGGAGTCTGTTACTATATAAAGAATGGATACTCATTTAAGTTAAGTGCAATGATTCTTATAATATTTTAATATTTTCACTCCCACCAGAAGACTTAATTTCTTTAACTAGTGATGAAGATGCTCAGTAGTGGACTCATGTTATACCAAATCATGTGGTTGGAGTATATAATGTGCTAGCTACCCTATTGTATGGACATGGTCCTTGCATTCCACATGGTGATAAGTGGAGGCAGGTATCCATTGGGGCTGGTATGTGTGCTGGAATTATAAATGGTGGTCGAGTGCATACTTGGAGGACTGTGATGAATGGTGGGTTTAGATGAATGGTAGTTCCATAGAAGGTAGCTTTGACACCACTTGGCCATGGGGAAAGCCACAAGGATATTGTGATTTTTAATCTAGGTGTGTACCTTGGTTTTTGCAAAGTGTAACCTCTGTATTATATTTATTGGTTTTGTATTTTTGTTGGCTTATATTTTTAATGTTTGTATATTGTTGTTATACTCTCTAAAGGAAGTGTAAATACTAAGAGGTTTTTTATTACCATTATCTTTGTGGGGTAGTACACATGAAATATGTTTGCTTCGTTGAAACTGTGTTTTCTATTTACTATGGGTTTAGATAACAAGAATATTCATTCTGTTGAGGGTCTCTAGACTGCCACGAAAGTAATATGTGTAGCAGTATCCTTGATAGTAGTTGTTAAGAAGAAAACCATAGGTCGAATGGTACCAAGGAAGAAACAAGTGAAATCTAACAACAAATCAGGAATAAAAGGGCATTCTTGAATATTAAACTACAGCTCCATTTGGTTACAATTCTATTAAGACTACTATATGTGGATTATCCTTTTTGTAAACCACCCTTATCAACTTATGGCTAATGTACAGCTTTGTAAACGATATTCATCTGTATATTGTATCGATGAATTTTTAATTGATCTCCTCTTATTATGAAGAAATGGTAACAAGCTTCCTTGCAAGTGTTTGCAGGCAACATGCAGGACCTTTTATCTATTGTGAGATACTTGCAAAGAAAAGTTCTTCTTATAGTCTCTAAAGGGTGCAAGGATCGTTTTATACTACCTTTTGCACATTCTTGGCTGAATTTTGAAGGCATTTCTGATTTTCACATTAGCTACATGTAGAATGTCAAATCTGCTTATAGTCTCTAAAGGGTGCGAGGATCGTTTTAGACTTCCTTTTGCACATTGTTAGTTGAATTTTGAAGGCATTTGTGATTTTTACATTAGCTACATGTAGAATGTGGAGCATGTACCATGTTTAACTAATAACTCACTACCCCCATTTCCAAAAGGAGGATGCTATTGAAATTTTTAATGATAAATTACAGTGGGTAAGACATGCTTCTATGCTCCATAATTTAAAGATAATAGTGTAGCTTCAAATGCGGGATTGAGCCATTTAGATCTAGCATAGCAGCGTTTAAATATGCTCAGAATCTTGACAAAGAATAATCGTTCAGAATGTTATGCCTCTTGTAATTTTTTGTTGGTTTGTCTACAATATAGAGTAGGTTTCTTTTGAATGGATTGGTTGACATCCTTTTAGATATTCAAGGTATTTTTTTCAATTCATATTTCTTCTCTATGCGATCTAACGAAATATGGCTTCTAATTTGTGGCATGCAATTTTTAATGCCAAAGAAATGCTATGCCTAGTGAAGGCACTAAGGGGCAGATATAACAGCTCAAATTGGATAAAAGATAACAAAGGAAAGCCATCCTAGCATGATTCAAAGGGACTATGTATATGTATGCAATCAAACTGTGAGAACCCTGTGAATTAATAGCACAAGGTAAAACCCACAAAATTATTGCAGAAGGTAGGCCAAAGAATCATAGAATTGGTGATATCAAATCAATTTCTCAACTCATGAAGTGACACTAAGTGTATGAACTTTTTAGGTTTTCCTTTTGTGAAGCCTGTCATCACATGGGTAGATATTATTTGTTGAATAACCAAAGAATCAAGTTAAATATTTCGTGAGTGAGTGGGTGGCTGCCAACAGAGATGTCAAAATGTATAACTTATGTTCATGGTAGAGTCGTTGAATCAAAGTGATTAAGCGACCAAAAGAGAAGCCAACTTATATTAGAGTATAACGAAGAACATTGATAGATATCATACAAATTAAAACTAGTCACCACCTTGAAAATTTGTGAAATTGAGCTACCAAAGCTGCCAAATAGAAGATGAATTTATGAGGCATTTAATATAGTATTAAATGTGGTTGTTGTTAGTTTCGTATTTTGGAGATATGCAATGTACTCCTATTCTCCTACTATGTAATGACTCAATGAGACATTGCATCATCTAATTAATTAATGAATCCACTCTTTCTCATTATACTGTGTATTCATGTCCATGTACATGAGTGAAAAAAAATATGTTTTAGAAATGCAAGTGTGGATTTGTGCAGACTGTTTCTAGAGAAAGAATAGATACTCATTTATATTGAGTGCAAATATTCTTACTATATTTTAATATTTTCACTCCCACCAGAATATTTCATTGCTTTAACTAGCGATGGAGATGTTCATCAATGGAGTCATGATGTACCAAATCTTGCTGTTGGAGTATATAATGTGCCAGCTACCCCATTGTCTAGACACATTCCTTGCATTCCACATGCTGATAAGTTGAGCCAGGTATCCATTGATGCTGGTATGTGTGTTGTAATTACAGACGGTGGTCGAGTGCATACTTGGAGGAATTAGATGAAGGGTGGGATTATAGGCATGGTAGTTCCACAGAAGGAAGCTTTGACACCACTTGGCCATGAGGAAAGCCACAAGGATACTGTGATTGTTAATCTTGGTTTGTACCTTGGTTTCTGCAAATCACAATCTTTGTATTAGATTTATTGGGTTTGTATTTTTATTGGTTTATATTTTTAATTTATATATACTTGATTTTATACTCTTTGAAGGAAGTGTAAATACTAAGAGGTTTTTGGTTACCATTATCTTTGTTGGGTAGTAGATATGAAAGATGTTGGCTTCGCTGCAACTGTGTTTTCTATGTACTAGGGGTTTAGATAACAAGAATATTCATTTTTTGTAGGTCTCATTACTACCACGAGAGTAATATGTGTATCAGGTCCTTGATAGAATTTTTCAAGAAGAAAACGCAAGGTTGAATGGGACAAAGGAAGAAACCAGTGAAATCTAGCAGCAAATGAGGAATGGAAGTGCATTCTTGAATATTCAACTACATTTCTATTTGGTTACAACTATATTAAGACTTATATATGTGGATTATCCTTTTTTTAAATCATATTTATCAACTTATGGCTAATGTACAACATTTTAAATGATATTCATCTGTATATTTGTAATATCCCAAAATAGGGATTTTCTTCAACAAATAGAATATCTTAAGATATTCCAAAGTTGTAGCTTCAGAAACTCATGGACATAACAATGTAAATCAGATCATAATATTTAAAAGGAACATTTAACCAAAAAATTCATGATCAGAAGCAGAGATATGCCTCACTGTTCTCTCCCGAAGTGAGCAAACGCAGCATTCTGGACCATAAAAACATCATTTTCAGAAAATAACGCAATAAATTTGGGAAATGGAACTTTTATCCCGTGTTTTATACATTATACATCTCCCATACCAAATTTTAGCTTAAAAAAATCATTCTGGCTAAGTTAAACAGATCTCCCCAACTAGAGATAGCTCAAAAACACCCCAATCCCATGACTTCCAGCTACAAAATTTCTGAAGAATATAAGAGCATAATTCCCATGAGGGTCTCTATATAAAATGATGAAATAAGACTTATCATAAGTTTATATTAACCATGTAGCAAAGAAATGGAGGTTTAACCTCCTTTACAGCAGAAACAAGACACCCAGCAAGGGTTTCCGGCATTACATATGTAAAAAGGGCAGTACTGCAAAAAATAACGCAATCTACTACAAATATGTATTAAAAATGACTAAATACAACACAAAATATCTTATCAATACAGAAATTGGCCAAAGGCTTTCCTCATTAGATCTTCCGAAGGGAAATAAACACCTCCTCCTCAAACACTAACACAAAATCCAAGGGTTCAACCCTGCTACTGTTGCATCTGCATAAAAGATACAATTTCTGAAGGGAACTGCATTGTAGATGTATATGATTGATTGGCCCTAAGACATATGATGAAATTGAAGCTCTGAACCTTCCCTTTTGATCCCTTAAGCAAGCTGATCAAAAAGAGAGGATGGAATTCCCACCCGAGAATTCCTTACACTAAACAGTGTTGCAACCACAGCTAAATAGCTGAAGCATGCAAGTAGTAAAAATACCAGATATAGATGATTACTGAATGATCTCCTTGCTACTATTCCCTCCTTTTTATCCTTGGTGAGCCTCCTCACCCCGGACCCCACACATTGTTGAGTGACTTCCTAGTGAAGATTCCTCCTTCAAAACTACGTTGTCCTTGTTGGCTTCCCTCCTCTTCTAGCAGTGTTGTTAGCTTGGTCAACTAGAATGAGTTCACCTGCATTGCCTCCTTTCACACCGAGGGGCCTTTAATCCAGCTCTTCTTATGTGTGTCTAGCTGATCCTTGTTCACATTGAGCTAGTTTTCTTGGGTGATCTCTTCCTCCTCAAGAATGCATGTTGACTTAGTCAAACTTGACTCTGTCCACATCTATTTTGCCCTTGTTCACACCTAAAAGTGTAAAATTCAGCTCCTAAGGTAATATCCTTCCTCATTAAATTGGAATTTATTCATATTCTTATTTTTCATGGGCCTCCTTACCCATTTATTGCTCTCCTAAGTGAAAACAACAAAATTTAATATTCCAAATTGCTGTGTGCAAATTTTGGAATATTACAGTCCTCCCCTCTCAAATGTTTCTTGTCCTCAAGAAATTGCAAATATAGGACTGAAGAACCTTCTCTTCTCCCCCTGTAGAATCCTCATATGATAATACTTCCCAAGGATCAAGGTGTTGTTCCATCAACACATCTCCAAGATGCCCCTCCCAAGTGTACACGTTGTCCTCTGGTGAACATTCCAAATAGCTGACATCATGTGACAGTGAAACATCCATGGAGGAAAAAATGGGTTGTTTGAAGGTCCTCTTGAGGCATGAGGGCTGATATAGATTTGGATTCATCATCCCCATTTGAATCTCCCCTCCCCAAGCTATCAACCAAACAAAATGAGTCACCCTCTAATCTGAAATGTGTGAACAAAATATTTCTTATACAGAGATAGACAGTAGGGGCTTTTACTGGTTATTTCACCTTTACTAGAAAGGATGAAACCAGAAGCTTATGGCCCTCTTACTGGCTTTGCCTAAAGAAATATAAGGTAAACACTAAATCGATCTGGCAATGAAAGTATTTTTTTATGTTTGCAAAGTATTCATTAACCAAATTTTATGTGTGGATAAGCAAGATCAAGTATTCTGCAATGGAAGTAATGTGGTTTGAAGTGAAACAAATGAGTTTTTATCACTGTATAAGCCTCATTGTGAAAAGTGGACTTATTAAAATTTATTGTTTAATGTAGTAAAATCTGGAATATAGCAGCAAAAATGCACAACATAACAGTAAGCATTTGTTTAAGCAGTTCACCCTTCTCTTGGGCTACCTCTGCTGGGTCCAAAAGCCTCCAAATAGGCTTTTACCTCTTTCATTAATGCTCAAAATAAGTATTACACTGTGAAGAAAGCCTCAAAAGGCTAAATTAGCTGCAAATTCAGAAACAGAGAGCTGGAAACAGTAAAAATTGACTATTCACTCACCTCAAATGGATGAGTATAGTCCAATACAGCTGATCTTTCTCCAAGCCCTCGTGGCTCCACAAGAAAATTCGGTGATAAAATCACTGAAATAGTACCCTAATGGCTCTGCAACCTATCCCAACAGCTCCAGAATGCTTCAATACCCCAAAATCAAAAAAAAAATCGCTTCAAAAGGACTTCCCTAGCCAAAGTTATGGCTAACTGAAGTTTTGCCCAGTGTCCCCTTGAAAAGCTCCACTAAATGTGGAGCAACTCCAGATAATTCCGACAAATTAGGGGCGGCCACCAGAATAGGCGGAATCCACCAAACGTCCCGCCAGGTCGTGGGTGCTAAAGTTAAAGGCCACGTGACCGCACCCATCGGAGATTGGTTTAAATAACTGCAGTTTTTCCGCACCAGGTGCCTTCTAATGTGCCCACGTCCCCAACCATAACGCGCCACAAGCACATTCAAACTTTAAATATAATTTCATGCACATGTTTTAGTAAGCACTACGTTTGGCTCGATGGTTGGGCCTCCTGGCTTTGATTGTGCCCACCTCGGTTCAAATCCTGCCGCGTGCAATAAAATTTTAAAAAGCAATTTCGTTCCACCTTGGGGCCACATGGTGGCCTCCGGGCTGGCCACGTAGTGCCCTGTGATTGGCTGCCTGTAGAATATTCTATGGAATATTCCACGAAATATTCCTAGAATATTCTGTGGAATATTCTTTTTTTAATTAAAAAAAAAAAAATTATAAAGTCAAATTGGCCATTTTTTTACTGAAATTGGAAAACTTCAAAGCTGAATAACTTTCTCATACAGCGTCGGTTTTCAGTGTTGTTCACGTCTACAGGATTTTTTTTCCGAACTCTTTCCATTCGATCTGGTTTCGAACAATTCTGAGCAACTAAATTTTTGAGCATTTTTCCACAAAGGACTTGATCTCTTGATCGCACCTCCCAAATGGGAAGCTTTTGGACCCCAAAAGCTCTCTGATTACTGAAACTGATGATATGGAGACTGATTCTCCACTCTTCCACCCTTGACTAACTGAAATCTACCTGATTTCATCAAATGGAGCTTTTGAGAAAATGATAAACTGTCTTTGGAATCAACTGATCGACCCTTGCTAAGATTGACGGAGTCATGATGCAAATGATTAAAATTTGCAGAACAGCAATTGTAATCTGCAGAAGAAAAAAAATTTCTACATTGATCAAACTTCCAGAAAGACTTAAAATAACCTTCACCTTGCAAATTGTTCCCATGGCAAATTCTACCATTCTGAAACCAACTTTGTCCCATGTTGAATTGTGTGTCCTCCTTGCTTGCACTGCTTTGCTTTGACACTTAATTCACTGCATTGGCTGACCCAAAAGGTAATTTGTGCAACATAACATCATCTTCTTTCAAATACAAACTGTTATTAAACTGAGACAAATCATTAGCAACATCATAAAAAGGTGAATGCTCAAAATCTGGTCGTTTCAACATCAACAAAGTTAGACTTTGACTTGCATTAACCAGTCTTTTCAATTGACTTGCATGGAGTAAAGAAGATTCCAGCTTCTTCTTGTGAGCTCTCACAATGTACTCATTACCATATTTGAACAAGTGATACTTGTTTTTATGGCGATAAAATATGGCATTCCTGTCAAATAAGTAAGGACTTCCCAAAACAATACCTGAGATATCAAGCGGCACCACATCAAGTTCCACTGTGTCAATAAAATGTGCAGTTATTGCAAAGCGCAATGTGCACTTCCTTGAGACTTGCAAATTGGCATCCTTGCATATCCATCCAAGTGGATAAGGCTTCGGATGTGGAATGGTCTCAAGTTTAAGCTGCTTGGCCAAGTCTTCAGATATAAGATTCGCTTGTGACCCACTGTCAAATAGTGTGTCAATTTTGGTATGTTTTGAAATTACCTTCACATGGAAAAGCTCTATCCTCCTCTTTTCTTCATGAGTATCTTTGTGACAATTCAAAGAGCTAGAACTGGGAGTTGTTTCTTGCACCACTTCTTTCCCCTTAATATTATTTAAAACCATGGCTATTCTTTTTGTCTCATCTCCTGAGTCTGACCTTAAGTCTTGCTCAACCATTGCTACAGTTTTCTCCTTTTCTTTCGTCTTGTTTTTATTCTTGTATTTTTCTGGTTTCAGTTCAGGATGAAGCTTCCAACAATGATCTTCATCATGACTTTTCTTCGAACAGTTCTTTCAAAAGAACTTTCCTTTTTCTTTTCTGGAATTTGCAACTCTCTTCTTTCCTTTGTTTTTGAAATTACTATCCTCATCAAAAGTATTCTTTCCTCTAGCTTCTAAATGTGTAGCCTGAACACAGACTTCATCTAAGCTGGTAGGATTGAACATTAGAATAGTATGTTGAAGGTAATTGTGCAAACCTCCTATGTATTTTAACAAGGTGTCTTGACTTTGTAAGTCTACTCCAAGTAGAAGTGCTCTCCTTCTAAACTCTTGGGTATAATCTTGCACATTTTGACCCTTAAGTCGCCTAAAATTTTTCCAATTCATGATTGCTTTCTGAATATTAGCAACAGGATAAAACTATTTCTTAATAGCAGTAATAAACTCATTCCAAGTTAGAGTTATCTTACCATGCTTTTTAATCTCCTCTCTGGTCTTGGCTTTCCACCAAACCAAAGCTGCTCCATCCATTCTCAAAGAGGCTAATTGGATTTTTGTGTCATCATCATGCAAATTCTGAATTCTTAGATAGACTTCCAGCTGTCTAATCCAGTTATCCAATTTTTCTGCATTCACATCACCATTAAACATCGGCAACTCAAACTTCATATCAAGCTTTAACAAAGGATTTCTAAGAGATGTTTTTGTTTTGTGTGACTGATTAACAGAAGTTGAAGAGGATGATGTGGAGGAAGAGGATGACGATGGAGATGAAGGATCATCATTTCCTCCATTCCCTTTCTTAGACTTATCCTTGTCTTTCTTCCCTCTTGAAGAATCTGCTTCTTCTCTTTGGTTTCTAGACCCTTCTCCAGCAATCCTATCATTTCTTTCCTGGTATAGGATCCTAACCATCTCATTCATGTCCAAGAAAGCTTTTCTAAAGACTCTTTCTTCTTCCTTGGGATCCATTTCCTCATGTACTTCTCCTTCTCTGGAAGACATGTTTGCGGCTGATTCTAAGGCTAATGAGGATGAAATGGAAGGTGGAGATAATGGCACCCTAGCCCTCCTTGGTTGAGGATTATCTTGTTCACTCACCAATATACCTTCCCCTCTTTTCAATTTCAGCCTAGTAAGCATCAAATTTTCAGAATAACACAATATTCTTGCACAAATTTCACAAACTCTTAAGCAAAACCTAGAGCTCTGATACCAATCTGATCTAAAATGTGTGAACAAAATATTTCTTATACAGAGATAAACAGTAGGGGCTTTTACTGGTTATTTCACCTTTACTAGAAAGGATGAAACCAGAAGCTTCTGGCCCTCTTACTGGCTCTGCCTAAAGAAACATAAGGTAAACACTAAATCGAGCTGGCAATGAAAGTATTTTTTTATGTTTGCAAAGTATTCATTAACCAAATTTTATGTGTGAATAAGCAAGATCAAGTATTCTGCAATGGAAGTAATGTGGTTTGAAGTGAAACAAATGAGTTTTGATCACTGTATAAGTCTCATTGTGAAAAGTGGACTTATTAAAAGTTACTGTTTAATGTAGTAAAATCTGGAATATAGCAGCAAAAATGCACAGCATAACAGTAAGCATTTGTTTAAGCAGTTCACCCCTCTCTTGGGCTACCTCTGTTGGGTCCAAAAGCCTCCAAATAGGCTTTTCCCTCTTTTATTCATGCTCAAAATAAGTATTACACTATGAAGAAAGCCTCAAAAGGCTAAATTAGCTACAAATTCAGAAATAGAGAGCTGGAAACAGTAAAAATTGACTCTTCATTCACCTCAGATGGATGAGTATAGTCTAATACAGTTGATCTTTCTCCAAGCCCTCGTGGCTCCACAAGAAAATTCACTGATAAAATCACTGAAATAGTTCCCTGATGGCTTTGCAACCTATCCCAACAGCTCCAAAATGCTTCAATACCCCAAAATCAAAAAAAAAATCGCTTCAAAAGGACTTCCCTAGCCAAAGTTATGGCTAATTGAAGTTTTGCCCAGTGTCCCCTTGAAAAGCTCCACTAAATGTGGAGCAACTCCAGATAAGTCCGACAAATTAGGGGCGGCCACCAGAATAGGTGCAATCTGCCAAACGTCCTGCCAGGTCGTGGGTGCTAAAGTTAAGGGCCACGTGACCGCACCCGTCGGAGATTGGTTTAAATAACTGCAGTTTTTCCGCACCCGGCGCCTTCTAATGTGCCCACGTCCCCAACCATAACGCGCCACAAGCACATTCAAACTTTAAATACAATTTTGTGCACATGTTTTAATAAGCACTACATTTGGCCCGACGGTTGGGCCGCCTGTCTTTGATCACGCCCACCCGGGTTCAAATCCTGCCACGTGCAATAAAATTTTAAAACGTAATTTCGTTCCACCTTGGGGCCACATGGTGTCGTTCCACCTTGGGGCAACATGGCGGCCTCCGAGCTGGCCACGTGGCACCCTGTGATTGGCTGCCTACAGAATATTCTGTGGAATATTCCATGGAATATTCTTTTTTTAATAAATAAAAAATTTATAAAGTCAAATTGGCCATTTTTTTTACTGAAATTGGCAAACTTCAAAGTTGAATAAATTTCTCATATAGCGTCGGTTTTTAGTGCCATTTGCATCTACAGGATCGTTTTTCTGAGCTCTTTCTAGTCGATCTAGTTTGGACCAATTCTAAGCAACTAAATTTTTGAGCATTTTTCCACAAAGGACTTGATCTCCTGATCACCCTCCCTGATGGCAACTCATGAAGGATATCTTCCACCTTGGGCTCATGTAGAATAGGTGGGCTGAAAATCTGAACATGGTAGACAGGATATCCTACCCCACGTTGTCTTCCTCTCCACTCATGATAAGTGTAGAGTGCATGTTGATCATGGGCTGCAAACAAGTTGCCCTCAAGTGGCAATAGAAAGATTGAATCTTCAAAGATCCCCTCTCCAAAACTATGGATCATGCTAGCCCAAACCATTCCATTCAAAGTGAATGGCACTTCACTACCATATGCCATCCAAATTAGAAATTTTTTCAAGGTTATGTGCAAGTGAGGATGATACACATGGTCTCCTTGGTGAATACAGCACAGTCTTTCCAACTGCTGATTTAGAACATCATGTGGAAAGTTGTTTCCCAATGAGATACCAGCTGTATATGTTTGCTCATCTACTATAAGATAGAAAGCAGCACTATATATCAGCTGTACATAAACAAAACAACAATACACTTGCCCAAGGTCATGTGGAAATGAGTTATCAACCTTACAAAATTTGGCCCTAAAGTGACCATGAAACCCATAAATAATCTTGCTCTCTTGTGGAGCAATGCATTGTTTACATATGTTGGGAAAATACAAATGCTCAATAAAGTAATCAAAAAGCACATAAATTTATTTCTTACCATGCATCATGTGTGAGCTGAAGGTGAGATCCATGAGTGATTCCTCCCATGATAATCTTCTCATAAAAATTTGCAAAAGGAGGGGTTTCACACACCCTTTGGAACACTCCATCAATAGAAACATGCTCTCAAGTGACAGCATTGTAAGCCTTAGTAACAAGGCTCTTATCACTCCATGACTTCTTCTCTTGACATCCCACATGCCAAATCCATCCACCATCATGCTACTATGTGAGAAGATCTTCTTCCTCTCATAATCCTCCAATGTTGAAGGGTAGCCTCCTTGCATCATGAATGTGCCTCCCTTATCTCCGGAAATATCATGAAAAGTATGGGAAAATTTCTGCCCATACTCCCCCAAGTGTAACCACAGTAACAACACATCTTGTTGCTCCCTCATCTCTCCCTCATACAAGCCATAAAATAAGATCATGATGGTTATATTGTATGATGCCCCAATACAAACAATTTTTCTTCTGTTCCATTATGTGGGTGCCATGCCATTCCTCCATCCACCACATTCCCTTTGACAAAGAGTATGATCCAAGATGGCCAAACTCTCTCAAGAGTAGCCAGCACAGCTTTGCTTCTTGCTGCCCTGTGTCATAGATCCGCAAGTGGCTCACCAACCTCTTGCCCTCCATCCACCTCCATTCATCCAAATGTGGATGCCTCCAGTCATTTTCCCCTTTGGTGTCTCCCCAATGGAGACTACCAATCTCCCAAAGCAATTCTTCCTCCTTACACCTCATGGGAAGTTGAGATGTAATCCCTTGGAGATCTTTCAGAAAAGACCTCTCATCAACCAATCTCTTGAATCCAAAAGAATCCAAGTGTGCTAAAGGTAAAACAACATCAGAAAGTGGTACAACACTCAACATGCCCTCCACAATCTTGCATTCTAACACCTCATGCTGCATGCAACTCAATAAAGGTGCAAAGAGATGAATGTTTATTCCTTCTTGGATCAAACCAAAGTTGCACAGCACTGTGCAAACTTGTTGCTCCACATCAGCAATGTGTTTTGATCCTGGACCATGTGAGGACAAATTTCCAAAGTCTCCCATAAAATTTTCTGAAATGTTGGGAAATGGAAATTTATGCATACCTTGGTGAGCCTTTGGAACATATTGTATGGCTACAAGAGTCCCTCCCTTCAATGTGTTGGCTCATCCAATTGCTGCTATGGATGGTTGCCCCTTCATGAATGTGACAGTGTTGGTAAACGTCTCCTCAAGTGGAGATGAGGTTCCCTTCTTACTGTCAAATCTCTTGATCACTTCTTGAGTGAAGTCTGCAAAATTAGACACCCTTGCATGATTCACCTGACTAAACCACCAAGACCTTGCCTTCCCCTCCAAGTGCAGCGCTAAGATCTCCACGACCTCTTTTTCCACCACTGGATGTAGTAGAAAAAATGATTTTAACCTCATCACCCAAGATTCTGTTGTACATAGGGGTGACCCATCAAAGGTATACAATAGGAATCTATTGCCCCTTATCATCCTGCTGCTGCATGGCCTTCTTTCCTCTCTCATTTGGATAAACTGAGGAAGATCTAGGATCTCTTTAACAGTCCTAGGTTGGCACTTGTATTCTGCCAAATATCCACATAGGATCTCATGTTCTAAGTGGTATTCTTGCTCTCCACTTCCTCTTTGAGAACAGGAAGTGCATGCAACTTCCTCTTCCTCTTCAAACCCTCTAGAGGTCTCACTGCAGCTTTTTCCTCCTTGAAACCCTCTTGGAGTTTCAATGCATTTCTCTTCTTTTCTCTTAGATCTGAAGATCTATGAGATTAATCTCATCCTATCCATCATTTTTTTCGCCTTGTATTCTTATCTATTGATTGGATCTAAAATCGCAGGCTGAGCCAAGATGGCAGCTCTGATACCACTGTAATATCCCAAAATAGGGATTTTCTTCAACAAATAGAATATCTTAAGATATTCCAAAGTTATAACTTTAGAAATTCATGGAAATAACAATTTAAATCAGATCATAATATGTACAAGGAAAATTTAACCATCAAATGCATGATTAGCAGCAAAGATATGCCTCACCATTCTCTCTCGAAGTGAGGAAATGCAGCATTCTGGACCATAAAAACATCATTTTCATAAAATAACGCAATAACTTTGGGAAATGGGACTTGGATCCCATGGTTTATACATTATACATCTCCCATACCAAATTTTAGCTTAAAAAAATCATTTTGGCTAAGTTAAACAGATCTCCCTAGCTAGAGATAGCTCAAAAACACCCCAATCCCATGACTTCCAGCTACAGAATTTCTTAAGACTATGAGAGCGTAATTCCCATGAGGGTTTCTATAGAAAATGATGAAATAATACTGATCAGAATTTTATATTAACATTGTAGAAAAGAAATGGACGTTTAACCTCTTTTACAGCAGAAACAAGACACCAGGCAAGGGTTTCCGGTATTACATATGTAAAAAGGGCAGTACTACAAAAAATAATGCAGTCTACTGCAACTCTGTATTAAAAATGACTGAATACAACATAAAATATCTTATCAATACGGAAATTGGCCAAAGGCTTTCCTCATTAGATCTTCCGGAGGGACATAAACACCTCCTCCTCAAACACTAACACAAAATCTAGGGGTTCAACCCTGCTACTGCTGTAGCTGCATAAAAGATGCAGTTTCTGAAGGGAACTGCACTATAGATGTATATGACTAATTGACGCTAAGCAATATGATGAAATTGAAGCTCTGAACCTTCCCTTTTGATCCCTTAAGCAAGCTGATCAAAAAGAGAGGACGGAATTCCCACCTGAGAATTCCTTGCACTAAACAGTGCTGCAACCACAGCGAAATAGTTGAAGCATGCAAGTAGTCAAAAGACCAAAGATAGATGATTACTGAATGATCTCCTTGCTACTATGCCCTCCTTTTTATCCTTGGTGAGCCTCCTCACCCCGGACCCCACACATTGTTGAGGTGACTTCCTAGTGAAGATTCCTCCTTCAAAATTGTGTTGTCCTTGTTGGCTTCCCTCCTCTTCTAGCAGTGTTGTTGACTTGGCCAACTGGAACTAGTTCACCTGTATTTCCTCCTTTCGCACTGAGGGGTCTTCAATCCAGCTGTTATTATGTGTGTCTAGCTGATCCTTGTTCACATTGAGCTAGTTTACTTGGGTCATCTCTTCCTCCTCAAGAATGCATGTTGACTTAGTCAAACTTGACCCTGCCCACATCTATTTTTCCCTTGTTCACACCTGCAAGTGTAAAATTCAGCTCCTAAGGTAATTTCCTTCCTCATTAAGGTGGAATTTATTCATATTCTTATTTTTCATGGGCCTCCTTACCCATTTATTCCTCTCCTCAGTGAAAATAGCAAAATTTAATATTCCAAACTGCTGTGTGCAAATTTTGGAATATTACAATATTGTATCGATGAATTTTGAATTGATCCACTCCTATTATGAAGAAATGGTAGCAAGCTTCCTTACAAGCATTTGTAGGAAACATGCAGGTCCTTTTATCTATTGCGAGATACTTCCAAAGAACAGTTTTTCTTGCAGTCTCTAAAGGGTGAAAGAATCATTTTATACTGCCTTTTTCACATTCTTGGTTGAATTTTGAAGGAATTTTTTATTTTTACATTAGCTACATGTAGAATGTGGAGCCCATACCCTGTTTAACTAATAAATCACTACCCCAATTTCCAAAAGGAGGATGATATTAAAATTGTAATGATGAATTGCAGTAGGTAAGACACACTTCTATGCTCCAGAATTTAAAGAGAATATTGTAGCTTCAAATACAGGATGCGGCCATTTAGATATCATATAGCAGCGTTGAAATATGGTCAGAATCTTGACAGAAAATCATCTATCAGAATCCTATGCCTCTTGGAATTGTTTGTTGGTTTGTCTACAATATAGAGTAGGTTGCTTTTGAACAGATTGGTTGAAATCCTTTTCGAGATTCGAGGCTCTATTGCAATTCATATTGCTTCTCTATGCGATCTAACCAAATCATGTCTTTTGATTTGTGGCATGCAACTTTTAGCGCCAAGGGAATGTTATGGCTAGTGAAGGCACTGAGGGGCATATTAATAGCCTTTAGTTCTGACCTCCTACACAAACTACCAAAGATTATTTCTTGAATCATGAAGAAAAGAAATAATTATACCTGAACACTTGACATATTCTTTTGCAAATGCTCAAAATTTTGTAACAGATATTTAAAATCAATATTCCAGGAAACAAATGTCTGGTAAGAAGAAAAATATCTTTACCTCAATTTCTGATCCATCCTAGTCTCCAACTGCACCACCACTCAGCAGGCTCTTATGCTTATCTACCTTTGGCTTTGGAAGATATGTAACAATAGCTACACAATTCAGCAAAGAAAACATACAGCATCCTTATTCCTTGCAATTAAATCCACAGCAACATCCTTCAAAGGGTGCAATTGTAGCCCAAAAATATGCAAGTTCTCAAGTGTAATCTACATGCACATTCAAACTTACAGTGGCATTTTCTAAAATTAGCAGATGGATCATACTCAGAATCACTAGGATCTAGAGCATATCCTGAACGAGAAAAGAAGACATGAGCATACAAACTCCCATTAGTCTTTAAAACCTGGAAATAAATACAAAAATTACACCATTATACTTCAATATGAAAAAACATATTCTAGCCTCCACCAAGTATGTCAACCAATCCAATTTTTGTATATTAACAGCTTATATTCCAACTTATATTCAAATCAGATAGTCCAAAATCTAATATGGTAGTAAGTAAGATCACATTACAAGTATTAATAAAAAACAGTTATATATACCAAAACCAGAATTTACATTGAATTATCTCAAATACCTCTAAAGGATGGTAAACTATTCTATGTTTTCGAACACTGTTTGGGCCCCAGATTGCAAAAGGTACATTGGTTTCTTGCCAGACAAGAGCTGCTTCATTGATAAAATCATAGAACCTCTCATTCTCAGATAGATAGAGCCACGTATCCTGAATCATTTACAAAGTACAGAAAAATTAGACTGGAGTTCACAAATTCATGACAACCACAATGTGAACCACATGATAGTACATAAAATAAGCCCCAATTAATGGTAGTTGGGTTTTAACATTGTTACCAGGAAAATATAACAATAAAATCTCTAATTTCAGTGACACTTTAATATACTAATAATAAAATGAGACTTGAATAGTGTTCCATTCCAGATAAATAATCTAGTTCTGCATATATAAATGGAATTAATGTCCATTAAATGTATCATCGTATATTCCCTCAATTGGCATAATAATAAATGCAGTTAGCATAACAAGGCTTAGTTGTGTGCACAATAAACATTTGAATAGGTTTAGTTGCATCTGATAAATGTTGCAAAAGTCTTAGTTATATGTTCAGTGGATTGCAAGGAAGTTAGTTTTTATCAATTTCATTTATATCTAAGCCTTAAGGATATGCATTTCCTTTCACGAGACGTGGGCATATTCCCTCTGGTAGATATATTATGCTAATTTAACTTATCATCTAATCCATCAACTTTTAATTTTGCACTACAATCTCTTATGAAATTTTGTTAAATTTAATTCATAGAAGTCAAACCAGAATGGAACTAAAATTGGCCAAATCATTAAAAAAAGGTCATAACCTATTTTAAGCAAGTTTCTGGAGTTAAGTTACTCATTCTGACCAAAAATATAGAGTTGAAACATCTGGCATAATAAGCAAAGAAAATACCCTCGCCCTATAAAAATTACTCAATTGCGGCATTTCTCTATCTAGAGAGATGAAATCAGTTAATGAGCCTAAAGAGATCTAGATATCCTTAACTTACAACTAGTTGCTTTGGATTTGTGTGGAACTTTCATGTGTGCTAGACTATAGCATGTAGCATAATATCCCAATCCTCCAATGGTATATTCCATATTAGAATTTTGGAAAATTGATTACATTAATAACTATGCTATTATAATACTTGTAAAAAGCAAAGTAAATATTAATCTACATGTTTGTCTAGGTCATAGATAATGCATACAATTCTAATCTGAACTTTGCAAAAGTTGTAAGTGTTTCCTTGAAAACTTTATATGAATAGGAGACTCCAAATGATTCTCTGCCTCCTTCAACCAGATCATAGAAATTTCGTCCCAGTGGTGAACGACCCTAGACACAAAGCAGACCAGGAATTTAGGGCACACCATGAACACCACCACAACTTACCTCACAATCAACCCAATCAAACCCTGAATGGCAAGTTTCCAATGTTGTCTATGGGAATCTTATATGCCAAACAACCACAAGGACTGAAAATGATGGATGGGAAGTCAATACTCCAAAACCCTACTGAGACCAAAGGTTGGGAAGGTATGTGACACAATAACAAAAACAATTCTCCAACTACTAGAAGAGCTCGGCTGGTACATGATATTCAACTCTATAATATTTTTTTGTAAATTCTCTCATGTTTGTAACTTTCCATTGCCATGATGGAATTATTTAATTTTGGATAACTTAGTTCCTTTATTGATGCCAGCTGGCACTACAATATTTTTGCCTTAGATTTAATTTGGCAATTAGCCTAATTGGAAAAAAGATAACAAAGGAAATCCATCCTGGAGTGAGTTAAAGGGATTGTGTATATGTATGCAATCAAACTATGAGAACCGTGTGAATTCATAGCACAAGGGAAAACCCACAAAAATATTGCAGAGGGCAGGCCAAAGAATCATAGAATTGATGATATCAAATCAATTTCTCAACTCATGGAGTGACACTGAGTGTAGGAAATTTATAGATTTTCCTTTTGTGAAGCTTGCCATCACTTGGGTAGATATTATCTGTTGAATAACCAAAAAATCAAGCTAGAGATGTCGTGAGTGAGTGGGTGGCTACCAAGAGATATGTAAAAATGTATATCTTTTGTTCATGGTAGAGCCACTAAATCAAAGTGATTAAGCCACCAAAAGAGAAGCCAACATGTAGCAAATGATAACGAAGAACATTGATAGTTGTCATACAAATTTTAACTATTCACTACCTAGGAAATTTGTGAAATTGAGCTGTTAGAGCTGCCAAATAGAATATGTAGTTATGAGGCATTTAATATAGTATTAAATGTGGTTTTTGTTAGTTAGGTATTTGGTAGATATGAAATTTACTCCTCTGCTCCTACTATGTAATGACTTAATGAGACATTGCATCATCTAATGAATTAATGAATCCACTCTTTCTCATTCTACTGTGTATTCATGTCCACATACATGTGTGCAAAAAAAATACATTTTAGAAATGCAAGTGTGGATTTGTGCAGACTGTTTATAGAGAAAGGATGGGTACTCATTTATGTTAAGTGCAGTTATTCTTATAATATTTTAATATTTTCACTCCCACCAGAATACTTCATTGCTTTAACTAGTGATGGAGATGTTCATTAGTGGACTCATGTCGTACCAAATCCTGTGGCTGGAGTATATAATGTGCCAGCTACCCCATTGTATGGACATGGTCCTTTCATTCCATATGGTGATAAGTTGAGCCATGTATCCATCGGGGCTGGTATGTGTGCAAAAATTACTAATGGTGATCGAGTGCATACATGGAGGATTGCGATGAAGGGTGGGCTTATAGGCATCATAGTTCCAGAGAAGGAATATTTGACACCACTTGTCCCTGAGGAATGCCACAAGGATACTGCGATTTTTAATCTAGGTTTGTAACTTGGTTTCTCGAAAGCACAATCTTTGTATTAGATTTATTGGTTTTGTATTCTTATTGTTTTATATTTTTAATGTTTGTATATGTTCTTTTATACTCTTTGAAGGAATTGTAAATACTAAGAAGTTTTTTCTTAGCATTATCTTTGTGGAGTAGTAGAAATGAAAGATGTTGGCTTCGCTACAACTGTGTTTTCTATGTACTAGGGGTTTATATAAGAAGAATATTCATTTTGTTGCAGGTTTCGGGACTGCCACAAAAGTAATTTGTGTAGAAGGATCCTTGATAGTAGTTTTCAAGGAGAAAACTAGAGGTCGAATGGGACCAAGGAAGAAACCATTGAAATCTAGCAGTGAATCAGGAATAGAAGGGAATTCTTGAATATTCAACTACAGTTCCATTTGGTTACAACTCTATTAAGACTTCTATATGTGGATTCTCCTGTTTGTAAACCACCCTTATCAACTTAACCTTTTAAACGATATTCATCTGTATATTGTATCAATGAATTTTGAACTGATCCACTCCTATTATTAAGCAATGGTTACAAGATTCCTTGCAAGCATTTGTAGGCAACATGCAGGTCCTTTTATCCATTTGCGAGATACTTGCAAATAATAATTCTGCTTATAGTATCTAAAGGGTGTAACAATCATTTTATACTAACTTTTGCACATTCTTGGTTGAATTTTGAAGGCATTTCTGATTTTGACATTAGCTACATGTAGAATGTTAGTTATGCTTACAGTCTCTAAAGGGTCCAAGGATCATTTAATACTACCTTTTGCACATTCTTGGTTGAATTTTGAAGGAATTTTTTATTTTGACATTAGCTACATGTAGAATTTGGAGCATGTACCCATTTTAACTAATAATTCACTACCTCGATTTCCAAAAGGAGGATGTTATTGAAATTGTAATGATGAATTGCAGTGGGTAAGACACACTTCTATGCTCCATAATTTAAAGAAAATAGTGTAGCTTCAAATGTGGGATGGATCCATTTAGATCTCGTATAGTAGCGTTGAAACATGGTCAGAATATTGACAAACAATCATATGTTAGAATCATATGCCTCTTGGAATTGTTTGTTGATTTGTCTACAATATAAAGTAGGTTGATTTTGAATGGATTGGTTGACATCCTTTTAGAGATTCGAGGCTCTATTGCAATTCATATTTCTTCTCTATGCGATCTGTTTGGTCAATTTAGTGTGTCCTAAATTGTTGCATTTAATTTGTCAATTCGGGAATCGTAAGCTGATGAAGTGCGGCGCACTATATGTGCAAGATAACCTATTTCTTAACTTTTTGTCGTTTTTGGTTTTCTAAGGTGAAATGGAAATTCTAAGATGAAAACAAGTTTGGTTATGTTTTTTCAAGGAAATGATATCCCCTATAATGATTTACCAACTTGAAACTTTAAAAATAAATTTGAAATTTACAATGACAAGACTTGAAAGGAAATGAAAATGTGCTGCTGAAATGAAAAGGTGCTGCTAATCTAATAAATCAAAACAGTGAACTAGTGAGCATGAAAACCAAACTATTCTTGCTGTTGACTAAACACAAAAGAAACTATGCTTAAGGAAATTCAAAATTGCAACAAAATAAATCTAAATCAGATTACATCAATTTATCTTCTGATCCTTCATCATTAGTCCAGCTATGATTTTCGGAAGTAATCATAAACAACTTGAGTAACTGATATCTAACTTGCAGAAAGTAAACTAATATCAAACCATACATTCATCATTCAATCCCTCACCATCAGTCCAGCTGTGGCTTTCGGAGGCAACTGAAGATGTCATGCACAATTTAATATATCTAATTTTACAGAAAGGAAACTAATACTAAACTACACATTTCATAATACAATCCCTCACCATCAGTCCAGTTGTGGCTTTCAGAGGCAACTGAAGATGTTATGAGCAGCTTAATATATCTAAATTTGCAGAAAAGAAACTAATACTAAACTACACATTTCATAATACAATCCCTCACCATCAGTCCAGCTGTGGCTTTCGAAGGCAACTGAAGATGTTATGAGCAGCTTAATATGTCTAAATTTAACTACTGAAACAAATAAGCAAAACTGAAATGAACAAAGCAATATTGAAATTAAACAGAAACTATGAAAAGAAAATTAGCAGCAGAACAATGTTAGTTCCATGTCATTAGTCAAAAAGCTATGAAAATGCCTGGGCTGCCTATCTATAACCTGAAACAAGAACATTGATCAGTGATTAACAACATAAAACATGAAAGACATAAGTGAAATGGAAATTATGGAAGTTTATAAACAAAAATGAAGCAAATGAAATGTATAAACATATGAATGGATTATGGCACAATGAGCTTTAAAGAAACGAAATGAGAACTATACACTAATGCACAAAACCTTAGCTGAGCAGGGGCCCTCTACACCAGCCTTGGCAACGATCTTCAAATACGAATTTCGGTTGAAAATAGAGTCTTCTTATATTAAAAAGTAGTCATTACAGAAAGGTGATGTTACGGCACAAGTGCAGCGTAATCACATTACAGAGCAGACTAATAAAAGATAACAGAGACTAACATCAACTAACTCTATATGCGTATGCAAACACATTATATATAACAAAAGAAATATAACTGTCTCCTAAAGTTCATGCTGGTGGAGAACACGTAGACCATTACGTCCACGGATCTAGGATCATGGCCGTGTTGGAAAGTAAATCTACAAGGAGTGGATGCTTGAATTCGACTAAGGAGCCATGTACAGATGTCGATTTTATCCTCCGCAACTTAGAAACGGCCGTATGAATCTTCATGTGACACGAAACAGAGTCCGGCCGACATGAGACTCCATGGTTGACTTCCATGTGGACGCCTTTGACCGCGGCTTCTTTGGATGAGTTTGCTTGAACCAATAGGACACGAACCATGTCCACGTCATTCCTGACCTGCCCATGTGGCTCGTTTTCCTTGTAGACACTTGTAGCATAGAGTTTCACAAAATAGCTGCGGAAAGTTGCAGCAGCTGCGGAAAGTGGCAAGATTCCGCAGCTGAATGAACAAAATCTAGATCAAATAGCAAACACAAAAATATAATTAAAAACCATGTTAGATGCCCTTTTTGCACATGATATTGACAATTTGGGAGGTTTAGGTGAGTGAAAAAGGTATGGAAAAATGTATGGAAAAGATGCAAATTTGGGACTCAACATACCCCCACTGTGAAGGTGTTGCATGTCCTCATGCAACCAAAATTTTGATACTCTTTGTTCAGTTCATGTGCCTTGACACTTCAGCCAGCACATCCAATCCTCTCCTCTTCTTCCTTGGTACTGCCAACATTCTAGGTTTCTTCATTAAGCACCTAAATTTGATATTAACGAGTGCTCTGCTCAACTTCTGGCATTTCCTTTTCAATTTCTTATTCTTCTTCTGCCATATTCCCAAATGTAGCATGGTATTATCATGGATGATTTTTTCCAGTTTTCCTTGTTCTTTCAATGTCTCATTTTCATTTTTGATGTGCCTATTTAAAAGCTCTAGCTCAAAAATTTCTTGTTTTAGTGATTGGACTAAATCATCCTGTAATGTATGAGGCTGAATGGACGAAGTACTTGGACCTGTAGCTGCCTTTTCCAAAGATTCTATATATTCATATACTTCCTGTTGCTTGGGGTCTATTTCAAGTGTCATTTTTATTGGGCTGTCCCCAAAATGCCGTGAAGGAGAGTTATTTTCAAAATCTGGTTGAGAAGGGCTTACATCAACATCTTGCTGAGAATAGGATGGAGTATGTTCAATGTCTGACTGAGAATGAAATGAATCAAGTTCACTAACTGACTGAGATGGACTATGGTCAGCTGGGGATTGTTCAGATGTCTCCTCACCTAAATCAATGAAATGAGGACCCTTAATTTGTGTTTTCCTCAATTTCCCTTTAAGTCTGCTGCTTCTTCTCACACGCTGTGGTACACTATCCTTTTGTTTTTGTTTTCCTTTCTCTGTCTTCTTGGGCATAGATGACTGTTTTTGAAGATAAACTAATCTTTCAGATAACACTTGATGATCTTCTTCAGAAGAAGAAGGAGTTTGATGTATGGCCTCAATAGTTTTTCTCTCTTTTGGTGTTATTGGCTTCTTACCCTTGATTTCCTTCTTCTTCCTTTTTGACAGTCTCTCTTCCCTATCAGTTCTTTCAATAGTAGTAGTAGGAGTATTTTGGATTTCATCAATTGTTCTTTTTCTCCTACTTCTTCTTGTTGTGCTACCTGCAGGAATTTCCTTAGTAGGAGTAATTTGGGTTTCAACATTTATTCTTTTTCTTCTACTCCTTCTTGTTGTACTACCTTCAGGAATTTCCTGAGGTTCCTCAAAGAAATTTCTAACCAGAAATTGTTCCCATGTGTCTTTCTTTTCCTTTAACTCATTTTCAATCAAAATTTTTACAAGTCCATGGTGATATAGATGTGGTTCTACATCTCCTAAGTGTTTCTGAACAGTCACAGCCATTTTCTTCAAGCTATTTAACAGAAAATATGGAAGATTGAGAGCTTGATTATCTAGAAAATTCATTAGTAACCTGGTATGGTACATGTACATGGACCCAAAACGGCCTTCACATGTAATGAATTTCTGAATAACTAGCAGCAAAGTAGCCCATTCCTCTTTCAATGCATGCATAGGAATTCCTCTTTTAAAAACAGTTATGTCCATACCTTGGTTTCGTAAGATTGTTTTCCATGCTTCATCACTGATGCTTTTATTTTTAAACCAACGCTCACCCTCTTGAAGAAGTTCCGTGGCTGTTGCTATAGATGCTTCATTGACCGCAAACTTAAGGTCTCCAATCTCTGCTTCCAAGCCATTAAACGACCTTACAAATGCTTTCGTAACTTCTTTGTGATAACCTCTGAATTTCTGGATAAAACGCAGCCATTTTGCTTTCTTCAATATCTCCCTTATTTGCGGATATCTCTCCATAAACTTCGGTCCTTCCAGTTCTGCTCTTAGCAATTTACCCATTTCTCTTTTCTGCTCTTCACAAATTTGCTTGCGTGAGGGTTCAAATGGAAATATAACGGTTGAATGCACAGGAACGAGCACAATGACTGTGGGAATGTATCATAAAATGGGAATGAGCACCATAAATGGAATGGAGTGAGACTGTGGATAGATATCCGAGAGTGAGAATGAGCACAATGAACGGAATGGAGTGAGACAGAACAGAAAGGGGTTTCGTGAGCATAACAAAGATACGACTGAGAGATTGATAGAATATAATACACTCGGCCGCATTTTGAAATTTGGTGGCTGCGAAGTAAATGTGAACACGTTTCAATCAACGGTTATGAATTTATGCGGCTGTAAGAGTCCTTGGTCAAATCAAATACGTCTCATTGTCACCGGTGGAATATTGAATCATGAGTGAAAATCGGGGGTTTAATGATGAAACTGTTTGAGAATGAATGTGAGAGGATAATATGGAGATCGTGAAAGGTTACAGAATTGTCAATATAATCATTGCACATAATGGATAGAGCTCATGGTTCAGAACTATATAAAAATGTGTTTTTCAATGCTATTTGAAATAAATTTTATTCATACCTTTGGAATCTTTTCCTTTTCCCTTGGTCTTCAACTATTTGCTCTTCATTGGTGTCTCGAATGCTCCATATCTTCATTTTTTATCCTCTCACCTGCATTTTATTTCATAATTATGGAAATAACATCTGACTGTACATTCTTTTTGAAAACAAAGTAGTAGCTGCGGAATCTGCTTCTGGCTGCGGAAACTGGAGTCAGCTGCGGAAACAGATGTCAGCTACAGAAACTGACACAACTATTACTTGGATGAATGGAAATGAACAGATGAAAAATGACCAGATGGAAATGGTCATGAAAAAGATTTTTATTGATGGAATGGAATGAAATGGATAAAATGAAGTGGAATGGAGTGAAATGAAATGAAATGAAATGGAATGAAGTGGAATGAAATGGAGTGGGTGGTGACAAAACTTGTGAAATGAAAGAGAGAGATTTTTTTTGGAAAATATAGAGTGTTAGGTGTTCCTAATTTTCACCCTATATTTTCTGTATAAGACTGCCAATCAATGATTGGTTTTCAGGCTTATACCATTTTTTTATTTTTTTATTTTTATTTTTATTTTTATTTATTTTATTTTTTTTAACTGAAAAGAACAAAAGCTAGGCTGGTGGAGAAGAAGAATTCTTCTGTACCAGCCTGATTGCAGAAATTTCTTGAAACAATTTGACAAAATCCTCTTTTGAGAGTGGCTTATGATAAATTTTCAATCTATGGCCATTCACAATAAGAGGAGTTTGAAACTCATCAATAGTCTTGATTCTTACCGCTCCATTGCTAAAGATCTTGTCAATTTCATATGGCCCAAGCCAATGAGTTTGAAATTTTCCTTGAAAATCTTTAAACTTGGAATCAAATAACAATGCCCAATCTCCTTCTTGAAACTTCTTCTCTTTGATGTACTTTTCATGCCATTTAGCTCTTTGATATTGAACTAGATCAGTTCTTAGAATTGCCTCTTGTCTGATCTCATCTAGCTCATTCAACTGCTCCATTCTATGCTTTTGGGCTTCTGATAAGTCCATCCCCAACTGAACTGCTGTCTTGAAGGTCTTGACTTGGAACTCAATGGGGAGCAAGACTTCTTTCCCATAAACAAGTTCATAGGGAGAATGTCCTGTTGTATTTCTCCATGTAGTTCTGTAGGCCCACAAGGCTTCAGGAAGCCTTTCTTCCCAATCTCTTCTATGTAGATGAACAGTTTTGGTGATGATACTTTCAAGAACTTTGTTGGTAGACTCCACTTGATCATTTGCTTGCGGATGGTAAGGAGTAGATCTTCTATGCTTGATTTTGTATTCTTCCATCAGCTTCTCCACCAGGTTGGATGTGAATTGGCTTCCTTGATCTGTCACAATTTCTCTTGGAACACCAAAGCGAGTAAAAATATCCTCATAAAAAAAATGAACAACTGAATTTTCAGTAGCAGATACTAATGCTTTGGCTTCTACCCATTTAGTAACATAATCAGTACAAACCAATATATACTTCTTTTGCTTGGATGGTGGATTAATAGGCCCAATGAAATCTAAAGCCCACTTTTCAAAGGGTTCAATGAGTACCTGTGTTTGCAATGGCATTTCATTTGAAAGGGTAGGTTTCCCTACTCTTTGGCAGCTGTCACACCTTTTGACATATTGTTTTGCATCTTTGAAGAGGAAAGGCCAATAATATCCTAAAGAGAGGATTTTATAGGCCGTCCTTTTGTCTGCAAAGTGTCCGCCGCATGGTTCATCATGACATGCCTTAAGAATATCAGGCATTTCATCTTCACTGACACATCTTCTGATCACAAGATCTGGCCCTGTTTTAAACAATTCGTTAGAAATCCATGAATATTTTGAACTCTCCTGAATAATTTTTCGTTTTTCACTTGAAAATAAATGTGAAGGCAGTTTCCCTGTAACCAAATAGTTAGCAATATCTGCATACCAAGGAGTTTTAATAGTCACTGCAAACAAGTATTCATCAGGAAACTTATCCTCTACAGGAGAATCTTCTTTAGTATTCTGAATCCTAGACAAGAAATCAGCTACTGTATTTTGTTTTCCTGGTCTATCCAACACATTAATATTGAATTCTTGCAAAAGTAAGAGCCATCTTGTCACTCTGCCATTAGTAACAAGTTTGTTCATTAAATATCTAATTGCAGAATGGTCAGTATGAATAAAAGTTTCATAGCCTGTTATGTAATGTCTAAACTTATTAATTGCATGAACAACAGCTAAGAACTCTTTTTCAGTCACGGTATAGTTCAACTCTGTGGGAGTCAAATTTTTACTGGTGTAATAAATGGCATAAGGAATTAAATCTTTTTGACCCAACACAGCTCCAAGAGCTGTATCTGAAGCATCTGTAGAAATATGGAAAGGAAGTTTCCAATTTTGTCCTCTCAAGATAGGTGCTTCAGATATTCTTGTTTTCAAAGTTTCAAAAGCGGATTGACAATCAGGATCCCATTTAAATTCACAGTCTTTTGTAAGCAACTTGAAGAGTGGAGATGTTATTTTAGTGAAGTTTTCTATAAATCTTCTATAGTAACCAGTAAATCCTAGAAAACTTCTAACATCTCTTTGACAATTTGGAATAGGCAACTTGGAGATGACTTCAACTTTTGATCTATCAACCTTAATCTCATCTCCTGAAATATGATGCCCCAAAACAATACCTTCAGTAAACATCATAAAGCATTTTTCATGACTTAATGAAAGTTTTGTTTCTTTACATCTTATAAAGACTTTTTCCAAATTTTCTAATGCCTCTTCAAATGAATTACCATAAACTGTAAAATCATCCATATAAACCTCTACACAATCATGGATTAGATCAGAAAAAATTCCTAGTACTGCTCTTTGGAATGTTGCGGGTGCATTACATAACCCAAAAGGAAGCACTCGGTAGGTAAAAGTTCCCCATGGACAAGTAAATGTGGTCTTATCTTGATCTTCAGGTGCTACCTGAATTTGATTATAGCCACTAAAACCATCCAAAAATGAAAAGTACTTTTTACTTGCTAATGTATCTAATACCTGATCAATAAAAGGCAAAGGAAAGTGATCCTTCAAAGTTGCTTTGTTCAATTCCCTGTAATCAATGCATACTCTCCATTTACCATTCTTTTTAGGTACTATAACCAAAGGAGAAACCCATCGGCTATCTAAAATTGGATAAATGAAGTTTACATTGAGAAGTTTTGGAGCTCTTCTTTCACTATCTCCCTAAGATTTGGATTCATCCTTCTTTGAGGTTGTCTGATTGGTCTACTGTTTTCCTCAATATAGATATGATGGATGCAAGTCTTAGGATCGATACCTTTCATGTCAGTATACTCCCATGCAAATGCAGTAGAATGTTTTTGCAAGATTTTGATTAGTTCTTTTTGTTGTGACTTTTCCAAATGTTTGTTGATATTCAATGTTTTTCCTGGAAAAATCTCAATAGTAGAACTAGCAAACTCTTCCATAGAGTAAAGAGACATTTGTCTTGATGATAAATATTCTATGTCAGATTCCAACTGAAATTGTGTGGGGTCATATTCTGAAGATGTCTCAAAATTTTCTAATGTGTTCACAATTTGACTATCCTCACTGATTTCAGAAATGGTAAAGACAGGTTGTATAATGTCCTCATCATCGACCCATTCATTGTCTCCTACTTCTGTGATTTCTCTTGCTGGAGGATACAAATTGAATTTATTTGTCGAATTACCATTAGAAATGTACATGTCCCCAGATCTACAACTAATAAAAGCATCAGCTGTGGCTAGCCAAGGTCTTCCTAAAATAAGTGGGTGCCCTCCTAGATTACTCTTGGGAGTCAAAATCATAAAATCTACCGGATATTCCCAAGAATCTAAGGAGACTGAAATATCTTCTAATACACCATCTGGTTTAATAATTGATCGATCTGCAAGTTGCAGTAAAGTAGGTGTAAAAAGAAGGTTAGGAAGTTTTAGTTGGTCCATAGTCTGTCTACTCATAATGTTGATAGCGGCCCCTAAGTCAATCAATGTGTTTGGAATTTCTATCCCATTTATATGTGTCTTGACAATTGGACTTCCTGGATCTACATACTTCTGCATGGTAATTTTCCCATCATAATATCTGCAATCTTTCCTACCAGGTGGATTCTTCTTGTGTCTTTTAGTTTCCTTCCTGGTCTTTTGAAACTCAACTCCTTTATTTTTTTTGCTAGAATAGGAATCTCTCGAATGGCTTGTAGCAAGGGAATCTTGATAAAAACATTCTTCAATTCATTTAGAAAGTCATAGTTAGGCAACAAGATTTGTTTTTCCACCCCCTTGTCAATTTGTAGTCTTTCAGGAAAAGGAGGTGTAGATGAAGATGCGGGTTGCTCAACTATAGGAGTTGTGGATGTTAACTTTTCTTTTTCTTTTTGAATGTTTGAATTTTGAAGATATTCTTCCTCATAACCCTTATTGACTTGAAGAGAATCCTCCTCAGAGGTATCTTGCTCTTGGATATCTATAGAAGGTTTTTCTAAAACTCTACCAGATCTGAGTTGTACATCATTGAGAGGAACAATCATATAGGTAGGAAATTGTTGTCCTTCTACCATGTAAGTATTCTGAGGATTCTTATTGTTAGGATTTGGCAATCGCTGAGCTGGAAGTTGATTTGTCTTTTGTTGGTATGGGAACATGAGTTGAGGATTTGGATTTTGTTGAGAAGGTTGTTGTTGTGGAAATGGCAATGAAAGTTGTGGATTTGGGTTTGGAAGTTGTGGAGCTTGTTGATTTTGAAAAGATGGAGGATATTGATAAAATTGAGCAAATCTTCCATAAGGATTTTGCATCCCTTGTACCCATGGCTGATATGAATTTTGATGTTGGGGCCAAGGTTGTTGCCAAGGATTCCAATTTGGTGGGGTTTGGAGATTCATAGGGTTGTTAAACCCTTGAGTTTGTTGTCCCTGCCAAGGTATCCTTGCGACAAAACAGAGAGATTCTACTGAATTTGGGTCTTCTTGAAAAACAGCTTTGAGTCCAGGAATTGAAGGACAATCCTTGATCTCATGATTCTCTGAGAAAATCATACATGTTTCTAAAACTTTTGCATCCAAGGGACATTCCCTTAAAGCATGTTTCTTCCTACATTTCGGACAAAAGATGGCTAAAGCATTTGTTTCTGCTTTATGCTTGTTTTGGATTTTAAGGGTGTCTAGCTGTTCACTAAGGCTCCCTAAGATATCAGTTTTGAACTCATCAAACATATTACCAATCTCTGCCCTACTTACTAATCCAGTTGCATATTTGTTAGCCCTAATAAGAGAAGAATCCCTAGGCCCTTTTCCTGTTTTAGATTTTCCCCTTGAGAGATGGACACATAATTCTGTTATGTCACGAAGTGGAAGTTGAGAAATGTCTCCTTTCCCCATCATGTTTAAAATATATATCCATTCATCTCTAATGGCTTTTAATATGAGGGATTTCAAGGTTTCATCATCTAAGTTGCTCATCTTTGCTCTTTTCAAGTTGTATTGAAATCTTTCAAGTAATTCTTCCAAATTTTCATCTTCTTTTTGCATCATTTTGAATACCTCATCCTTGTGATTGGTAGGCATACAATAGTCCAAGTATCTATCCAAAAAATTTTGTTTCATATCATTCCAAGTCCTAATAGATTGAGTGGCTAATCCCATGAACCATTTCAAAGCAGATCCCTTCAATGTTGAAGGAAACAGTTTGAGTTTTTGAGAGTCTTCCATACAGTCATAAGTTCGGCACACGACTTCAAACTCAAACAGAAATGTTTCCGGATCCTCACTTCGCAATCCATAAAAATTAGGGAGAACAGATGGTGAGATATTTTTCATTGTTGCATGAGTTTCCTCATCAACTATAGGGAATCCAAACAAGTTGTCTCCTTCCCTATTTCTACCATTATTTCCTTCACCATTTTTATCTCCATTGTTTCCTCCTCTTCTACCTCTACCTCTACCTCCATCTATTACTTCCTCTGCCATGATAGTTTCTTTAGAGTCCTTAAAGTCCTCTAGTTCTTCTATCAAGGAAGGATGAGAGAGAATCTCTTTGTTTTTTAAATGGGATTTAGTAGATGGTATAGGGGAATCCTCTAATTCAGCTGCTCCTTGAGTTCCAAAAATCTTAAGGCTAGGGGTAGATGGTGGTGAATCTGGTATATGCCTTGAAGAAGATGGAGTTGTGAAAATCGAACTCTTGGCTTTAGCTATAAACCTTCCCCTAGAATCTCTTGCTCTATGCATGTCATTTTTTTTATTTTATTTTTTTAAAAGGTTGGGCTAATAATTCTCTTTCTGATCTTCCAGGTCACACTAGGTGCAAGAAGAGAGCATACTTAAGAAATTACTAAACCAATAACCCTCTTTTCTGATCCTCCAGATCACACTAGGTGCAAGAGGAGAGCATACTTCAAGAAGTTATCAAGTTTTCCCTTCTTTTAGAATTTTTGTTTTTTTTTTTTAAGAAATTGGCTACCTAGTTACACTTCCCCGGCAACGGCGCCAAAATGTTTGGTCAATTTAGTGTGTCCTAAATTGCTGCATTTAATTTGTCAATCCGGGAATCGTAAGCTGATGAAGTGCGGCGCATTATATGTGCAAGATAACCTATTTCTTAACTTTTTGTCGTTTTTGGTTTTCTAAGGTGAAATGGAAATTCTAAGATGAAAACAAGTTTGGTTATGTTTGTTCAAGGAAATGATATCCCCTATAATGATTTACCAACTTGAAACTTTAAAAATAAATTTGAAATTTACAATGACAAGACTTGAAAGAGAATGAAAATGTGCTGCTGAAATGAAAAGGTGTTGCTAGTCTAATAAATCAAAACAGTGAACTATTGAGCATGAAAACCAAACTATTCTTGCTGCTGACTAAACACAAAAGAAACTATGCTTAAGGAAATTCAAAATTGCAACAAAATAAATCTAAATCAGATTACATCAATTTATCTTGTGATCCTTCATCATTAGTCCAGCTATGATTTTCGGAAGTAATCATAAACAACTTGAGTAACTGATATCTAACTTGCAGAAAGTAAACTAATATCAAACCATACATTTATGATTCAATCCCTCACCATCAGTCCAGCTGTGGCTTTCGGAGGCAACTAAAGATGTCATGCACGATTTAATATATCTAATTTTACAAAAAGGAAACTAATACTAAACTACACATTTCATAATACAATCCCTCACCATCAGTCCAGCTGTGGCTTTCGGAGGCAACTGAAGATGCTATGAGCAGCTTAATATATCTAAATTTGCAGAAAAAAAACTAATATTAAACTACACATTTCATAATACAATCCCTCACCATCAGTCCAGCTGTGGCTTTCGGAGGCAACTGAAGATGCTATGAGCAGCTTAATATATCTAAATTTAACTACTGAAGCAAAGAAGCAAAACTGAAATGAACAAAGCAATACTGAAATTAAACAGAAACTATGAAAAGCAAATTAGCAGCAGAACAATGTTAGTTCCATGTCATTAGTCAAAAAGCTATAAAAATGCCCGGGCTGCCTATCTATAACCTGAAACAAGAACACTGATCAGTGATTAACAACATAAAACATGAAAGACAGAAGTGAAATGGAAATTATGGAAGTTCATAAACAGAAATGAAGCAAATGCAATGTATAAACATATGAATGGATTATGGCACAATGAGCTTTAAATAAACGAAATGAGAACTTTACACTAATGCACAAAACCTTAGCTGAGCAGGGGCCCTCTACACCAGCCTTGGCAACGATCTTCAAATACGAATTTCGGTTGAAAACAGAGTCTTCTTATATTAAAAAGCAGTCATTACAGAAAGGTGATGTTACGGCACAAGTGCAGCGTAATCACACTACAGAGCAGACTAATAAAAGATAACAGAGACTAACATCGACTAACTCTATATGCGTATGCAAACGCATTATATATAACAAAAGAAATATAACTATCTCCTAAAGTTCATGCTGGTGGAGAGCACGTAGACCATTACGTCCACGGATCTAGGATCATGGCCGTGTTGGAAAGTAAATCTACGAGGAGTGGATGCTTGAATTCGACTAAGGAGCCATGTACAGATGTCGATTTATCCTCCGCAACTTAGAAACGGTCGTATGAATCTTCATGTGACACGAAACAGAGTCCTGCCAACATGAGACTCTATGGTTGACTTCCATGTGGACGCCTTTGACCGCGGCTTCTTTGGATGAGTTTTCTTGAACCAATAGGACACGAACCATGTCCACGTCATTCCTGACCTGCCCATGTGGCTCGTTTTCCTTGTAGACACATGTAGCATAGAGTTTCACAAAATAGCTGCGGAAAGTTGCAGCAGCTGCGGAAAGTGGCAAGATTCCGCAGCTGAATGAAAAAAATCTAAATCAAATAGCAAACACAAAAATATAATTAAAAACCATGTTAGATGCTCTTTTTCACATGATATTGACAACTTGGGAGGTTCAGGTGAGTGAAAAAGGTATAGAAAAGTGTATGGAAAAGATGCAGATTTGAGACTCAACACGATCTGACCAAATATGGCTTCTGATTTGTTGCATGAAAATTTTAGTGGAAGCTAGTGAAGATGAATTTCACAATCACATACACTTAGTACTCCCTCATCTAGACATCTCATCAAAAAGTTGGCGTGTCAGTTCTATTTTTCCACATTTGGCATACATATATTTGAGAGAAATCCCCACTAAAATATCAGACACAAATCCTATTCTAATATTATAAGAATGAATCCACTTACCCCATTGCACAACTGCTAACTGGGCACACACTGGGAGCACGTTCACCATGGTGACAGAGTGAGGTTTAATGCATGCCAGTTTCATTCATCTAAGCAACATCAAGGCTTCATTTTCATTCTCATTGACCAAGTTTCCAATAATCAAATCATGGCATTCCAGGAGACCACATCCCTTTCAATAATTTTATCAAAGACAAGACACACAATATCTATGCTCCTACACTTTTCATACATATCGATGAGTGAAGTTTCAACAAAAACATCTAACTCAAACCCACTTTTAGTTATGTAATCATCGATCCACATGCCTTTGTGCAGATCTCTTAAATGGGTGCAAGCATGGATGACACTCACAGTAATAAACCAATCGGGCACAACATATTATTTTCACATTTCATCAAACAGTCTTTTTGACGCCCTCTTCCAGAAGTCGGGCCAAACTCGTCAAACCCTCCTACACTAGAGCTTCATGAAGTCGCAGGGATAGATCCGCAAATTCATTTTCTACTGCAGAACTAACTAACTGGAAAAAAAACCCGAAAACCTCAGCAAATTCAATCTCATTACTCACTGGAAAAAAAATCCCCAAAAACTCAGCAAATTAATCTCATTTTAGTTTAAAAACCAAAGACAAAGAGAAAATGGCTCCAAAGCCCACAGAACGCGTGGAATTTTGATGCCATAAATTTACATTAACATGTAAAATGTGCCCCTCTCTCTCTCTCTCTCTCTCTCTCTCTTTGGTTTCTTTTTGACTTGGTGTTGGTTTACAATAATCGAATTTTGTGGCGATGACAGCAAAAGGAATTTGGAAATGTTGTATGGCAATATACCATTGATATTTCATTTTTTTAAGCTTTTCTTTTATTTTTTCCTCCATCATTTTGATTTTTATCTTTACTTTAATGTGGTTTTGATTTGGTTATCATTCTTTTCCCTCTTACTTGATTTCTACACATTTGATTTACATTTGTTCATTTAATAATCTTTCTTTGTAAATATTTATGAGGTGTAATAATTTGAAGAGAATTTTTTTATTTTTATATAAATATATATATATATATATATATATATATATATATATATATATATATATATATATATATATATATATATATATATATATATATATATATATATAAGAAAATGGAAAATTAGATTAATTCATCTTTTAAGCTATTTTTAAGATTTATAATGGTTGTATAATTTTTCTAGAAGTTTTCACCTTTCTTTTAAATAAATAATATTATAATTACATTTTTAAACATTCATTTCATTGAAGAGATTTTTAAAAATTCACTATTATATCAAAGCATAAGAACATATAGAAATATTTTTATAATTAATTTTTTATTACATGGGTTATAATTATTTCTAACATGTATTCACGAATGTGGAAAAGTATCTCTTGAGTATTTTCGCATGGAAAATAAGGGTTAGCTAAACAATTTGTTATTAGTGTTGATGGGTATTTGGCTAGTTTTACACTATCAAATGCCTAGATCAAATCTCTTGAGTAAAGTGTGTCAGTCCACACTAACAATTTTATTGTGGATGTCATACATGAATGTGGGGAAACAACCCTTTTTTCTCTAAATTTTAACACTGGATATGGATTCATAGACCCCCTTTATCTCTGAATCCATCTGCAGTGTCAAATTTTAGTGAAATGTAACAGTTTAATATCAAAATTGCAATGTTCCATTTCCGGAGTGACACAATTAAAAATGACTAGCATAAATGACTAAATCATATACTTCTTTTACTTGTTAGTTGGTCATATTTTTATTCTTAGACTATAGTGCTCATTTACATTAATCATTTTTTATTTTGTCACTTATTATCTAGTCATAAATTTAGTCATGGACTAAATCAATCATTTAAGTTAGTCATTTTTAGTTGGGTTACTTATTATCTAGTCATTTATTTTATCCCTATACTAAATTAGTCATTTAAGTTAGTTATTTTTAGTTAGGTCACTTATTATCTAGTCGTTTATTTTATCCCTAGACTAAATTAGTTGTTTAAGTTAGTCGTTTTTAGCTGGATCACTTAAAATTTTTCAAATTTAGTAGTAATTCACTTGAAATAGTTGTGGTGACTAAGTTTTTTAGCCACCTAGTCATTAATTTCATCATTTTCTACTAGTGAATAATAGCGCAAGGTCGAGACTCATACACAGCATGTCACTTCCACAAGTATGGTTGGCATAATAATACATCACAAACATCAAGAGGAGCAATGTCACATAATACCTCATCTGTGAAGGACTTGTTGTTGTAGGGAAGGCGGCACTATTGGTTGATGTGGAGATCTCGTCCTTGGTGAAGGCACCTGATTGTGTGTGGATGTGGGTGTGTTGTGGTCAGTGAGCCCAGCCACTTCACAACCTCCATTGAAACGAAATTATTTTGGCTCCCACTATAGACAATGAATTGTAGCGAGGAACCCTTTACCCACATTTGGGAGTGGAAGAGACACTCCTCCTCCTCTGTATATTATGATTCCTCCTTATGGATCTTCGCAGTGGCAACAGTGGCATTGGGCTCCGCATCAATAATCTGCTTCCCTTTTTCATTCACCTTTCCGGGTTCTGATTCAGATTCGGAGCATGCATATGATTCAGAAACCCTCATCTTTGCCATCAGTGACTATTTGGCCCGACACTCACTTGTGTTGTGAGTGGAGCTCTTATGGAACTCACACCACTTTCTCATGTCCTTCTTTGGCTTCGTGGTGTTTTTCTTTGCTTACGGCTTTGGCAGGTTTTCTTGGGCCACCATGCCTTAGCTTTTTCCTTTTTTCTATGGTTTGGGGGCACCTTTCCCTTTCTTTTGATTCGTAGATCCAAATTCTTTCTTCTTCTGTTTGAATTTCTACTCCATCTTGGCAACATACCGGTATGACGTACCATGCGAGGAGATATCGAGGAACTCCATTTTCTCCTGAATGTATCTGTGCAGACAACTGCAATACTTTAGCACCAATTTTTTCTCTGAATCTTTGATACCCAACTTTGTGCACAAGGTATGGAACATATTCATCATCTCATGCACATCTTGATCCTTTTGCTGCCGCAGTGTGGTCCATTGTATGTACTTGTCCTCATAGCTCCCCACGGGATAATATTGTTCCTTGATGGAGTCTCAGAAATAATTCCAAGTGGGTACAGCTGAGAACATAGAGGGTTTTGTCTCATCCTTTTTCTCACAATAGGTTTCCCACCAATCCTTAACATGGGGGTAACTTTAAGGAGTGCAAAAATAATCTTCTCCTGGTTGAAAAAGTCATGAATCGAAAAATATCCTTCTAATATATTCAACCATCTATCTACAACATCTGCATCTATTTGGCCCTCAAATATGGTAATGCAAAATTTTACTTGTACCTTAAATGGAGTTGCGCCTCCAAAGTGGCTATTGGATTCAGATACATCGTTGGTGAGTAATCTTTGAAGGATCTAGGCAAAGTTATCCATCATCGTGTTCCTTTTTTTTTCAAGGGCCTCCTCAATAAATATTTTAATAGAACCTCCTTCTCCCTTATATTTATTTTCATCCCCCATGGGTGGATTTTTGGGTTTGCGAGGCTGATCTTGCAAAAGTTCAACCAAATCAAGCCCTAACTCCTTATATCCCGACCTTGTTGGGGACATGCAAAGAAGGATCGAGAAAAAGCAGACCACTCTGATACCATTGATCCAGATTTATGCAGGAACGCAATAGAACACACATATAACCATGAATACAAATATGCAATAGAAATAACACTTCATTTCATTAATAACAAAGAACTGAATTTTTCTTGCAGACATAATGGAAATAAACTAGGTAAGGCGTTGGTAGCTTATCTCTGAGAATGAATGTGGTGGCTACAGGCCTCTTAATTGTGTTACAATGAAGCTCTAGGGCCTATTTATTATTTATAAACAATGGAAAACCATAAACATTCAAAAACTTAACCCTAGGAGATGATGCGCCAAAACTATGAGCCCCGTTTGGGTAAATTGATGTTCCAACTTCCCGGGTACGTAATTTTGGCATACGATCTCCATTGGACGCACACCATACCTCTTTAGAAATATCTATCTAAGAACTAAAAATTTAATTATGAGTAACACTAGCCCATGGACCCATGTTCCTACCGGTTTTCCCAAAAAACGTCGTTTAGGGCCTCAAAATGGCTTTGGAAGTTCAGGACCCGAAAAACTGCTAAAAATAGTAAGTTGTACTGAAAATGAAAAACTAAAAGAACTAATGGTGGGGGTTCAAATGGAATAGGTGAGTGGCCACCAATATCCACCTGGACCATTAGGGCCTCAAAAAGGCTCTGGAAGTTCATGACCCGAAAAACTGCTAAAAATAGTAAGTTGTGTTGAAACTGAAACACTGAAAGAATTGATGGTGCGGGTCCAAATGGAATAGGTGGGTGTCCACTGATATCCACCTGGATCACTTTTGGTATGAATCCCAATAGAAGGAATTTTTTGAGTTGAATCATCGCTTATGCTCTGCACCAGTGCTCACATTACCAGACCTGCAAAAGCCATTTGAGATTGAGACAAATTCCTCTGAATATGCTATTGGTGCAATTCTTACTTAGTAGGGGCATCCAGTGGCATATCACAGTGAAAAAAATTCATATATGGTCTGAAAGTATCCACCCTATAACAAAGATATGTACTTAATTGTGTAGGTATGTTGATAATGGAAGCATTACTCTCTGGGAAAGGAAATGGCAATCCACACAGACCACTAGCCCCTATAGTTCATACAGACATAAGGGGAGTTGCATAACAATCACCATCATAAATGGTTCACATACCTACAATGGTTACATTTAAACATTAAGTACAAGAATGTAATATTCCCGAAAGGGAAAAACAGCAATATAGTGCAAAATGTTGGAACAATATTGCAGATCTTCATTTATAAAGTAAGAGGCCAATATGGAGACCTTTCATATGTTATTTCATCAGCAAAATATGTGTAAGAAATGGCCCATAAGATGCATAACATGAAATCTAAGCCTCCAATGAACAAAACCCCTCAATAAGAGGTGTTGCATGCATGTAGAAAAGCTAGAAGACCGTTACAGCGTTATTTTATTAGCTCTGCTACAAAAAATGATTATACATCAGATCTAGAGCTTATATGTGCCTCAAAAGATAGATCTATATCATATCTCAACACTATACAAGCTCCTCTAAAGAACCCCTCAAGGGTTTTCGGCAAAACACCAAGTACAAGATGTAGATCTGAGATCTAAGATTGCAGATCTACTGAAAAGTACAGATCTGGAAAGTGTGGTTGATATGATATGATCAATAAAATAGCCTCCTCCAATAGATCCTCAAATTGAAAGAGAGATCCCCATCACTTGAAAATCAGCACTTCAAATGGTGTGCTAAACCACCCTGCAACTCCTCCTACAGAAATAACGTAGATATGGAAGTAAACTACGTTGTAGGGATCAAAATAAGGTTGGCCTAATGACAAGATCTGAAAATAAGCTCAAAGCCCTTCAATATTGTCCTCCCAATGAAGTAGAAACCTCCTCCACTGAAAATGAGCAGTGAAATGGCCTAGATCTAGAGATCTAGTCTCCACTTGCTGCAGCTTGCAAAAACAACCAAACCCTCAACAGGATCTGCGTTGTAGTTGAAAGAAGAAGCTTGGCCTTAAGTGAGATAGTGGAAAATGTAGTGCAAGACTCCTCCAAGATATCCTCAATGGAAGAGGTGGGATTCCCGATCAGGAACACCCTGTGCTAAAGAACACTTTATCTCAGCTAAATAGTAAGAGAAAGATATATGTCTAAACAGACCATATATTCACAAATATAATATACATCAACAACATTCATATGGCTGCCATCCTCTTCCTTAAATAGAATATGAGCTTGCAAACACTAAGCCCCATCCAAAAAGATCACTACATTCACACAATGCATCTCCATCTAAAACCGCGTTGTCCCTCATTGATGGCCACTTCTCCATGACAGCATTGTTGATTTGGTCAAGGTTGACCCAGTCAAAGTGATCCAGCCCTTTTCACACCAAGGGTGCTTCAATTAAGCTGCCAAGGTTTGTCTCTTTCACATTTGGCATTGATTTATTCATTATTAAGGAGAATTTTGGACCTCCCTTGCCCTTTTATTCTTTAAACAAAGCAATAAAACAAAATTGAATATTCCAATTAGCTCATGACTAATTGGGAATATTACAGTCCTCCCTTCCCAAATGTTTCTTTTCCTCAAGAAACTGACAAGGTGAGAGCTGCAACTCTTTCCTTCCTCCATTGGTGACACCAACATGTGATAATCTTCCTTCATAAGCCAAGTGTTCACCAATCCATCCCTCCATGAATTGCTCCTGCAAAGTTCTCATGATATTCAAATAATCCATCCCATAAGGAGACAATAGTTCAGATGAAACAAACATGGTTTTCCCAATGTTCTCCCTGAAACATGTAGCATAATGAACATGGAGAAACTCCATCCCATAGGGCACATACATACCTCCCATCCTCCCTCCATATATTCCCATAAAGAGTACAAGTACAGCATCCATGTATGGGATCAAAATTAAATACATACAAATAGAAATTTGTGCATATGGAGGTGGGTCATAGTCCCACATGTGGAACCAATGCAATAAATCTCCTGACTGCCTCAGATAATGATGTGGTAAGTGGTTTCCCCACCACTTATTTGCTGCCCAAGTTACCTCACCATGGCTGAAAGTGTGAGATATGTTTGGTGCTGTTGGAGTGCACCCATCATGTTACAAAATCATCTCCCTTTTTCCTCCAAGGGAGTGGCCATGTTCAGAAATTTTTGTGGCCCAAAGTTGGCCATGAATTTTATATGGTATAGTGCTCCTCCTTGGAGATATGGCCTGCATAAACATAGTAAAATAATTCATATGTTCATCAAATAAAACATTATATACACAAGCATATCTTTCACCAAAATTCCTCCTTAAACAAATGGAGTGGTGCATAGATCTATCTCCCCTCTCAAAATAAGAAAGAGGTGGCTGAATTAACTCCTTTATAGAGTTATGTTTTTGTCCCAACTCCACATGGTTCATGCACCTTTGAAAATTTTGATCATATAGTTCTCCTTCAAATCCCTTCCAAGTGTAGCTTCTCATGATGATGTTGTAGAATATCATGGAATATGTGTGGCTGAAAAAGAACTCTTCATAAGCTCTTTGTAGTAACTTCTCCTTGATCTTGGAGGCTCTATATAAGAAGATCCTACCATGATAATAGATTACTCCTTCTTGGACTGAATATCCCTCTTCATGTAGCTGGTCATCAAGTATCATGCATGTGTGAAGATCCTTGGAATAATCCACAAACAGTTGAGATTTCCAATATGGATCAATCTCCCATAGTGACAACACTGATGATCTATCAAAAATAATGGTTGTCATATGGCTTCTCTCCTCCTTGACATTTACCATGCCAAAGGTATATGATGGAAGGTTGATATCCCCTCCTTGCTGCCCTTCTTGCATGTGCACATGCTCAAGTAAATATTAAGGCTTTTGAATGTTAGTCTCCCATGGGATGCTATCATCTATCCAATATCTATTTGGTTTAATCAAAGCATGCATGTGTGGGCACCATATCCTACCATGTATGGAAGATTTCTCTCTAAGTGAGATCATCTTATGAGTCTCCATAGCCAAGGAATGGTCTCCTTGCCCCTTGATGGTGTCATCTTCCAATCTTGCAACATTTACTCTCAGTGCAATATGAGATGAGAGAGTGGAAAATGGTGATAGTGGAAGGATATCTCCCTCCTCCTTGAGCTCACCCAGAACTCTTAGTGTTGTATTTTGGTCTTCTAATGCTCCCATACTTCCTGGATCTATGAAAGGAGCATCAATATGTGAAACATATTTCACCAAATATGAATCAGGTGGTCTCCCAGAGGGTTTAACACAAGATAAATATGTTTCATGGATCATCCTCATGTGCATAATAGATGGGATCATTGTATCCCTACTTCCACTGTGCAAATTCATCTTTGTTTCTTGTGTGGAGGTTTTATGACAATTGGGTATCACTTAATGATGCAAGAGTGCCTCTAATTGGAGCAATTGCTCCATCCTCACCTCGAGTTGGTGGTGGATCATCTCCTGTTGTTCTAGCGTTGTGACCCCTCCCTTGTTCTTCTTCTTCTTCCTCCTCATCATCTGAGAAGATCTCTATATAATGTGCTTTTCTAGCTGCACATCTATGTCTAGGTGCCCAAGCTTATTGTAAAGTGAAGCAAAGCTTCCTTCTTCTTAGATCTCTCCAGACATCATCATCAAGAGGTTTTTTGTATTGACTCTCCTTTGACGGAGTAGCCTTTTCTTCTTTTCCCTTTGATGGAAAAGAGGGCTTACGCTGAAATGTTTCCTTTGCTTTTGGCAAGGCATCTTGAAGGTCTCTAGCCCTTTCGATGGCATCATGTAGCGTATTGGGCTTGGTAGACTTAACCAACCCATGAAGAGGTTCATCTAACCCATCAATGAACATGTACACCCTTCTTGTTGCAGACAAATTAGGAACCATAATAGAAAGTCTTAAAAAGTCACAGATGTAAGTTTCTACATTACCTGATTATTTCAACTTTGCAAGGCTCGTGAATGGTGCTTCAGGATCTCTTCTATCAAATCTTTCCACCAACCTTCTAGTGAACTTTGAATAAGCAGTCACATTAGCATGACCCAATGTAGACAAGCCATGGAACCACCAGTCATGTGCTTCACCTTCAAGGTTCAACGCTGCAATCTTAATGGCTTCCATTTTTGGAAACTTGTTCAACTGAAATTAGATGTCAATTTTTTCTACGCAAGATTTGGCAGTACACTTGGATGACCCATCAAAATTTGGTAAAAATAATCTACCCATAGTGTGATGTCGATCATGATTCTGAATTAATCCACCACTTCTATGATGATGCCTTGGTCCTCTATTGTCCTTTATTTGACAAAAATTCTGAAAAATCAAGTGATATTTGAACCTCTGAGTTTGAGATTCATACTCCATAAAATAGTCTTCAAGGGATTCTTGCTCCTAAAACCCTTCATTTCCAATAGCCAAAAATGTAGGCATGGTAGATCGTTGGGAAACTTGTGGTTGATGCACTGGTTGATCATTCTAGTGGTGATACATGCCAGATCCTTCTCCATGATGAAATCCTTTAGGATATTCCTTGAATCTATCCATCCTCATTTCTTTGTTCTCTCTAGCAATGTCTTGCATGGCTCTAAGAAGGATCTTAGGGAACTCCTCTTCATCTTCACCTCCAGATAAAGGGGTTTTACCCTTGTCTTCTTTGTCATTTGAATAATAAAATCTTCTGTGGCTTCTTCTTTGATACCTCTTTTCTCTATCAATAAGAGTCTCTTCTTCTTCAGATGACATATTGGCTTTCAAAATGCACAAGTTGTGCCAAGATTATGCTCTGATACCACTGTAACATTCACAAATGGGAAAAGCAGGAATATAGTGAAAAAAATTTGAACAATATTGCAGATCATCATTTATAAAGTAATAGGCCAATATGGAGACCTTTCATATGTTATTTCATCAGCAAAATATGTGTAAGAAATGGCCCATAAGATGCATAACAGGAAATACAAGCCTCCAATGAACAAAATCCTCAATAAGAGGTGATGCAAGCATGTAGAAAAGTTGGAAGACCCTTACAACGTTATTTTATTAGCTCTGATATAGAAAATCATTATACATCATATCTATAGCTAATGTGTGCCTCAAAATATAGATCTATATCAGATCTCAGCACTATACAAGCTCCTCTAAAGAACCACTCAAGGGTTTTCAGCAAAACACCAAGTACAAGATGTAGATCTGAGATCTAAGATTGCAGATCTATTGAAAAATACAGATCTGGAAAGTGTGGATAATCTGATATGATCAATAAAATATCCTCCTCCAATATATCCTCAAAGTGAAAGGTAGATTCCCATCACTTGAAAATCAGCTCTCCAAATGGTGTGCTAAAACACCCTACAACTCCTCCTACAAAAATAACGCAGATTTGGAAGTAAACTATGCTGTGGGGATAAAAATAAGGTTGGCCTGATTCCAAGATCTGAAAATAAGCTCAAATCCCTTCAATATTGTCCTCTCAATGAAGTAGAAACCTCATCCACTGAAAATGAGCAATGAAATGGCCTAGATCTAGAGATCTAGTTTCCACTTGCAGCAGCTTGCAAAAAAAACCAAATCCTCAATAGGATCTATGTTGTAGCTGAAATACTAAGCTTGGCCTTAAGCCAAATACTGGACAATGTAGTGCAAGACTCCTCCAAGAGCTCCTCAATGGAAGAGGTGGGATTCTCGATCAGTAATACCCTCTGCTAAATGGCATTTAATCTCAGCTAAACATTAAGAGAAAGATATATGTCTAAACAGACCATATATTCACAAATATAATATACATCAACAACATTCATATGGTTGCCATCCTCTTCCTTAAATATAGTATGAGCTTTCAAACCCTAAGCCCCATCCAAAAATATCACTACATTCACACAATGCATCTCCATCTAAAACTATGTTGTCCCTCATTGATGGTCACTCCTCCATGACAACGTGTTGATTTGGTCAAGGTTGACCCAGTCAAAGTGATCCAATCCCTTTCACACCAAGGGTGGTTCAATTAAGCTACCAATATTTGTCTCTTTCACATCTGGCATTGATTTATTCATTATTAAGGATAATTATGGACCTCTCTTGCCCTCTTATTCTTTAAACAAAGCAATAAAAAAAAATTGAATATTCCAATTAGCTCATGACTAATTGGGAATATTACAAATAAGGGCAGCACCAATAATGTTTCAGAATGCCTCAGCCAACCGTCGGTCATGGCGCCAACCACTGTGCTCGACTCTTCTATGCACGAGACTTTGGGGTGGCCAGACCTTTACAAATGAAATCTAGAATTCGACAACACATACTAGACGCCCCTGGAAGAAAAGAAAGTTCCAAAATTTCACCTCCAGGATGCACTGTTATGCCACTTGGGTTACCTTTTTGTTCCTCCAATCGAGCATGCCAATATGATTTGGGAGGCGCACTAGAGTCGGGTCACTAGACATTTCGAAGTGGAGAAAATAGTGGCAGTTATGTATGTTGGTAAAATACTGAGAGGGGAGGGGGGGTGATTCAGTATTTACAAGAATCACAATATTTTAATTTTTTCCTTTTACTGATTTCTATACGCGACTTTGATTAGTCCAACTAGCATATGTATGTGATTATCTTAAAAGAAACTTGTCTATACCCAAAAAAAAAAAATGTTTAGATAAATATTCAAAACATTCTTTAGCCCAGATCATTAGTTATGCATTAGATATTTAAGCAATAAACATGTGCAGTAATAACAGAATAAATCATCACACATGAACACCAAGATTTAAGGTGGAAACCCAAGTCGGGAGAAAACCACCACTACTGTCATCTTTGTCTTCAATATTTATTATATAGAAACCTGCTTACAATGTTGTACTGATGCAGACAAATATTAGTACGTAGGCATCTACCTGCAGAAGGCTGCAACCTTTTCTCATTCTCCAACTGCTACTGGAAGGGAGCTCCAACCCCCTGATCTCATTTACCATCCGCTACTGAAAGGGAGCTACAACCCCTTGATCAAAACACCAGCTTCTACTATCAGGAAGTTTCTACTTCCACATTGAAGGCTTCAACCCTCAGACCCACTGCAGACCACGTTTCATCAATTTTCACACTGAATCCAATAGCTTCAACACAACTCAATATATAGATCAATACTAAAAAACATAACCCAAACTTTAAACAAAACATTTAGATCATTGTAAATAGAACATAATAATAAACCCAGACTTTTCAATCAAAATGCAAAACCAAATTCAACCTTGATCATTCATCTCATTAAAAGCATACACTACTTCCCTTTACTGTAACTAGCTTGTATACGTGCCTTCCTTCACACCATCCTGTGTATAGATTTGTGAATACTGAATTTCCATAATTTGATCAAACTCAGAAATAGATCTGAGGCTTTCAGTCCTATATCTTTTCATATTTGCAGAATCCTTATTCAGTTAGCATCATTAATCATATTTAATCACTCATTGATCAAATTTGTATGTATTCAACTAGCAGTGTATACAGTATTCAAACAACCTAGATCTACATGAAGACTTCATTGACAGATAGCAAAAATATAGCAGCAATTAACAAATAACCTTTCCATCAAGCTTCAGAAAACCCTAACTTCCATCCACACTTTTGTTGAAACAACCCCATGTGTATACACTCTTTCACCGTGACGAACGAGCATATATATCTGTAAATATTAATATTGCAGAAATTTCCAGATCTATAGACTTACCCGGAATTTTACACTTCACTTCAGCAAACATGCATCAAGTCATAGATCTAAACATCTCATCAATAGATCAAGCAAATACATATTCACTTCAGGTCTAGAGATCCCGATCCATCAGTGTATCCATGGGTGCATCATAAATTCATATCTACCAATAAACAGTAACCCATTTTATGCAAATATACTTCAGAGAAAAGTATTCAATTAAAACCCTTACTCATGCACTCACTTGCACTATGATATTCTTCTCCTTTTATAGGTTTAGCCTTTACCAATACCATGAGCCAAATCCACACAAGTGTCGATGGTATTCTTGAACGAAATAAAATAGAGGACATTGCACTCAATATTGTGGGCTAAAACCATGGTAATGCCTCCTGATATCATAATTTTAGAGGGCAAAGGGCATACGTGACTTGGATTGTTCTGTTCTGTGTGTATACATAACTTGGTCTGCACGAAATCGAGTATAAAAACTTCAATATGAATATTAACCACCTTCTGCTGGACTTATACCCTTCTTCTACTAGACCTTCTGCTAAACCACTGTGCTTCTCCACAATTCATATACTTCAGCATTTGCAAGAGATTTTCCATCAAGGACAACATATGCAATCATAAGAATCATATTTCCAACAATCTCCCCCTTTGGACTTGATGGCAACCATGTTGGATTTTGATTACCAACAACTTGTAGATGCATAAACATTATTCAAACACCAAATACTCTCCCCCTTTGACATTAAGAGCAAAGGGCGGACAAATTCTCCCCTTGGGCACATGTGGAGGCGTCAGATTTTCAATAGAACACATGACTCTTTAACTCAACAGAGTATGACCTTTCCTATCACCAAGGACACAAAATTACATCAATAATCCAACCAAGTGAATTTACATATTGACTCAACAACCCAACCAAGTGGGTTTACATATTTGAACAAGTTCATAAAGACAATATTTACATTAGAGGTCTCAACATGACCTTTATATCAATTTACATATATGACTTTTTATAACCATGACCAAATAATATCAACCAGGAGATCATAACATAGAAACCAATCTTAATTTCAACAATGCAGTCTTCTCAGCAAGGAAAATGCTCCCCCTAAACTTGTGCATCATGAACATGCTCAACAACCAATTCATCAAAGCATTTTCATCAAGGAGATAAATATCAAATGAACATTCTTTTGGCTTCAAGTCTGGCTACAAGTGCAAATATTTTTTCAAAGTCTATACCTTCTTGTTGAGCATACCCTTTACAAACAAGTCTAGCTTTGTTTCTAATAACATCTCCATTATCATTTAACTTGTTTTTGAATATCCATTTTGTTCCAATAACATTTTTATAATGAGGTCTCGGAACCAATTCCCAAGTATGTTTCTTTTCAATCTGATCAAGTTCTTCATTCATGGCCTGAATCCAACATTCATATTTACTAGCTTGATTTACATTCTATGGTTCAATAGTGGATAAGAATGCCAGATAGCTGGGGGATCCTACAAGAGTTCTTCTTATTTGGACACATGATCCATTTTCTCCCAATATTTGAGATTCTGGATGATTCTTTTGAACATACCTGGATCGAGCCTTTTCTGATATATCTTCTTTTGGTGCTTCATTGGGTTCTCCTTCTATATTGTTGTTATTTGATGGGGGAAAATATACACCATCATCATCATCGTAATTTTTTGTTGTTATTTCCCTTTTGGGAGTTGTGAGAGACTCATCAATACATTCAAAAATCTTCTAAAGTCTTTTATTGTAACATTTATATGCTTTACTTCTAGAAGAGTAACCAAGAAATATTCCTTCATCTGCTCTAGGCTCAAACTTACCAAGTTTTTCATTATTGTTTTTGATAAAAAATTTGCTTCCAAAAACTCTAAAATGCTTCATAATGGGAATATTACCATACCAGAGCTCATAAGGAGTTTTATCACTATTCACACGAACATGAGCCTTGTTGAGAATATTTACTGCACTATGTGCTACTTATCCCCAAAATGTATCGAGAGTTCCAGATTCATCTAGCATAGCACGAGCTATCTGTTGAATTTTTCTAATCATTCTTTCTACCACGCCATTTATTTTTGTAGTTCCAGCTACAGAAAACTATCTTTTTATGCCATATTGTTCATAGAAATTAAATAATTCATCTGATATGTATTCTCCTCCTTGGTCAGATCTAAGACATTTGATTTTTAGATCTATTCATTTTAAACCAAATCTTTGAATATCTTAAACTTTTCAAACACTTCATCTTTATGTTTCAATAAACTGATCCAACACATTCTAGAAAAGTCATCAATAAATAGAATATAGTATTGTTCTCCACGAGGTGAATTTTTTCTTACAGGACCACATAGATCAGTATGTATAAGTTCAAGAGTCTTACTTTCTTATCCTTATTTACCCTGGTTTGTTTACCGAATTGGCATGATTTTCATAAGGTACTTTCAGGTGGAGTGATGTTGGGTAGATCACGAACATCTTTGAGTCTGCTAGATTTGCTTCTTTGAGAGAAGCTCAAATTTCCCAATCTTCTGTGCCATAACCAATTTTCTGTATATTTACCTAAATAGGATTTCTCTTGTCCACATTTCAATATATACAAATTTCTTGGTGTTCTAGTTCCTTTTATTATGGTTTTCCATGTGTCAAGTTCATGAACTACACATTATTTTTAACTAAATACAGCTTCATTTCCTTGATCACACATTCGACTCACACTCAACAAGTTATAATTTAATCCATCTACATACATAACATTATTATATTTAACCTTTTCTTTTAGAAAAACAAATCCTTTACTCTTAATGATAACAGGAGAGTCATTTCCAAAAGTAACATTATTTTCCTTCTCTAATGCATTGTATGAAAGAAGTTTATTTTTATCACCTGTCATGTGTTTTGAGCATCCGCTATCAATGTCCAATTGATTTTCTTCTCCTTCTGCAAATAAATTTGTGCCACATCTTTCAAACTGTAAGTCCTTCTTTCTCCATACCTTGGAGCTTGTGGGTATTTGTTCTTTTGGCTGAATTTTGCTCCTGCATTCAGATTATTCATGTCCAAATTTATTGCAATAAGAAAATTCAATTTCATTTTGAAGAGGAGAGAAGTTGTTATAAGTATTCTTCTTTATTCCTGTCTCATTTCTTTACTTTCTTTCTTTTCTAGTCATGATGGTTTTGTATGCAACGCATTGAGCAACTTTATGACCAAAATTATGACATGAGAAACATTGTCCATTAAATAATAATTTTCTACTATCACGGAACATTCTATTGATGTTTACTTGTTGATAGATATTTCGTTTATTTCTCATCCTTGAATTAAAGTGGTCATGTTTTACTTGGACATAATCTTTGTTATTTTTCTTAGCGACGAAGTGCTGATGGATGGCTCTAGCTACATTCAGATAGCTTGTTGTTGAATATTGAGAAGATTCTCTGATATATCCAAGACCTGTCTTTAAAATAGGAGAGCATTGCACCTTGATAATTTCATCTAAGGTTTCAGATCCTTTAGCAAATCTAAGATTTAAAGTTTCCACTTTCTCAATTTCCTTTCTTAGACTTACTATTTCACATTCTAATTTCTCATTGTGCTTCTCCTTTTCTATAAGTTGATTCTTTAGAGTATCTATGGCTATTTTGTTCTCTTCCAAACATATTTTTCGTTTATTGAATTCTTCAAGAAAATCATTTTCTTCTAAAGCATCCATAAAAGTATCTTTAGCCTCACTAGTGTCCTTTTCAAATGCCATGAGTAGCCTAATATCTTGATTAGATTCTTCTTCTTCGCTATTGTATATACCTTCACTATCTTCATGAGTATAATAACTTGTTCTATTGATGGCAGTTTCTTATTTCCTTTTGCCAAATCCTTTCCCTTTTTCGTGATTATATTTTGAGGACATTGTGACCTTCTATTGTTAACTCTTCCCTGAAAAACATTGAAAGGAAGCTTACCTCTTGAACCTTCCAATGCCAAGTTGAGGTTTCTTTATATAAAATTTATCTCATCTTCTTCGATGCATACCTTAAATCCTTCTTCTTCTTCAACTTCTTTTTCCTTTTGTAGTAGCTCTAAAAGAAGCTTCTTTGACTTCGACGTACCTCCTTTCCTCATTTTCACCCCTGAACAAAAATCCATGAAGATGAAAAATAGCTAATATTTTGTGCGATCTGCTTCTCTTGATAAACGGTGCTGACTTGAATTTGGGAGTTATAGATCTTAAATCATTTTATACCAGAGTAGTGTCAGTTATGGTTTCACCCATATTTCTCATATGATTTACAATATCATCTAGACGTAAAAAGAAACTAACAATGCTTTCCTCATTATGCATTCTGAGATTTTCATATTGAATTCCGAGAGTTTGGAGTTTAGCACTTTTTACCTTTGTATCACCTTCATAGCTTAGAATGATTATGTCCCATATCTCCTTTGCTGTATTCAACTGCATGACTTTGACAAATTTTTATTTAGTCAGACTTCCCAATAATGCATTGATTGCCTTTGCATTGGTTTCATATTTCTTTCTTTCTTCTGCATTTGTTGGAACTGATGCTAGATATTGATAACCTCCTTCAACTATAGCCCATACATCTGCTCCAAGAGACTAAATATAGGATCTTGTCCTTGTCTTCTAGAAGATTAAATTGTTTCCATTGAAGGGAGGAGGCCTAATAGATGATGTCCCATCTTGATTACTCATCTTATATGATCTTCCTTATAGCGATTAAGCTTCTACATAAGGACCTATTCTAATACCAATTGTTGGGAAAAATACTAAGAGGAAGGGGGGTGGGGGGTGAATCAGTATTCCCTTCAATCAAAAACAATACTACTTTTTCTTTTTACTTGTTCATACGCGACTTTGATTAGGTCAACTGGTATGTGTACGTTTCATCACAAAAAAAACTTGCGTATATTCAGATAACTTTACTGATTAGATAAAATTTGAGAAACATTCTTTAGCCGAGCTCATCAATTATGCATCAGATAATTAAGCAGTAAATATGTGCAGTAATAATAGAATAAATCATCACACAAGAGCATCACACATGCACATGAAGATTTTAAAGTGGAAACTGGTGGGAGAAACCTGACATTGGTGTCCGTCCTCTCTTCCATATTGTAAGCGCCAGGCGCATATGACAGTACGGACTCATGTCGATACGCGAGCGTCCACACACGGTACATAAGGTATCTGTTCTCTGTTGCCCTGCGGAAGGGCTCAGCCCCTATTCTCGTTTAACAGCCACTACTGGAAGGGAGCTACAACCCCTTGATCAGAACACTAGCTTCTACTATCAGGAAGCTTCTACTTCCACACTGAAGGCTTCAAACCTCAGACCCACAGAGCTAACATATTCATTGAGGGAATTCACCACATCCGCTAATAGGTCCATGACATATTGGATAAATCTAATGTTAAGTACAAGCAACAACATGATTAGCACCGTGTGCCACACAATTTCCAGGTGGGCGAAAAATTTTGGCTACATTTGCAAAAGGAGCACCTTACTAGGCCCCACCACAAGCTTTGCCCGCTTCAATATGGGTCATACACCATCACCAAGGTTTTATGGTACAATGAATTCAATATCATCTTTCCACTATTATTTATCTTGCACCCATTTTTCAATGTGGACTGACTTCGGCCTTATTTTCCACCATTACTAGACACATCTAACATTGAAACACAACTCACACCAACAAAGTAAAAACTAGAAACATGAAACAAGCCACAACTGATCAGATCATGGACATGTAGATCAATAATAATCACTAATAGAGGATCCAACAATATTGAGTTGTCAAAGCAGACCAACTCCTTCACCTAGACAAGTGGTTCACCAGGGACTAGGTTCAACATAAATATTCTCACCGCATCGAGGCTTTGCACGTAATGGGGAAAATTTATTCCTAAGGATTGAGGATTGATCCAGGTGGATATTGTTGTCCAACCACCTATTCCACTTATACCTCCATTCAATTTCATCATTTTCCTTGTTTATAGCAACATTTACCATTTTTAGTATTTTTTCGCGACCTGAACTTTCAGAGCAATTTTGAGCCCCTAAACGACAGTTTTTTGAGGTTCACAATAGGATTGCAGTCATAAGAAAGGGAGGCTTGTAGTAAATCCTATATTTCTCATAGACATATTTCCAACAAGGTGTCGTACGCACCAAACAGAGATTATATGACCAAGTTATGACCTCGGGAAGTTGGTTTCCCAACTAAACCCAACAAGGTCGAAAAACTCTTGGCGTTCCATCTCCTAGGGTTATGGTTTTGGTTGTTTATGGTTTTTGCCTTTTTTTTAAATAATAAAAATTCCCTTGAGCCTCATTATAATAGAGTTCAAATGCATGTATCTGCCACATCTCTTCTCACCCGAGCTAGTTTATTTCCAATTTGTATGTAAGTATATATTATTTCTTCGGGATTAATGAAATGAAGTGTTACTTTTGCTCCATACATGTATTTATGGTTATACATGTATTTTTTTGTGTTCTTGTTTAATTTCGAATCGTGATAATAATTCTTATTGATAAATTATGTAAAAAGTAAAAAATAAAGCATAAGCAGCCGAAGTATAGGTTATTGATGATGTCATTGTGGAATCAGGAAATTTTGTGGGGATTTTTTTTTATGGTGCCAACAAGGGTACACAACATCGTTGTGGGGTTGGGGTTTGGATTGTTCTATTTTTCAATTAAAATTATTACTTTAATGTCCTTATGCTCTAGGTAAAATCTCCAATCTCTGAAAATGCAAAATCCTTTTTGAGTTCAAAACTTGAGAAATATTTTCACCTTTAGATATTTGATTCCTTGAGGAAATGTTTGCACCATAGATCCATCTTAACTCCGGATCTATGAAAATCCTTTAGAGGGATCAAATCTCTCAATATATGAACACCTTTTTTTTAAGTGCAAAACTTTAGGAAAGGTTTGCACCAAGAGAGATTTGATTCCTCTCGGTGCTTGGGAGATCCAAAGTTAAGAAGTATGCTTTTTTGTTGCTAATATTTTCATGGAATACCTTGAATCCAACCAAGCCCTTTATGTATATCTTCAATCCTAAATATATCTTCAATCCTAAGCTTTGGAAAGGTTTTAGATGATACATGTGGCATGTCTTCTATCCTCATGGAGAAAGGAAATTGGACCTTTTCTTCCATCATATTAACATTTAACAATCAATTTAGCCATAAAGTTCATTATGGAATGTGAAGTGAATAGAGGCCGCATTTTCTAAACATTCTTATTTCAAGGAGGATGGTTCTTTCTCCTATCGAGTCTTCGAAAGAAATCACACACTAAAGTAATACCTTCATGTTTATTTTCATGATTTCACGGCTCAAAAGCTAAGTACAACACCTAACTACCGAAACATTGAGAATCTCGGATGAATACTGCATCTTCCAGGGGAAAAATCTCTTTTGTCGGCTAAAATTTTTCAATAAGAATGGTTATAGAAAAGTTCAATGTCTTAGAGATTTTCAAAAAGCAAAAAAAGGTCATTTGAATAAGAAATATTAGGTAGTTGGTTTTAAGGTGCACCTCTTTGTTTATTCGAGGGATTACTAATAAGATCGTTAGGATCCTTAAGAGCTGTTTTCTCCTTGACCTCAGCCCTGTTGAAGCTCTCTAAGTTTGGTTAAGGACCCTATAAACCCTAGGATAGTAACGGTTTTTGTCATTTCATTTCTCCTATGGGACCCCATCCATTGGTGAAACTGGTCAATCCATTAATCAAAGGATTCTCGAATACATAGCTAACCTAAAGCATGGAAGGTCACACTCCTCTGCCTTAGAAGAGCATGATGAGAATACAAACCATCATGTTTGCATAGAGCAGAGCTAAGGTCTTTACTAGGATTATTCATTTTCATCACAATGCAAGTTGAGGAGGCATTGGATATCGATAAAATATTGGTTAGCCTTAACAATGCCTTAATAGATAAGATGGGTGGAGTATTAGCAAGTGTTGGATCCTTGCCCTTTATTCCTAGTTGATGTTTATTTTAATAGGCCCCACTGTATTAATTGTATTATTGTTTTAACAAATTTAACCTTTTATTAAAAATTGTCATAATATATTTATTAATAAACTTATAAATAAAGATAAATTAAAATTATTTATTCAAGTCATTTTCTTATTATTTTCTATTTTTTGACCTTTGACTATTCCTTTTGACTTTAGTTTTTTATTTAACAATTTAAATATAATATAATATAATAATGATAAAATGTAATAAAATTATATTATATAGTAATATATAATATTAAATAAAAATAAAAAGAAAAAAAAATCCCTTTTCTAAGTCAAACTAGTCGTTATAATGTAATGGCTAGTTTGATCATATCTTCATCTATTTAAATTTGTTGCCATATCTCATCTTGTCCTGAAGATGAACCACACTAGTTGGTTCGAAATGTGTTGACAAAATATGTTCTTATGTGATTATTACCAAAAGTATCTCTATACAAATTATGAATCATAGAAGCCAAAGGATCTATGTTATAATATTATTTATATTTCAATAAATTTCACATCTCTCTATCTATAAAAATATTACCATTTTTTTATTTTATTAACTCTGATAATATATATAGTTACATATATATGAGATTGGAATTTTTCTTTGATATATACACACACACACACACACACACACGCAATCTAACTAATAGACGAAATGGATTTTTTGGTCAGAATCCTACAATACAATTTTGAGCAAGATTGTGATTTATTATTGTTTAAATTTCACTTTTGAATGCATAAATGGATTCAACACCCTGAGGCACCAAAACGTTACAAATTAAACAACTTAAACTTATGATTCTTAAAACTCTTTATCAAATTTTGGGAAATATTTACAAGAAAAGGACCATTGCATCTATTAGTTAGACTGCACATTTTTCAGTGTAACCACCCCCTTCCCACATTTATCCAGTTTCACCATCCTACTAGGGTAAGCATGTGGTGAGGAGTTACTATGACATGACCCAACCTCCAAGCTCTAGTTAAGGAAGTGGGGCCTACAAATTGGCCACCAACTGACAACTCACAACATCCCTAAGGGCTACAAGACACTCAGAGGCCAAAGGACCACCCCAGGTGACCAAACCCTAACCTAGGGCTCTTCTTCACTGACCTAGACCCCCAAGTGTATGCATGACAAGGAATGGGTGCAATTATAGGCCTCCAACAGCATGCACAACATTGTCTCCATCCGGTTATAACCCAACTTTCCCTATTCATAAGGTGTGGTCCCAAGATCTGAGACACCCTTCCACGCTATCCTCTATACCACTGCCTAGAATTGACTAAGACTTTCCAAAATCACAATTAACATGAAAAAAAGCTAAACATTAAAACTTGGAGGCAGAACTTGACTTAGACTACCTAGAACACACTAGACATCTCTTCAAACATATGGAAAACATGTAAGCTACAGGTCATGAGTGCATATATGATCATAATAATCTGATATTCAGTTGAGAATCACCAAGAAGGCCCTATGCCCTTTCCACATAGTTGCAACAACACTTACTAGTCCTACATCCATCAACTGGTAAATAACTAAACACTTCTTGACAATAGAAAAATAATACACATCATATAACCAACATATAACTAGAAAATAATCAACATAGAAACCATTACAACTTAAGCATAATATCATAACATAATCACTACAAATGATCATAGACCATAATAAAGGAAATGTCTCATATTGACATGCTTGACACCAACCAGTGATCATGTACCACCTCACCATAGATTGGCTTGAACCAAATCTCTCTTTTAGACAATCACCCATGTTCCATATTCTAAGCATGAATGTGGGATCTCATGCAATAAACCAAAACAAAACCAAACTAGGTCTTCTAGAGGCCAAACCACCTCAACCTCAACTACAGTGATTCCACCTCCATGGTCATACATCACTAACACCAGCCAGAATGGTATCTACCCAATTTTTCAAGGGCTCCAGGAACTGGTAACTCAACCACGCAACCTTCAGGGGTTCAAATCATTTTTCCAACCTGGCTCCAAGGACTAGTAACTAAACCCACCAAGGGCTTCCAGAGTGTTTGTCCCAACCTAGGCTCCAAGACTAGTAACTCAACCCAAATTGTTCCAAAGCTTCCAAAGCGTTTGTTCCAACCCACATCCATAAGGAACATGAGCACCAATCAAAAGAAGAAAAAAAACAAGTGGAAAAATCCACAACACCATGGCTATCCAAGAAATGGTAAAGAAAAGCTAAAACCACTGCCAATCTAGGAAAATCTCCATGCTAATGACAACACATAACTAGAAAATCACATGCATATAGTACGATGCCTCCAAAAATCAACAAGGAAATCACACATGCAACTTGTTACCTGCAAAGAAATCTGGTGTACCTACTAATCCAATTGTTCTCCTTTCACTTTCCTACTTTCCTTTGTCGTATTTCTCCAAATCCATTTTTTCCAAAGTGCTCCATTCTCCAAGAATACTCTAAGTTTTCAAGAGTATGAGAGAATGAAAAAGAACATAAAAAAACTCCAATGGTAATAAGGTTGAAAAGGTTAACCAACGAAAAGCTATAAATTGATCCTTAGAAGAATTTTTAAAATTGAGACCATTATTTTCTTCATTTTCCTTCATTTTTCCTTCAATTTCCCTCTCATGCAAATTTGTGTCTCTTCACCTTTCTTTTCTCTTATTTTCCTTTATTTCATAAATAAAATGCCAATTATTTCCACCTTACTTTTACCAATGCCTTTTCCAATTTCCATAGCCATTAATTAATCACAAGGGATACCCATCACTATGTTTTTTCCAACATTCATCTTGGAATACATGTCATGTGACCTTGGTATTATTTTATTTACATGTAAAATCAACTAGGGGCTTTTGCAAACCCCTACCCCTTGGGGGAACACCGTCCTCGGTGTTCTAGGACACCTATGACCAGAAAATTGTTGAAAACAAAACATGTTTCTCATGGAGCTTTATAACATAGCTTGATGCAGTATTTACAATGAAAAACTATTACAAACCATGACCAGTATAAAAAAACATAATAGTCATACCGCTTATTGGAGCTTTATAACATAGTTCATTGAGGTATCTACAACAACATCCATATACATATGCATATACCAAAAAATAATTTTCTCAAACCAGTAAATAATGAAAGATACATATTCTGCATTTGTACATCCATCTCCCATATAGCTTAATTGAGCCCAAAGTTATTCCACTTCACTTTAACATGCTTGATTTCTCTATTTCGGAGCATGATTTATGTCCACTATAATATGCATAGTGGTTCTAGTTGGAATTATCTCTCTGGTTCCACTTGTAATACATACAAGTAAATCACATGATCAACATCTTGTACATACTTCTTAAGAAATGATACATGGAAAACATCATGGAATTTCATTGTCGGAGGTAGTGCAATTCTATAGGCCACTAGTCCAATCCTCTTAAGGATCTCAAAAGGCTCTCTATATTGAGGTGTCAACTTGGCACGTGATCCAATCCTCAAGGATCTCCTCTTGCACTTAATGTGCAAGTACACATTCTCCCCAACCTTAAACTCCTTAAATTATTTGTGTTGATATGCATAAATCTTCTCATGTCATGTGTTTCCTTCAAATTCCTCTTAATAACCTGCATTTCTTGTTCCATCACTTCCAACGTATCTAGTCCAATCAACACCTTGTTCATTGGATCACTCTAGTTGATAGGAGTATTACAAATTCGCTCATAAAGAATCTCAAACAAACTCATCTTCAAGTATTCCTAATACCCATTATTATATGAAAAATCAATCAACGGAAGATACTTATCCCACTTCTTATGTTTATGCATGGCATACATCCTCAACATATCCTAAAGAATCATGTTGGCCCTCTCTATTTTTCCATTTGTCTAGTTGTACTAAAAGCTAACTCTGTCCCCAAACCTGCAAACAACTCTTTCCGAAACCTGGAAGTGAACTTGGAATATATGTATGATATAATCTTCTTAGGAACACCATGCACTCTCAATATCTCCATGATGAAAATCATAGAGCTACGCTAGTTGAATTCGTAGACCTCACTGATGAAGAGCCAGGATACCCTGCTTAACCTATCAACCACGGCCATAATAGGGTCTTCAATGTCCTTGGAAAACCTGTGGTCCGGGAAATCACATGGAAATGGCATCATTTTCAGCAGAATCAGAATCGGTGGAATAAACCACATGGATGTACACTCTACTTTTACCTATTTACAACCCAAACATCTACTTGTAAACTTGGCCACCTCTTTCTTCAGGTTCATCCAATGATAGAATTTCTTAATTGTTGACAATGTCTTCTGATATCCTGGGTGACCTGAATATGGCTTAACATGAAACTCTCTCAACATAAGCTTCTTGAGCTCATTTTCATCTGGTACATAAACCTTTTTCTTGAATCTAACCAAGCTATATATAATGAGATGATACTGCTCATCCCTATCACTTGTACACTATTTTTTTAACATGTGCCTCAAATGTTAATACATGTCATCATGTTGTCTTTCCTGCAAAATCTGCTCCTGCAAGTCTGTTCCATAAGAACTCACTCTTGCAATATGATTCACCTGCACTCTTCTTCTAAGGGAATCTGCAATCCTATTCTCCTTTCCCTTTATGTAACTTATATCAAAGTCAAACTCACTGAGAGTAGCTAACCATATAGATTTCATAACATTTAGATTGGGTTGGTCAAACAAGTAACTCAGCATATTTTGATCACTCATCAAGAAGAACATCATGCCAATAAGATAATGTATCCATATCTTCAAGGCATGGATGATATTTTTTAACTCAAGACTATGTGTCATATATTTCTGCTCATGCCCATTCAACTTCCTTGACTCATAGCATAGCGCCTATCCTTCCTGCATTAGGACTCCACCATTTCCTCTCTTGAAAACATCTATACATACCACAAACTCTTTGTCTGGATATGCAATATTTAAGGTTGTATAATTTGTAAGTAAATGCTTCAACTATAAACAGATGCACCTCCTCATTTTTATTCAAAATTCTTCCTTTTTTGCGCAAAGATGTAATAGGGTAGGCAATGCGCGAGAAGTTTTGGATGAAACACCTATAATAATCTTGTAGTCCCATAAATTGTTTGACCTCATCCACACTCACCGAGCTTCCCACTCCATATTTAGCTGCGGTATTTTAAGGTCCTTTATTGTAACTTCCTTGGAAACAACATGTCCCAAGTAATGAAATTGTACGGAAATGAACTACACTTACTAATATTGGAATATAACTTAGGCTCTATCAAAAATATTAACCTTGTTTCTAGGTGTTTTGCATGCTCTTCCTCATTCTTATAATATATAAATATATCATCAATGAATATTATAACGGTAACTTTTCTAGATAAGGACACAACACACTATTCATTAAACACATGAAAGTAGTTGGAGCATTAATAAGACCAAAAGGAACTACCACAAAATAATAATCCCCATACCTATTACAGAATGTAGTCTTGTATATGTCCTCTTCTTTGATGCATACCTTATGATACCCTGATCTCAATTCAATCTTCGAGAACATTGATTCTCCCTTCAAGTGATCAAACAAGTCATTAATCCATGGAAAAGGATACCTATTCTTGATATTCACCTTGATCAAATACCTATAATCAATACATAACCTGAGAGTACCATCTTTCTTCTTTACAAATAATAGTGGTGCACCCCAAGGTGACGCAGTTGGCCTAATGTATCCCTTATCTATCATTTCCTTAAGTTGCAACTTCAATTCCACTAATTATGGAATGCTCATCCTGTGTGGTGCCTTCAATGTTGGTGCTGCTCCTGGCATCAACTCAATAGAAAATTCAGCTTCCCTATGATAAGGTAACTCTGAAATATCTATTGGAAACATATCCTGAAACTGTTGCAAAACAGGATACCTCTTCAAGAATTCATCGCCCTCAACACCCTTCCCTTTGTCAATAGAAATAGGAACTACAAATAATAAACACCCTTTATTTCTATTGAAATTTTCATGCATATATGTAACCATTCTCATTGGCATAGGCTTCTTCTTTACCTAGAGTATTATCCTCTCTCCATCATCATCTAAGCACTCAATAGCCTTGTCATAGCAATCTACCTTATTCTTGTGAATGTACAACCAATCCATACCCAATAGCATATGGTATGGTCCCAATGAAAGCACATTTATATGTGTTGATGTATACATACCGTTCACCTCAAATGCACAATATCTTACCCAAGGATGAACTTTTTTTCTTAGTACATGTAGCCAACTGCACCAACCAAGACTCTGCATGAACTTCTTTATTCAAAGAACACTTATCCACCAAGTCAGGGCTGATATAACTATAGTTAGATCCAAGTTCAATCAAAATAGAAACAAATTTATCACAAATATTACCTTCCATATCGATAATAGATTCATGATGATCAACCTTCCTATTATCCGATGTGGCATAAATTTGTGGAATACTGTGTACAACATCCCCAACTATCTGTGCCTCCTGATCACTGAATATTTGTGTTCTGCCACCCTGATGTTGTGGAAAACATCTCCTGTGATGCTCTCCACCATAAGCCCAACATGGTAAGGGCTTCCTGCTATCACCCTTGTTCTGCTCCTCAGACTAAAATCGCTGTCCTCTGTCAACTGTATTGAATTTATCCTATGATGTTTCATTCTCCTTATTATCTACATATTGAGGTCTTCCTCACTTCTTATCCCATTTTCCCTTAGTATATTCATTATCTTCCCAGCCCTGCTTAGGCTCTGAAATATTCTTAGATTGTTCATAACAGTGTTTCAACTTTCCAATTACTTCCTCCAATGTTTGAGGCTCATCATACTCAATCTTATCCTTAAATGTTAATGAAAATCAACTAACGATTCTTTGAAACTTTGTCTTATCATCCTTGAGATATGGTGCATACCTTAATAGCTACAAAAACTTAGTCATATACTCTTCATCTGTCATATATCCCATCTTCAACTCATAAAACTCATTAGCCTTACTTTCATAGTAGCTCTTTGATAAGTACTTCTTTCTGGAAAGTCTTTTAAACTCATGCCAACACAACTCCTTTGTCTTGATAACTCTGACACGCTTCACATCTTCCCAAAGACTAAAAATAGCTATCTTGGCTTTTATATTCTCACTATAGTCATGCATCTCGAAGAACTTCATCCCAAGTAATCATGTTTTTGCATCTTTTGGTTTCTTCAGCTCTCCATCAAATTTAGGAGGCCTAGATTTCTTGAACTCATATAGGAAACACTTCTTCTCACTCCTCCTATAAGGATGATAACGATGATTACCATGTTTTCTTTCTTTTCAATCTGATCAAGTTCTTCATTCATGGCCTGAATCCAACATTCATATTTACTAGCTTGATTTACATTCTATGGTTCAATAGTGGATAAGAATGCCAAATAGCTGGGGGATCCTACAAGAGTTCTTCTTATTTGGACACATGATCCCTTTTCTCCCAATATTTGAGATTCTGGATGATTCTTTTGAACATACCTGGATCGAGCCTTTTCTGATATATCTTCTTTTGGTGCTTCATTGGGTTCTCCTTCTATATTGTTGTTATTTGATGGGGGAAAATATACACCATCATCATGATCGTAATTTTTTGTTGTTATTTCCCTTTTGGGAGTTGTGAGAGACTCATCAATACATTCAAAAATCTTCTAAAGTCTTTTATTGTAACATTTATATGCTTTACTTCTAGAAGAGTAACCAAGAAATATTCCTTCATCTGCTCTAGGCTCAAACTTACCAAGTTTTTCATTATTGTTTTTGATAAAAAATTTGCTTCCAAAAACTCTAAAATGCTTCATAATGGGAATATTACCATACCAGAGCTCATAAGGAGTTTTATCACTATTCACACGAACATGAGCCTTGTTGCTGAATATTGAGAAGATTCTCTGATATATCCAAGACCTGTCTTTAAAATAGAAGAGCATTGCACCTTGATAATTTCATCTAAGGTTTCAGATCCTTTAGCAAATCTAAGATTTAAAGTTTCCACTTTCTCAATTTCCTTTCTTAGACTTACTATTTCACATTATAATTTCTCATTGTGCTTCTCCTTTTCTATAAGTTGATTCTTTAGAGTATCTATGGCTATTTTGTTCTCTTCCAAACATATTTTTCGTTTATTGAATTCTTCAAGAAAATCATTTTCTTCTAAAGCATCCATAAAAGTATCTTTAGCCTCACTAGTGTCCTTTTCAAATGCCATGAGTAGCCTAATATCTTGATTAGATTCTTCTTCTTCGCTATTGTATATACCTTCACTATCTTCATGAGTATAATAACTTGTTCTATTGATAAAACGTTTCTTATTTCCTTTTGCCAAATCCTTTCCCTTTTCGTGATGATATTTATGAGGACATTTAGCAGCGTAATGACCAACTCTTCCACAAGAAAAACATTTGAAAGGAAGCTTACCTCTGAACCTTCCAATGCCAAGTTGAGGTTTCTTTATAAAATTTATCTCATCTTCTTCTGATGCATACCTTAATCCTTCTTCTTCTTCCATTTCTTTTCCTTTTGTAGTAGCTCTAAAAGAAGCTTCTTTGACTTCTGACGTACCTCCTTTCCTCATTTCACACACAGTCAAAATCCCTTGAAGATGAAAAATAGTAATATTTTGTAGATCCTGCTTCTCTTCAATAGCAGACACTTTTGACTTGAATTTAGGAGTTAGAGATCTTAAAACTTTTTCTACTAGAGTGGTGTCACTTATAGTTTCACCCATATTTCTCATATGATTTATGATCTCATCTAGACCTAAAAAGAAACTAGCAATATTTTTATCATTATGAATTTTGAGTTTTTCATATTGAATTCTGAGAGTTTGGAGTTTAGCGCTCTTTACCTTGGCATCACCTTCATAGCTCATAATGATTTTGTCCCATATCTCCTTCGTTGTATTTAACTACATAACTTTGACAAATTTTGATTCAACCAGACTCCCTAATAATGCATTGACAGCCTTTGCATTAGTTTCATATTTTTTCCTTGCCGCTCGATCTACTGGAACTGAGGTAGGATATTGATAATTGCCTTCAACTATAGCCCATACATCTGCACCAAGAGATGGAATATAGGATATTGTCCTTGTCTTCCAGAAGATTAAATTTTTTCCATTGAAGAGTGGAGGTCTGACAGATGATGTCCCATCTTGATTTATCATCTTATATGATCTTCCTTATAGCGATTAAGCTTCTACATAAGGACCTATTCTAATACCAATTGTTGGGAAAAATACTAAGAGGAAGGGGGGTGGGGGGTGAATCAGTATTTACAAGAATCAAAATATTTTACTTTTTCTTTTTACTTATTTCTATACGCGACTTTGATTAGTCCAACTAGTGTATGTATGCAATTATCCTAAAAGAAAATTGTGTATACCCAAATAAATTTACTATTCAGATAAATATTCAAAACATTCTTTAGCCCGGATCATTAGTTATTCATCAGATAGTTAAGTAGTAAACATGTGCAGTAATAATAGAATAAATCATCACACAAGAGCATCACACATGAACACCAAGATTTAAGGTGGAAACCCAATTTGGGAGAAAACCATCGTTGTTGTCGTCTCTATGTTCCATATTTATTACATAGAAAACTGCTTAAAATTTTGTACTGATACAGACTCATATCAGTACGCAGGCGTCCACCTGCAGAAGGCTGCAAAATTATCTATTCTCTAGCTGCTACTGGAAGGGAGCTCCAACCCCCTAATCTCGTTTAACAGCCACTACTGGAAGGGAGCTACAACCCCTTGATCAGAACACTAGCTTCTACTATCAGGAAGCTTCTACTTCCACACTGAAGGCTTCAAACCTCAGACCCACAGAGCTAACATATTCATTGAGGGAATTCACCACATCCGCTAATAGTTCCATGACATATTGGATAAATCTAATGTTAAGTACAAGCAACAACATGATTAGCACCGTGTGCCACACAATTTCCAGGTGGGCGAAAAATTTTGGCTACATTTGCAAAAGGAGCACCTTACTAGGCCCCACCACAAGCTTTGCCCGCTTCAATATGGGTCATACACCATCACCAAGGTTTTATGGTACAATGAATTCAATATCATCTTTCCACTATTATTTATCTTGCACCCATTTTTCAATGTGGACTGACTTCGGCCTTATTTTCCACCATTACTAGACACATCTAACATTGAAACACAACTCACACCAACAAAGTAAAAACTAGAAACATGAAACAAGCCACAACTGATCAGATCATGGACATGTAGATCAATAATAATCACTAATAGAGGATCCAACAATATTGAGTTGTCAAAGCAGACCAACTCCTTCACCTAGACAAGTGGTTCACCAGGGACTAGGTTCAACATAAATATTCTCACCGCATCGAGGCTTTGCACGTAATGGGGAAAATTTATTCCTAAGGATTGAGGATTGATCCAGGTGGATATTGTTGTCCAACCACCTATTCCACTTATACCTCCATTCAATTTCATCATTTTCCCTGTTTATAGCAACATTTACCATTTTTAGTATTTTTTCGCGACCTGAACTTTCAGAGCAATTTTGAGCCCCTAAACGACAGTTTTTTGAGGTTCACAATAGGATTGCAGTCATAAGAAAGGGAGGCTTGTAGTAAATCCTATATTTCTCATAGACATATTTCCAACAAGGTGTCGTACGCACCAAACAGAGATTATATGACCAAGTTATGACCTCGGGAAGTTGGTTTCCCAACTAAACCCAACAAGGTCGAAAAACTCTTGGCGTTCCATCTCCTAGGGTTATGGTTTTGGTTGTTTATGGTTTTTGCCTTGTTTTTCAATAATAAAAAGTCCCTTGAGCCTCATTATAATAGAGTTCAAATGCATGTATCTGCCACATCTCTTCTCACCCGAGCTAGTTTATTTCCAATTTGTATGTAAGTATATATTATTTCTTCGGGATTAATGAAATGAAGTGTTACTTTTGCTCCATACATGTATTTATGGTTATACATGTATTTTTTTGTGTTCTTTTTTAAGTTCGAATCGTGATAATAATTCTTATTGATAAATTATGTAAAAAGTAAAAAATAAAGCATAAGCAGCCGAAGTATAGGTTATTGATGATGTCATTGTGGAATCAGGAAATTTTGTGGGGATTTTTTTTTATGGTGCCAACAAGGGTACACAACATCGTTGTGGGGTTGGGGTTTGGATTGTTCTATTTTTCAATTAAAATTATTACTTTAATGTCCTTATGCTCTAGGTAAAATCTCCAATCTCTCAAAATGCAAAATCCTTTTTGAGTTCAAAACTTGAGAAATATTTTCACCTTCAGATATTTGATTCCTTGAGGAAATGTTTGCACCATAGATCCATCTTAACTCCGGATCTATGAAAATCCTTTAGAGGGATCAAATATCTCAATATATGAACACCTTTTTTTTAAGTGCAAAACTTTAGGAAAGGTTTGCACCAAGAGAGATTTGATTCCTCTCGGTGCTTGGGAGATCCAAAGTTAAGAAGTGTACTTTTTTGTTGCTAATATTTTCATGGAATACCTTGAATCCAAGCCCCTTTACTCATATATCTTCAATCCTAAGCTTTGGAAAAGGTTTTTAGATGATACATGTGTCTTCTATCCTCATGGAAAAGGGAAATTGGACCTTTTCTTCCATCATATTAACAATCAATTTAACTCCATAAAGTTCATTATGGAATGTGAAGTGAATGGGAGACTGCATTTTCTCGACATTCTTATTTCAAGAAAGGAGGATGGTTCTTTCTCCTATCAGGTCTTTCGAAAGAAAACACACACTAAGTAATACCTTCATGTTTATTTTCATGATTTCCTGGCTCAAAAGCTAAGTGTTCTAAACACCCTAACTACCAGAGCATTGAGAATCTCGGATGAATACCATCTTTAAGAGGAAAAATCTCACCTTCGGCTAAGCATTTTCAATAAGAATGGTTATAGAAAGTTCCAATGCCTTAGAGATTTTCAAAAAGCTAAAAAAGGTCCTAGGAATAAAAAATATTCTGATGATTGGTTTTCTGGAGTGCACCTCCTGTTTATTCAAGGGATTACTAATAAGATCGTTAGGATCCTTAAGAAGCATAACTTTTCCTCGACTTTCAAGCCCCTCAACCCTATTTGAAGCTCTCTAAGTTTGGTTAAGGACCCTATAAACCCTAGGGATAGTAAAGGTTTTTACATCATTCATTTCTCCTATGGGACCCCATACATTGGTGAAACTGGTCAATCCATTAATCAAAGGATTCTCGAATACATAGCTAACCTAAAGCATGGAAGGTCACACTCCTCTGCCTTAGAAGAGCATGATGAGAATACAAACCATCACGTTTGAATAGAACAGGCTAAGGTCTTTGCTAGGATTAACCATTTTCATCACAGTAAGTTGAGGGAGGCATTGGATATCGATAAAATATTGGTTAGCCTTAATAGAGACGATGGGTGGAGTATTAGCAGGTGTTGGATCCATGCCCTTTATTCCTAGTTGATGTTTACTTTTAGCGACCCCCCCCCCCCTTTTTCCTTATTAATTGTATTATTGTTTTAACAAATTTAACCTTTTATTAAAAATTGTCATAATATATTTATTAATAAACTTATAAATAAAGATAAATTAAAATTATTTATTCAAGTCATTTTCTTATTATTTTCTATTTTTTGACCTTTGACTATTCCTTTTGACTTTAGTTTTTTATTTAACAATTTAAATATAATATAATATAATAATGATAAAATGTAATAAAATTATATTATATAGTAATATATAATATTAAATAAAAATAAAAAGAAAAAAAATTCCCTTTTCTAAGTCAAACTAGTCGTTATAATGTAATGGCTAGTTTGATCATATCTTCATCTATTTAAATTTGTTGCCATATCTCATCTTGTCCTGAAGATGAACCACACTAGTTGGTTCGAAATGTGTTGACAAAATATGGTCTTATGTGATTATTACCAAAAGTATCTCTATACAAATTATGAATCATAGAAGCCAAAGGATCTATGTTATAATATTATTTATATTTCAATAAATTTCACATCTCTCTATCTATAAAAATATTACCATTTTTTTTATTTTATTAACTCTGATAATATATATAGTTACATATATATGAGATTGGAATTTTTCTTTGATATACACACACACACACACACACACACGCAATCTAACTAATAGACGAAATGGATTTTTTGGTCAGAATCCTACAATACAATTTTGAGCAAGATTGTGATTTATTATTGTTTAAATTTCACTTTTGAATGCATAAATGGATTCAACACCCTGAGGCACCAAAACGTTACAAATTAAACAACTTAAACTTATGATTCTTAAAACTCTTTATCAGAATTTTGGGAAATATTTACAAGAGACCATTGCATCTATTAGTTAGGCCACATTTTTCGGTGTAACCACCCCTTCACATTTATCCCGGTTTCACCATCCTACTAGGGTAAGCATGTGGTGAAGAGTTACTATGACGCAATGACACTCCAAGCTCTAGTTGAGAGTAGGGCCTACAAATTGGCCACCAGGCGACGACTCACGGCATCCCTAAAGGGCTACGAAGACACTCGAAGCCCGAGGACCACCCCCGGAGGTGACCAAACCTAACCTAGGGCTCTTCTTCAGCGACCTAGACCCCCAAGTGTGCATGACAAGGAAATAGTGCAATTATAGGCCTCCAACAGCATGCACAACATTGTCTCCATCCGGTTATAACCCAACTTTCCCTATTCATAAGGTGTGGTCCCAAGATCTGAGACACCCTTCCACGCTATCCTCTATACCACTGCCTAGAATTGACTAAGACTTTCCAAAATCACAATTAACATGAAAAAAAGCTAAACATTAAAACTTGGAGGCAGAACTTGACTTAGACTACCTAGAACACACTAGACATCTCTTCAAACATATGGAAAACATGTAAGCTACAGGTCATGAGTGCATATATGATCATAATAATCTGATATTCAGTTGAGAATCACCAAGAAGGCCCTATGCCCTTTCCACATAGTTGCAACAACACTTACTAGTCCTACATCCATCAACTGGTAAATAACTAAACACTTCTTGACAATAGAAAAATAATACACATCATATAACCAACATATAACTAGAAAATAATCAACATAGAAACCATTACAACTTAGCCATAATATCACCAACATAATCACTACAAATGATCATAGATAACAATAAGGAAATGTCTCATATTGACATGTGAAAATACCAACCCAAGTCAGGGGCGTCCATGTACCACCTCACCATAGATTGGCTTGAACCAAATCTCTCTTTTAGACAATCACCCATGTTCCATATTCTAAGCATGAATGTGGGATCTCATGCAATAAACCAAAACAAAACCAAACTAGGTCTTCTAGAGGCCAAACCACCTCAACCTCAACTACAGTGATTCCACCTCCATGGTCATACATCACTAACACCAGCCAGAATGGTATCTACCCAATTTTTCAAGGGCTCCAGGAACTAGTAACTCAACCCGCAACCTTCCAGGGTTCCAAATCATTTTTCCAACCTGGCTCCAAGGACTAGTAACTCAACCCACCAAGGGATCCAGAGTGTTTTTCCCGACCTAGGCTCCAAGACTAGTAACTCAACCCAAATTTTCCTAGTGCTTCCAAAGTGTTTGTTCAAACCCACATCCATAAGGAACATGAGCACCAATTGGCAAAAACAACAACTGGAAAAACCCAAAACACCATGGTTATGTAGGAAATGGAAAGGCAAGGCTAAAACCAATGTCACTCTAGCCAAATATCCATGCCAATGATAACACCTAACTAGAAAATCACATGCATATACCATGCATCCAAAAATCAGCAAGGAAATCACACATGCAACTTATTACCTGCAAATGAATCTAATTGTACCTACTAATCCAATTGTTCTCTTTCACTTTCCTACTTTCCTTTGTCGTATTTCTCCAAATCCAATTTTTTCCAAAGTGCTCCAAGAACGCTCCAAGAATACTCTAAGTTTTCAAGAGTATGAGAGAATGAAAGAACATAAAAGAGCTCCAAAACTGAACTGACAAAAGGTTAACCAACGAAAAGCTATAAATTGATCCTTAGAAGAATTTTTAAAATTGAGACCATTATTTTCTTCATTTTCCTTCATTTTTCCTTCAATTTCCCTCTCATGCAAATTTGTGTCTCTTCACCTTTCTTTTCTCTTATTTTCCTTTATTTCATAAATAAAATGCCAATTATTTCCACTTTACTTTTACCAATGCCTTTTCCAATTTCCATAGCCATTAATTAATCACAAGGGATACCCATCACTATGTTTTTTCCAACATTCATCTTGGAATACATGTCCTGTGACCTTGGTATTATTTTATTTACATGTAAAATCAACTAGGGGTTTTTGCAAACCCCTACCCCTTGGGGGAACACCGTCCTCGGTGTTCTAGGACACCTATGACCAGAAAATTGTTGAAAACAAAACATGTTTCTCATGGAGCTTTATAACATAGCTTGATGCAGTATTTACAATGAAAAACTATTACAAAACATGACCAGTATAAAAAAACATAATAGTCATACGCTTGTGGAGCTTTATAACATAGTTGTTTGGTATCTACCATGACATCTATATACATATGCATATACCAAAAAATAATTTTCTCAAACCAGTAAATAATGAAAGATACATATTCTGCATTTGTACAGCCATCTCCCATATAGCTTAATTGAGCCCAAAGTTATTCCACTTCACTTTAACATGCTTGATTTCTCTATTTCGGAGCATGATTTATGTCCACTATAATATGCATAGTGGTTCTAGTTGGAATTATCTCTTTGGTTCCACTTGTAATACATACAAGTAAATCACATGATCAACATCTTGTACATACTTCTTAAGAAATGATACATGGAAAACATCATGGAATTTCATTGTCGGAGGTAGTGCAATTCTATAGGCCACTAGTCCAATCCTCTTAAGGATCTCAAAAGGCTCTCTATATTGAGGTGTCAACTTGGCACGTGATCCAATCCTCAAGGATCTCCTCTTGCACTTAATGTGCAAGTACACATTCTCCCCAACCTTAAACTCCTTAAATTATTTGTGTTGATATGCATAAATCTTCTCATGTCATGTGTTTCCTTCAAATTCCTCTTAGTAACCTACATTTCTTGTTCCATCACTTCCAACGTATCTGGTCCAATCAACACCTTTTTCATTGGATCACTCTAGTTGATAGGAGTATTACAAATTCGCTCATAAAGAATCTCAAACAAACTCATCTTCAAGTATTCCTAATACCCATTATTATATGAAAAATCAATCAACGGAAGATACTTATCCCACTTCTTATGTTTATGCATGGCATACATCCTCAACATATCCTAAAGAATCATGTTGGCCCTCTCTATTTTTCCATTTGTCTAGTTGTACTAAAAGCTAACTCTGTCCCCAAACCTGCAAACAACTCTTTCCAAAACCTGGAAGTGAACTTGGAATATATGTATGATATAATCTTCTTAGGAACACCATGCACTCTCAATATCTCCATGATGAAAATATGAGCTACCTTGCTAGTTGAATTCGTAGACTTAACTACAATGAAATGAGATACCCTACTTAACCTATCAACCACGGCCATAATAGAATCATGTTGCTTCAATGTCCTTGGAAAACCTGTAATTAAATCCATGGAAATGGCCTCCCATTTCCACTGTAGAATCAGAATCAGGTGGAATAAACCACATGGATGCTTACACTCTACTTTTACCTATTTACAACCCAAACATCTCGCAACAAACTCGGCCACCTCTTTCTTCAGGTTCATCCAATGATAGAATTTCTTAATTGTTGACAATGTCTTCTGATATCCTGGGTGACCTGAATATGGCTTAACATGAAACTCTCTCAACATAAGCTTCTTGAGCTCATTTTCATCTGGTACATAAATCTTTTTCTTGAATCTAACCAAGCTATATATAATGAGATGATACTGTTCATCCCTATCACTTGTACACTATTTTTTTAACATGTGCCTCAAATGTTAATACATGTCATTATGTTGTCTTTCCTGCAAAATCTGCTCCTGCAAGTCTGTTCCATAAGAACTCACTCTTGCAATATGATTCACCTGCACTCTTCTTCTATGGGAATCTGCAATCCTATTCTCCTTTCCCTTTATGTAACTTATATCAAAGTCAAACTCACTGAGAGTAGCTAACCATATAGATTTCATAACATTTAGATTGGGTTGGTCAAACAAGTAACTCAGCATATTTTGATCACTCATCAAGAAGAACATCATGCCAATAAGATAATGTATCCATATCTTCAAGGCATGGATGATATTTTTTAACTCAAGACTATGTGTCATATATTTCTGCTCATGCCCATTCAACTTCCTTGACTCATAGCATAGCGCCTATCCTTCCTGCATTAGGACTCCACCATTTCCTCTCTTGAAAACATCTATACATACCACAAACTCTTTGTCTGGATATGCAATATTTAAGGTTGTATAATTTGTAAGTAAATGCTTCAACTTCTCAAAACTAGATGCACACTCCTCATTTTATTCAAAATTCTTCCTTTTTGTTGCAAAGATGTAATAGGGTAGGCAATCTGTGAGAAGTTTTGGATGAAACACCTATAATAATATGCTAGTCCCATAAATTATTTGACCTCATCCACACTCCTCAGAGCTTCCCACTCCATGATAGCTCTGATATTTTCTGAGTCCACTGTTATAACTTCCTTGGAAACAACATGTCCCAAGTAATGAAATTATGTCTAAAATGAACTACACTTACTAATATTGGAATATAACTTAGGCTCTATCAAAAATATTAACCTTGTTTCTAGGTGTTTTGCATGCTCTTCCTCATTCTTATAATATATAAATATATCATCAATGAATATTATAACGGTAACTTTTCTAGATAAGGACACAACACACTATTCATTAAACACATGAAAGTAGTTGGAGCATTAATAAGACCAAAAGGAACTACCACAAAATAATAATCCCCATACCTATTACAGAATGTAGTCTTGTATATGTCCTCTTCTTTGATGCATACCTTATGATACCCTGATCTCAATTCAATCTTCGAGAACATTGATTCTCCCTTCAAGTGATCAAACAAGTCATTAATCCATGGAAAAGGATACCTATTCTTGATATTCACCTTGATCAAATACCTATAATCAATACATAACCTGAGAGTACCATCTTTCTTCTTTACAAATAATAGTGGTGCACCCCAAGGTGACGCAGTTGGCCTAATGTATCCCTTATCTATCATTTCCTTAAGTTGCAACTTCAATTCCACTAATTATGGAATGCTCATCCTGTGTGGTGCCTTCAATGTTGGTGCTGCTCCTGGCATCAACTCAATAGAAAATTCAGCTTCCCTATGATAAGGTAACTCTGAAATATCTATTGGAAACATATCCTGAAACTGTTGCAAAACAGGATACCTCTTCAAGAATTCATCGCCCTCAACACCCTTCCCTTTGTCAATAGAAATAGGAACTATAAATAATAAACACCCTTTATTTCTATTGAAATTTTCATGCATATATGTAACCATTCTCATTGGCATAGGCTTCTTCTTTACCTAGAGTATTATCCTCTCTCCATCATCATCTAAGCACTCAATAGCCTTGTCATAGCAATCTACCTTATTCTTGTGATTGTACAACCAATCCATACCCAATAGCATATGGTATGGTCCCAATGAAAGCACATTTATATGTGTTGATGTATACATACCATTCACCTCAAATGCACAATATCTTACCCAAGGATGAACTTTTTTTCCTAGTACATGTAGCCAACTGCACCAACCAAGACTCTGCATGAACTTCTTTATTCAAAGAACACTTATCCACCAAGTCAGGGCTGATATAACTATATTTAGATCCAATTTCAATCAAAATAGAAACAAATTTATCACAAATATTACCTTCCATATCGATAATAGATTCATGATGATCAACCTTCCTATTATCCAATGTGGCATAAATTTGTGGAATACTGTGTACAACATCCCCAACTATCTGTGCCTCCTGATCACTGAATATTTGTGTTCTGCCACCCTGATGTTGTGGAAAATATCTCCTATGATGCTCTCCACCATAAGCCCAACATGGTAAGGGCTTCCTGCTATCACACTTGTTCTGCTCCTCAGAATAAAATCGTTGTCCTCTGTCAACTGTATTGAATTTATCCTATGATGTTTCATTCTCCTTATTATCTACATATTGAGGTCTTCCTCACTTCTTATCCCATTTTCCCTTAGTATATTCATTATCTTCCCAGCCCTGCTTAGGCTCTGAAATATTCTTAGATTGTTCATAACAGTGTTTCAACTTTCCAATTACTTCCTCCAATGTTTGAGGCTCATCATACTCAATCTGATCCTTAAATGTTAATGAAAATCAACTAACGATTCTTTGAAACTTTGTCTTATCATCCTTGAGATATGGTGCATACCTTAATAGCTACAAAAACATAGTCATATACTCTTCATATGTCATATATCCCATCTTCAACTCATAAAACTCATTAGCCTTACTTTCATAGTAGCTCTTTGATAAGTACTTCTTTCTGGAAAGTCTTTTAAACTCATGCCAACACAACTCCTTTGTCTTGATAACTCTGACACGCTTCACATCTTCCCAAAGACTAAAAATAGCTATCTTGGCTTTTATATTCTCACTATAGTCATGCATCTCGAAGAACTTCATCCCAAGTAATCATGTTTTTGCATCTTTTGGTTTCTTCAGCTCTCCATCAAATTTAGGAGGCCTAGATTTCTTGAACTCATATAGGAAACACTTCTTCTCACTCCTCCTATAAGGATGATAACGATGATTACCATGTTTTCTTTCTTTTCAATCTGATCAAGTTCTTCATTCATGGCCTGAATCCAACATTCATATTTACTAGCTTGATTTACATTCTATGGTTCAATAGTGGATAAGAATGCCAGATAGCTGGGGGATCCTACAAGAGTTCTTCTTATTTGGACACATGATCCCTTTTCTCCCAATATTTGAGATTCTGGATGATTCTTTTGAACATACCTGGATCGAGCCTTTTCTGATATATCTTCTTTTGGTGCTTCATTGGGTTCTCCTTCTATATTGTTGTTATTTGATGGGGGAAAATATACACCATCATCATGATCGTAATTTTTTGTTGTTATTTCCCTTTTGGGAGTTGTGAGAGACTCATCAATACATTCAAAAATCTTCTAAAGTCTTTTATTGTAACATTTATATGCTTTACTTCTAGAAGAGTAACCAAGAAATATTCCTTCATCTGCTCTAGGCTCAAACTTACCAAGTTTTTCATTATTGTTTTTGATAAAAAATTTGCTTCCAAAAACTCTAAAATGCTTCATAATGGGAATATTACCATACCAGAGCTCATAAGGAGTTTTATCACTATTCACACGAACATGAGCCTTGTTGCTGAATATTGAGAAGATTCTCTGATATATCCAAGACCTGTCTTTAAAATAGGAGAGCATTGCACCTTGATAATTTCATCTAAGGTTTCAGATCCTTTAGCAAATCTAAGATTTAAAGTTTCCACTTTCTCAATTTCCTTTCTTAGACTTACTATTTCACATTATAATTTCTCATTGTGCTTCTCCTTTTCTATAAGTTGATTCTTTAGAGTATCTATGGCTATTTTGTTCTCTTCCAAACATATTTTTCGTTTATTGAATTCTTCAAGAAAATCATTTTCTTCTAAAGCATCCATAAAAGTATCTTTAGCCTCACTAGTGTCCTTTTCAAATGCCATGAGTAGCCTAATATCTTGATTAGATTCTTCTTCTTCGCTATTGTATATACCTTCACTATCTTCATGAGTATAATAACTTGTTCTATTGATAAAACGTTTCTTATTTCCTTTTGCCAAATCCTTTCCCTTTTCGTGATTATATTTATGAGGACATTTAGCAGCGTAATGACCAACTCTTCCACAAGAAAAACATTTGAAAGGAAGCTTACCTCTGAACCTTCCAATGCCAAGTTGAGGTTTCTTTATAAAATTTATCTCATCTTCTTCTGATGCATACCTTAATCCTTCTTCTTCTTCCATTTCTTTTCCTTTTGTAGTAGCTCTAAAAGAAGCTTCTTTGACTTCTGACGTACCTCCTTTCCTCATTTCACACACAGTCAAAATCCCTTGAAGCTGAAAAATAGTAATATTTTGTAGATCCTGCTTCTCTTCAATAGCAGACACTTTTGACTTGAATTTAGGAGTTAGATATCTTAAAACTTTTTCTACTAGAGTGGTGTCACTTATAGTTTCACCCATATTTCTCATATGATTTATGATCTCATCTAGACCTAAAAAGAAACTAGCAATATTTTTATCATTATGAATTTTGAGTTTTTCATATTGAATTCTGAGAGTTTGGAGTTTAGCGCTCTTTACCTTGGCATCACCTTCATAGCTCATAATGATTTTGTCCCATATCTCCTTAGTTGTATTTAACTACATAACTTTGACAAATTTTGATTCAGCAGAGACTCCTAATAATGCCTTGGCTGACCTTTGCATTAGATTCATAGTTTTCCTTCTTAGCTCGATCTCTGGGCGGGTAGGATATTGATAATTACCCTTCAACTATAGCCCATACATCTGCACCAAGAGATGGAATATAGGATATTGTCCTTGTCTTCCAGAAGATTAAATTTTTTCCATTGAAGAGTGGAGGTCTGACAGATGATGTCCCATCTTGATTTATCATCTTATATGATCTTCCTTATAGCGATTAAGCTTCTACATAAGGACCTATTCTAATACCAATTGTTGGGAAAAATACTAAGAGGAAGGGGGGTGGGGGGTGAATCAGTATTTACAAGAATCAAAATATTTTACTTTTTCCTTTTACTTATTTCTATACGCGACTTTGATTAGTCCAACTAGTGTATGTATGCAATTATCCTAAAAGAAAATTGTGTATACCCAATTAAATTTACTATTCAGATAAATATTCAAAACATTCTTTAGCCCGGATCATTAGTTATTCATCAGATAGTTAAGTAGTAAACATGTGCAGTAATAATAGAATAAATCATCACACAAGAGCATCACACATGAACACCAAGATTTAAGGTGGAAACCCAATTTGGGAGAAAACCATCGTTGTTGTCGTCTCTATCTTCCATATTTATTACATAGAAAACTGCTTAAAATTTTGTACTGATACAGACTCATATCAGTACGCAGGCGTCCACCTGCAGAAGGCTGCAAAATTATCTATTCTCTAGCTGCTACTAGAAGGGAGCTCCAACCCCCTAATCTCGTTTAACAGCCACTACTGGAAGGGAGCTACAACCCCTTGATCAGAACACTAGCTTCTACTATCAGGAAGCTTCTACTTCCACACTGAAGGCTTCAAACCTCAGACCCACAGAGCTAACATATTCATTGAGGGAATTCACCACATCCGCTAATAGGTCCATGACATATTGGATAAATCTAATGTTAAGTACAAGCAACAACATGATTAGCACTGTGTGCCACACAATTTCCAGGTGGGCGACAAAGTTTGGCTACATTTGCAAAAGGAGCACCTTACTAGGCCCCACCACAAGCTTTGCCCGCTTCAATATGGGTCATACACCATCACCAAGGTTTTATGGTACAATGAATTCAATATCATCTTTCCACTATTATTTATCTTGCACCCATTTTTCAATGTGGACTGACTTCGGCCTTATTTTCCACCATTACTAGACACATCTAACATTGAAACACAACTCACACCAACAAAGTAAAAACTAGAAACATGAAACAAGCCACAACTGATCAGATCATGGACATGTAGATCAATAATAATCACTAATAGAGGATCCAACAATATTGAGTTGTCAAAGCAGACCAACTCCTTCACCTAGACAAGTGGTTCACCAGGGACTAGGTTCAACATAAATATTCTCACTGCATCGAGGCTTTGCACGTAATGGGGAAAAATTATTCCTAAGGATTGAGGATTGATCCAGGTGGATATTGTTGTCCAACCACCTATTCCACTTATACCTCCATTCAATTTCATCATTTTCCTTGTTTATAGCAACATTTACCATTTTTAGTATTTTTTCGCGACCTGAACTTTCAGAGCAATTTTGAGCCCCTAAACGACAGTTTTTTGAGGTTCACAATAGGATTGCAGTCATAATAAAGGGAGGCTTGTAGTAAATCCTATATTTCTCATAGACATATTTCCAACAAGGTGTCGTACGCACCAAACAGAGATTATATGACCAAGTTATGACCTCGGGAAGTTGGTTTCCCAACTAAACCCAACAAGGTCGAAAAACTCTTGGCGTTCCATCTCCTAGGGTTATGGTTTTGGTTGTTTATGTTTTTTGCCTTGTTTTTCAATAATAAAAGTCCCTTGAGCCTCATTATAATAGAGTTCAAATGCATGTATCTGCCACATCTCTTCTCACCCGAGCTAGTTTATTTCCAATTTGTATGTAAGTATATATTATTTCTTCGGGATTAATGAAATGAAGTGTTACTTTTGCTCCATACATGTATTTATGGTTATACATGTATTTTTTTGTGTTCTTGTTTAAGTTCGAATCGTGATAATAATTCTTATTGATAAATTATGTAAAAAGTAAAAAATAAAGCATAAGCAGCCGAAGTATAGGTTATTGATGATGTCATTGTGGAATCAGGAAATTTTGTGGGGATTTTTTTTTATGGTGCCAACAAGGGTACACAACATCGTTGTGGGGTTGGGGTTTGGATTGTTCTATTTTTCAATTAAAATTATTACTTTAATGTCCTTATGCTCTAGGTAAAATCTCCAATCTCTCAAAATGCAAAATCCTTTTTGAGTTCAAAACTTGAGAAATATTTTCACCTTTAGATATTTGATTCCTTGAGGAAATGTTTGCACCATAGATCCATCTTAACTCCGGATCTATGAAAATCCTTTAGAGGGATCAAATCTCTCAATATATGAACACCTTTTTTTTAAGTGCAAAACTTTAGGAAAGGTTTGCACCAAGAGAGATTTGATTCCTCTCGGTGCTTGGGAGATCCAAAGTTAAGAAGTGTACTTTTTTGTTGCTAATATTTTCATGGAATACCTTGAATCCAAGCCCCTTTACTCATATATCTTCAATCCTAAGCTTTGGAAAAGGTTTTTAGACGATACATGTGTCTTCTATCCTCATGGAAAAGAGAAATTGGACCTTTTCTTCCATCATATTAACAATCAATTTAACTCCATAAAGTTCATTATGGAATGTGAAGTGAATGGGAGACTGCATTTTCTCGACATTCTTATTTCAAGAAAGGAGGATGGTTCTTTCTCCTATCAGGTCTTTCGAAAGAAAACACACACTAAGTAATACCTTCATGTTTATTTTCATGATTTCCTGGCTCAAAAGCTAAGTGTTCTAAACACCCTAACTACCAGAGCATTGAGAATCTCGGATGAATACCATCTTTAAGAGGAAAAATCTCACCTTCGGCTAAGCATTTTCAATAAGAATGGTTATAGAAAGTTCCAATGCCTTAGAGATTTTCAAAAAGCTAAAAAAAGTCCTAAGAATAAAAAATATTCTGATGATTGGTTTTCTGGAGTGCACCTCCTGTTTATTCAAGGGATTACTAATAAGATCGTTAGGATCCTTAAGAAGCATAAATTTTCCTCGACTTTCAAGCCCCTCAACCCTATTTGAAGCTCTCTAAGTTTGGTTAAGGACCCTATAAACCCTAGGGATAGTAAAGGTTTTTACATCATTCATTTCTCCTATGGGACCCCATACATTGGTGAAACTGGTCAATCCATTAATCAAAGGATTCTCGAATACATAGCTAACCTAAAGCATGGAAGGTCACACTCCTCTGCCTTAGAAGAGCATGATGAGAATACAAACCATCACGTTTGCATAGAACAGGCTAAGGTCTTTGCTAGGATTAACCATTTTCATCACAGTAAGTTGAGGGAGGCATTGGATATCGATAAAATATTGGTTAGCCTTAATAGAGACGATGGGTGGAGTATTAGCAGGTGTTGGATCCATGCCCTTTATTCCTAGTTGATGTTTACTTTTAGCGACCCCCCCCTTTTTTCCTTATTAATTGTATTATTGTTTTAACAAATTTAACCTTTTATTAAAAATTGTCATAATATATTTATTAATAAACTTATAAATAAAGATAAATTAAAATTATTTATTCAAGTCATTTTCTTATTATTTTCTATTTTTTGACCTTTGACTATTCCTTTTGACTTTAGTTTTTTATTTAACAATTTAAATATAATATAATATAATAATGATAAAATGTAATAAAATTATATTATATAGTAATATATAATATTAAATAAAAATAAAAAGAAAAAAAAATCCCTTTTCTAAGTCAAACTAGTCGTTATAATGTAATGGCTAGTTTGATCATATCTTCATCTATTTAAATTTGTTGCCATATCTCATCTTGTCCTGAAGATGAACCACACTAGTTGGTTCGAAATGTGTTGACAAAATATGTTCTTATGTGATTATTACCAAAAGTATCTCTATACAAATTATGAATCATAGAAGCCAAAGGATCTATGTTATAATATTATTTATATTTCAATAAATTTCACATCTCTCTATCTATAAAAATATTACCATTTTTTTATTTTATTAACTCTGATAATATATATAGTTACATATATATGAGATTGGAATTTTTCTTTGATATATACACACACACACACACACACACACGCAATCTAACTAATAGACGAAATGGATTTTTTGGTCAGAATCCTACAATACAATTTTGAGCAAGATTGTGATTTATTATTGTTTAAATTTCACTTTTGAATGCATAAATGGATTCAACACCCTGAGGCACCAAAACGTTACAAATTAAACAACTTAAACTTATGATTCTTAAAACTCTTTATCAAATTTTGGGAAATATTTACAAGAAAAGGACCATTGCATCTATTAGTTAGACTGCACATTTTTCAGTGTAACCACCCCCTTCCCACATTTATCCAGTTTCACCATCCTACTAGGGTAAGCATGTGGTGAAGAGTTACTATGACATGACCCAACCTCCAAGCTCTAGTTAAGGAAGTGGGGCCTACAAATTGGCCACCAACTGACAACTCACAACATCCCTAAGGGCTACAAGACACTCAGAGGCCAAAGGACCACCCCAGGTGACCAAACCCTAACCTAGGGCTCTTCTTCACTGACCTAGACCCCCAAGTGTATGCATGACAGGGAATGGGTGCAATTATAGGCCTCCAACAGCATGCACAACATTGTCTCCATCCGGTTATAACCCAACTTTCCCTATTCATAAGGTGTGGTCCCAAGATCTGAGACACCCTTTCACGCTATCCTCTATACCACTGCCTAGAATTGACTAAGACTTTCCAAAATCACAATTAACATGAAAAAAAGCTAAACATTAAAACTTGGAGGCAGAACTTGACTTAGACTACCTAGAACACACTAGACATCTCTTCAAACATATGGAAAACATGTAAGCTACAGGTCATGAGTGCATATATGATCATAATAATCTGATATTCAGTTGAGAATCACCAAGAAGGCCCTATGCCCTTTCCACATAGTTGCAACAACACTTACTAGTCCTACATCCATCAACTGGTAAATAACTAAACACTTCTTGACAATAGAAAAATAATACACATCATATAACCAACATATAACTAGAAAATAATCAACATAGAAACCATTACAACTTTGCCATAATATCACCAACATAATCACTACAAATGATCATAGATAACAATAAGGAAATGTCTCATATTGACATGTGAAAATACCAACCCAAGTCAGGGGCGTCCATGTACCACCTCACCATAGATTGGCTTGAACCAAATCTCTCTTTTAGACAATCACCCATGTTCCATATTCTAAGCATGAATGTGGGATCTCATGCAAAAAACCAAAACAAAACCAAACTAGGTCCCAGAGGCCAAACCACCTCAACCTCAAGCTACGGTATTCCACCTCCATGGTCGTACATCACTAACACCGGCCAGAATGGTATCTACCCAATTTTTCAGGGAGCTCAGAACTAGTAACTCAACATGACCTTCCGAGGTTCCAAATCATTTTCCAACTTTGGCTCCAAGGAATACTAACTCAACCCACCGAGGGATCGAGAGCATTTTCAGCCTAGGCTCAGACTAGTAACTCAACTAAATTTTCTAGTCGCTTCCAAAGTTTTTGTTCAAACCCACATGCAAAACATGAGCACCAATTGGAAAAAAAACAACTGGAAAAACCCAAAACACCATGGTTATGTAGGAAATGGAAAGGCAAGGCTAAAACCAATGTCACTCTAGCCAAATATCCATGCCAATGATAACACCTAACTAGAAAATCACATGCATATACCATGCATCCAAAAATCAGCAAGGAAATCACACATGCAACTTATTACCTGCAAATGAATCTAATTGTAGCTACTAATCCAATTGTTCTCTTTCACTTTCCTACTTTCCTTTGTCGTATTTCTCCAAATCCAATTTTTTCCAAAGTGCTCCAAGAACGCTCCAAGAATACTCTAAGTTTTCAAGAGTATGAGAGAATGAAAGAACATAAAAGAGCTCCAAAACTGAACTGACAAAAGGTTAACCAACGAAAAGCTATAAATTGATCCTTAGAAGAATTTTTAAAATTGAGACCATTATTTTCTTCATTTTCCTTCATTTTTCCTTCAATTTCCCTCTCATGCAAATTTGTGTCTCTTCACCTTTCTTTTCTCTTATTTTCCTTTATTTCATAAATAAAATGCCAATTATTTCCACTTTACTTTTACCAATGCCTTTTCCAATTTCCATAGCCATTAATTAATCACAAGGGATACCCATCACTATGTTTTTTCCAACATTCATCTTGGAATACATGTCCTGTGACCTTGGTATTATTTTATTTACATGTAAAATCAACTAGGGGTTTTTGCAAACCCCTACCCCTTGGGGGAACACCGTCCTCGGTGTTCTAGGACACCTATGACCAGAAAATTGTTGAAAACAAAACATGTTTCTCATGGAGCTTTATAACATAGCTTGATGCAGTATTTACAATGAAAAACTATTACAAACCATGACCAGTATAAAAAAACATAATATTCATACCGCTTATTAGAGCTTTATAACATAGTTCATTGAGGTATCTACAACAACATCCATATACATATGCATATACCAAAAAATAATTTTCTCAAACCAGTAAATAATGAAAGATACATATTCTGCATTTGTACAGCCATCTCCCATATAGCTTAATTGAGCCCAAAGTTATTCCACTTCACTTTAACATGCTTGATTTCTCTATTTCGGAGCATGATTTATGTCCACTATAATATGCATAGTGGTTCTAGTTGGAATTATCTCTTTGGTTCCACTTGTAATACATACAAGTAAATCACATGATCAACATCTTGTACATACTTCTTAAGAAATGATACATGGAAAACATCATGGAATTTCATTGTCGGAGGTAGTGCAATTCTATAGGCCACTAGTCCAATCCTCTTAAGGATCTCAAAAGGCTCTCTATATTGAGGTGTCAACTTGGCACGTGATCCAATCCTCAAGGATCTCCTCTTGCACTTAATGTGCAAGTACACATTCTCCCCAACCTTAAACTCCTTAAATTATTTGTGTTGATATGCATAAATCTTCTCATGTCATGTGTTTCCTTCAAATTCCTCTTAGTAACCTACATTTCTTGTTCCATCACTTCCAACGTATCTGGTCCAATCAACACCTTTTTCATTGGATCACTCTAGTTGATAGGAGTATTACAAATTCGCTCATAAAGAATCTCAAACAAACTCATCTTCAAGTATTCCTAATACCCATTATTATATGAAAAATCAATCAACGGAAGATACTTATCCCACTTCTTATGTTTATGCATGGCATACATCCTCAACATATCCTAAAGAATCATGTTGGCCCTCTCTATTTTTCCATTTGTCTAGTTGTACTAAAAGCTAACTCTGTCCCCAAACCTGCAAACAACTCTTTCCGAAACCTGGAAGTGAACTTGGAATATATGTATGATATAATCTTCTTAGGAACACCATGCACTCTCAATATCTCCATGATGAAAATATGAGCTACCTTGCTAGTTGAATTCGTAGACTTAACTACAATGAAATGAGATACCCTACTTAACCTATCAACCACGGCCATAATAGAATCATGTTGCTTCAATGTCCTTGGAAAACCTGTAATTAAATCCATGGAAATGGCCTCCCATTTCCACTGTAGAATCAGAATCGGGTGGAATAAACCACATGGATGCTTACACTCTACTTTTACCTATTTACAACCCAAACATCTCGCAACAAACTCGGCCACCTCTTTCTTCAGGTTCATCCAATGATAGAATTTCTTAATTGTTGACAATGTCTTCTGATATCCTGGGTGACCTGAATATGGCTTAACATGAAACTCTCTCAACATAAGCTTCTTGAGCTCATTTTCATCTGGTACATAAATCTTTTTCTTGAATCTAACCAAGCTATCTATAATGAGATGATACTGCTCATCCCTATCACTTGTACACTATTTTTTTAACATGTGCCTCAAATGTTAATACATGTCATCATGTTGTCTTTCCTGCAAAATCTGCTCCTGCAAGTCTGTTCCATAAGAACTCACTCTTGCAATATGATTCACCTGCACTCTTCTTCTAAGGGAATCTGCAATCCTATTCTCCTTTCCCTTTATGTAACTTATATCAAAGTCAAACTCACTGAGAGTAGCTAACCATATAGATTTCATAACATTTAGATTGGGTTGGTCAAACAAGTAACTCAGCATATTTTGATCACTCATCAAGAAGAACATCATGCCAATAAGATAATGTATCCATATCTTCAAGGCATGGATGATATTTTTTAACTCAAGACTATGTGTCATATATTTCTGCTCATGCCCATTCAACTTCCTTGACTCATAGCATAGCGCCTATCCTTCCTGCATTAGGACTCCACCATTTCCTCTCTTGAAAACATCTATACATACCACAAACTCTTTGTCTGGATATGCAATATTTAAGGTTGTATAATTTGTAAGTAAATGCTTCAACTTCTCAAAACTAGATGCACACTCCTCATTTTATTCAAAATTCTTCCTTTTTGTTGCAAAGATGTAATAGGGTAGGCAATCTGTGAGAAGTTTTGGATGAAACACCTATAATAATCTGCTAGTCCCATAAATTATTTGACCTCATCCACACTCCTCAGAGCTTCCCACTCCATGATAGCTCTGATATTTTCTGAGTCCACTGTTATAACTTCCTTGGAAACAACATGTCCCAAGTAATGAAATTATGTCTGAAATGAACTACACTTACTAATATTGGAATATAACTTAGGCTCTATCAAAAATATTAACCTTGTTTCTAGGTGTTTTTCATGCTCTTCCTCATTCTTATAATATATAAATATATCATCAATGAATATTATAACGGTAACTTTTCTAGATAAGGACACAACACACTATTCATTAAACACATGAAAGTAGTTGGAGCATTAGTAAGACCAAAAGGAACTACCACAAAATAATAATCCCCATACCTATTACAGAATGTAGTCTTGTATATGTCCTCTTCTTTGATGCATACCTTATGATACCCTGATCTCAATTCAATCTTCGAGAACATTGATTCTCCCTTCAAGTGATCAAACAAGTCATTAATCCATGGAAAAGGATACCTATTCTTGATATTCACCTTGATCAAATACCTATAATCAATACATAACCTGAGAGTACCATCTTTCTTCTTTACAAATAATAGTGGTGCACCCCAAGGTGACGCAGTTGGCCTAATGTATCCCTTATCTATCATTTCCTTAAGTTGCAACTTCAATTCCACTAATTATGGAATGCTCGTCCTGTGTGGTGCCTTCAATGTTGGTGCTGCTCCTGGCATCAACTCAATAGAAAATTCAGCTTCCCTATGATAAGGTAACTCTGAAATATCTATTGGAAACATATCCTGAAACTGTTGCAAAACAGGATACCTCTTCAAGAATTCATCGCCCTCAACACCCTTCCCTTTGTCAATAGAAATAAGAACTAAATAATAAACACCCTTTATTTCTATTGGAATTATGCATGCATATATAAACACATTTCCTCATTGTATATAGCTTTCTTCTTTACCTAGAGTATTATCCTCTCTCCATCATCATCAAGAATTTAATAGCCTTGTCACAGCACCTACCTTATTCTTGTGAATGTACAACCAATCCATACCCAATATCATATTGTATGGTTCAATGAAAGTAATACTTATATGTTGATGTATACATACTATTCACTCTCAAATGCAGAATATCTTATCGCAGATGAATTTTTTTCCTAGTACATGTAGCCAACTACACCAACCAAGATTCTTCATGCACTTCTTTATTCAAGCAACACTTATCCACTAGGTAAGGACTGATATAACTATAGTTATAGCCAAGGTCAATCAAAATAGAAACATCTTGATAAAAAAGCTCACCTCCCATCTCAATAATGGATTCATGATGATCAACCTTCCTATTATCCGATGTGGCATAAATTTGTGGAATATTGTGTACAACATCCCCAACTATCTGTGCCTCCTGATCACTGAATATTTGTGTTCTGCCAACCTGATGTTGTGGAAAATATCTCCTGTGATGCTCTCCACCATAAGCCCAACATGGTAAGGGCTTCCTGCTATCACCCTTGTTCTGCTCCTCAGACTAAAATCGTTGTCCTCTGTCAACTGTATTGAATTTATCCTATGATGTTTCATTCTCCTTATTATCTACATATTGAGGTCTTCCTCACTTCTTATCCCATTTTCCCTTAGTATATTCATTATCTTCCCAGCCCTGCTTAGGCTCTGAAATATTCTTAGATTGTTCATAACAGTGTTTCAACTTTCCAATTACTTCCTCCAATGTTTGAGGCTCATCATACTCAATCTGATCCTTAAATGTTAATGAAAATCAACTAATGATTCTTTGAAACTTTGTCTTATCATCCTTGAGATATGGTGCATACCTTAATAGCTACAAAAACTTAGTCATATACTCTTCATCTGTCATATATCCCATCTTCAACTCATAAAACTCATTAGCCTTACTTTCATAGTAGATCTTTGATAAGTACTTCTTTCTGGAAAGTCTTTTAAACTCATGCCAACACAACTCCTTTGTCTTGATAACTCTGACACGCTTCACATCTTTCCAAAGACTAAAAATAGCTATCTTGGCTTTTATATTCTCACTATAGTCATGCATCTCGAAGAACTTCATCCCAAGTAATCATGTTTTTGCATCTTTTGGTTTCTTCAGCTCTCCATCAAATTTAGGAGGCCTAGATTTCTTGAACTCATATAGGAAACACTTCTTCTCACTCCTCCTATAACGATGATAACGATGATTACCATGAGACCTGCCACTATATGCCCCATTAGTCATTGTTACAAAACAATTTTTCACTATCCCTATACTCCCCGTTCCTTGATCCTGGAGGACCCATGCAATGACCCTTGTGTAATTTCCAAGCATGGAATACATACCCCTGAACCACACTTTGTCTGCCTATTCATCTCCCTTTACAACTTTTCTAGAAGATCCCTATAAAAACTTAGTTTTCAAGGTCGGTGCTTTGTCTCATTGTTTGACCCGCACCAATAGCAGATATTTTAACAGAGACCCATGCCAATCGGCGCTTTGTCTTAATGTCTGACCTGTGCCGATCCTCTTTTGGAATTTTTTTTAAAATAGAAACGAAGTGTCCACAACTAGAACCTTCGCAAAGTGGAGAGTTGGAAGTTTGTTTTGAGGATATGGCTGAGGAATTCCCCTTTGGGAGTCTTGTTCCCATAAAATAGGAACTACTCCAAAGGATAAGCTTCTTGCCCATTATTTGAGGGCCCATATCCTCCTTCTCAATTGTTATATAAGGTAACCTCCTTCACCTCTATTGCCTTAGCTAGCTAGTTAGAAGAATCAATCATAGAGAGGAGAAGAAATTATAGCTTAGGGAGAATAGAGCAGAGTATGATTGTTTTTGTGTCTTAGGAACATAGTGAGATCTTGGACCTTTGTGCATGAGGCTATCACAAACCTTCTTGGATATAGACCTACCAAAGGAGAGTCTCAACATCAAGGCTTGGTTGTAAACTCCCCTTGTCTTTATCATAATAAAATGCAACTAATGTTTATCTTCCACTCTTGTTTACATTTATAATGAGATTTCTAGCATTCCTTGATCAGTTATATAGGTTGTAATTTTTTTATGTTTGTCATGATTTTATGCTTTTCGTGGTGTCTTGATTGTCTGTACAGGTAATCAAACGTTGGTAGCAGTGTGTATCGAGCTTGATAAGAGCGACGCATCAAGAAGCTTCAACGGAAGATGACAACATAGCATCATAAAAGGGTAGGTAATCTTCCTTTCTCTGAATTTCATTTACAATCTAGGAAGGTAGATGTTAGTATGTTCCATAGTTGCTAGATCCACCCTAGGGCTAGTGGGATCACCTTTGTCAGCAGAGGGGATTTTCCTGCACAACAAATTGGCAACTCCATTAGGGAGTTTCCTTTGAGTTTGTCACTCTTTGAGTTCTTAGTCATTAAAAAATTTAGTTGAACAACTATTTCCCTGTTTATTCCTATGTTTTTCATCAATTACAATATTTAGTTTTGGCTTGAAGTGGTGAGTCTGGTTTTGGTTAGGGGAAATTATTTGCTTCTTTATCTTTTTCACAAATTGGCGCTTTTATTTGTCTGACAGTCACACCGATCAGGCCAATCAGCGCTAGTTTTCAATTATACAGTCGCGCCAATTGGGCTTTCAGCGCTATTTTCAGCCCCAAAAGTCACGCCCATTCCTGTGTGTGTGAAAATTTAAATTTTTTTCCCTAATTCTTTCACCAGTGTGTCTTTCCCTTCCGATCCTTTTCTCTGTATGATTCACATTTTCTCCCCTTACTCAAGTTGGCTTGATTGGCTCATTGGCTTGGTTTTTGGTTGTTTATTTTTGTTCTTTCTGTTGAGACGTGCATCCTAACACCCTAGGTTTTTCTAGGATTGTGCGTCAATTTCCTGGTTGCATGTTTCGTGGGACATCACCCTGTCGATTGAGTCAATCTCCTTGCTTGGTGAGCCATCTCTAGTTGATTGCATTTTCCTTTTTGGTTGATTGAGTGTTCAATTCTCAAGTGTTTGTCTGAGTTCATTTGGTCCGCTTGTTCTCTTGTGAGCATAGATTACATTGCTCATTGTTTAACTGAAAATACTTCTTTGTATGATTTCTTGATGTAAAAGGGAATGAATGCCTTGTTTTGAGCCCACGCTTTGGAAGTCCTCTTTGTGCTTGAACTCATATGTCTTGTAATTTTTTGAGGAATTTCGTTACAAAGTGTTCAAAACATGATTATATTCTTAATTTTTGTTGCATCCTTTTTTCATTAAGGAAATTTGCATTCATTTAGTTTTCGTCTCAAAGTTTGTTTTTTGTTAAAATGCATTAGATAAAGTTGCATTGAAAATTCATGTTTGAGATTTATCATTGAACTTAGATTACATTGTTTAATGATTGAAAGCTAAAAGTCGCTTTGAGTGCATTCTTATTCATTCAAAAAAAAAAAAAAAATTGTGCATAGATTACAATTTTGTAGTTTTCAAAAAGAGAATTTTGCATAGATTACATTGCACAATTTTCATCTTTGAATGTTTTAGAATACTTTGGGATAGTGAAAGTCATCTAGTTAGGGAAAATTTTTGTTTGTAGTATTATTTTTGTTGCATCATTGTTTGAGACTCTTCCCTCAACTAGATAGCACTCATCGAATTGAAAGATTTCCTTTCTCATATAGCTGCATATAGAAGTTTTCAGATGACAGTGGTAGGACCTTGGAATTGAAACCTAATTCAAGATAAACAGTTAGAATTTCTTCAATCAATTTAAGGAATCATTGAAACTTAATGCACACACTTAGAGGTCTAGGCTAGTGACGTGTTAAGGTGTCATTAAACCTAGCAGTTGTCACTCGCCATCTTGCATTAGAAGGCACTTGTACAAACTTGTGCCCCTCGTATTGCCGTGTATATAAAGGGATGCCATCATATATTGCAATCCTTTATCCATAGGAAGCCGAGTCTGCAACCCTCTAACCGTGATACACCAAACACATCATTCGGGGAGACTCCCTGAATTTATGTTAAGTCCTTGGTCATTTATCTTTTCATTTGATCACCAAGGTCTATATTGCAATTCATGGGAACTTGGTACACCCTTTTTCCTAGAGTTCCTAAGTAGTCATTTTGATCTTTCTATGACTCTTTAAATTTAAAAATATCATCGAGCACCTGTCCTTTTGATCTCGTTCAAACTGAAAGTGACTAGAGTCACCTTTTGTCCTTTTCTCGACTCTTAAAACATGAAAGGCATAGTTTTGTTTCAATGTCTTAAAATTAATTGTCAACAAAATATTCTAGATTAAATTTATATTCCTTAGTGATTTTTTAGGGTTGATTCCAGTGGCAACATTTCCAGAGTTCACCAACCAATGAATCCCCTTATATGGGGATATTGGTCCTTTTCCTTCGTTCGAGAATGCTGGTGCCTCGTATACGGTAATGTTGTCCCTCCCGAGATTAACCATTGGTCTGTTGGTTTGGTTATTTTCGACCCTTGTGGTTTCAAATATACCAACTATTTATCAACCAAGTTCTCCTCCGTCTAAACCATGTCAACCCCATCTTGATCTTAAGGTTGACCCCTCACCTTATTTGCTTATTTCTTCACCTCATTCTTCCTCGTTTCCTGGTGAAAGCCCGGATTCTAGTAACCGGGTGACTAAGAAGAAGAATAAGAAGCCGAAGAAGAATAAGGAAAATAAGCTAGGGGGGAAATCAACAACTATTGCTAACCATGAAGCTAATATCGAGAAACAGGGTAAGATCAAATTTCCGTGTGGGTTGTGTGAAGGGAACCACCCCATTCACCTCTGTCCTTATATGGATGAAGCTTCTAAAGTATTGGGTACCCTTTCGGCTTCTGAGTCCTCTCTTCCTGTCAGTTACCGGAAGTTTTCTTCAAGTCCTCCAATATTTGATCAACCCATTGATCGGGATTCATCTCCGATAAATTCCACTCTCTCTAAAAGTCAATCTCCTGAGTCCATTTCCAACCAATCATCGGTTGAGAAAAAGGTTGACCTGATTCCATCTACAATTCATGAGGTCTTTTTCGTCAAAAGTGGGTCTCATCCCAGTCATGTTCTTTTTGTTTCCTCTGATTCCCTGGGATCGGAGGGCGATCCTTTTGTTTCCATGATTCATGAGGGTGATCCTCTGACTCCTGTCACCACATTTCCTTAAATTTATCCTCCTTCTCTCATTCCCAAAGTTCATGAGGATGGTCTTTCGGCTCCCGTAATGAAAGGGGATAGTCCTATTATTCCTATGGCACCCCCTCCATGTAGTTTGGCTGCTTCCTTTGATTGTAGTCGATTTACAGGATATTGTCTTCCTTCTTATGTTCCTTTTGAGATCACTGTATAGGCCTACAATATGGTCATACCGGGAAAAATTATTGATGAAGGTGCCTCGGTTAGTATTTTTTCCTCAACTACATGGCAAGCTTTGGGTTCTCCGCAGCTTGTGCCTGTTACTCAAAATCTGTTGAATTTCAACAGAGTAGCAAATCAACCATTAGGGATCCTTCCGAAGTTGCCTATAACATTGGGAGGGAAAACCATCTATATAAATGTAATGGTTGTCCAAGGCCCCTTGGATTTTAATTTACTCCTGGGGCACAACTATGGTTATGCCATGGGTGCGCTTGTCTCTTCCCACTTTTGTGTTATCTGTTTTCCACATGAAGATCAGATCGTGACCATTGATCAGCTTTCATTCTTTGGGCCTGATGTGACATATGATCTACCGTTGTCCCTTCCTGGTCTTTACCTACCAGTGATATCTTCCCCGCCACAAGTCAATTATGTGGTCACCTGTTCCATGTCCACGTCCATTGATAATTCAATCAGTGAGGTAGTACACAATGTATTTGGGGCATTGGATCCTAATTTCCAGAGTGTTTTTCTCTCTTCGAATGAGAAACTCTTGGAAGCCATGACTTCTTATTCATCATGATCAACTCTTAACGGAGCATAATTCATTTTCTTCTGTCAAGCTCCTTAAAAAAATGAAACAAGCTTCTTTCTAAGCACGGTTCATTTTCTTGAGTCAAGCGCCATAAAAATTGAAACAAGCTCTTATGAGGACGATTCGTTTACTATGTCAACCTCATTGAAAAAATAAATTAGGTTACATTACAAGGAAAATACCCTCTAGTGGATGTTTTCAAGGAACCCCACAGAAAAATACCCCATACATCCGTTTCTAGCAGAGGTTACTAGAGGAGGTTGGCGAGCGGAGGGTTTTGTGGATGTTTTCCGCTCGGTGCGCTTATCATTAAACATCGCACCGGTGCTCTTGAAACTCGAAAGAACTGGTACGCATAAAACATTGGCACACTGGACACCGTTCACTCCGTACACACTTGCCCAGTGCATCTTATTATTGTAAAGCACCGGTGCTTCACAACTCTTCCGCACTGGTGCATTATAAAACACCACACCAAAATCGAAACCGCCTGGTGCAGTATTAAGAAACCGCACTAGTGCATCATAAAACAATGAGCTAAAACACAAACCGATCAATGCTTTTGTAAGAACTGGTGCGCCTATAAACCACGCGCACTTGAAAAGGGTAAAATAAAGAAACAATTATCGTAAAAAATCTAGATTTTTCATTTTTTCAGTGCTCCTGAGCTCTCGATTACCGGTGCACTCTACCCCCCGGTGCGCACAAAAAATTGGCACACTGGACACTGTGCGCGATGTACACACCTTCTCGGGGCATCCTATTACGGCAACGCACCGGTGCTTCATAACTCTTCCGTGCCAATTCATCATAAAACACCGCGCTGAAACAGAAACGTACAGGTGTGTTCTTATCCAAGAGCACCAGTGCGCCTATAAAACGCATGCACTGGAATAGCATTAAATATTTATAAAAAAAAAAAAAATTATGGCCAAAAAATCGGTGCTTTACGACTATTTCGCACTGATGCTTTACGAATATTCCACCCCGGTGCATCATAAAAACATCGCGCCAAAACTGAAACATCCCGGTGCAGTGTTAGGGAACTGCCCCGGTGCATCATAAACAACGCGTCAAATTTGACACCACCCGGTGCGGTTGTAACTAAGTTTACTGGTGCGCCTATAAAACCCCGTGCACCGGAACAACGTTAAATAAATAAAAAAATTACGGCCAAAAAACCGCATTTTTCACTTTCCTCAGTGCTCCAGAGCTCTCGAGCACCGATGCCATTTCCCTTTCTCTGAGCCGCCCTGACATTGGTGCTCCCATTGCACCCATTGCACGCACTACTGTTGTGCATTGGCCGCCAATCTCCAACTTGCATTTTGAAAAAAGGTGGGAAAATTTTCTTTTGCAAATTCTACAGCCAATATGCCTCCTCGACGACGAAATGTACAGGTATTTTTCTAGTTTTTCCATAATTACGCTTTTTAGCATATTAGAATTTGAAATAACCTTAAAAATAAAAATTAAAAAAGAAAGAAAAAATTGTGTCGCATGGTGCGCCCGAGCCGTTCAGCTCGGACCGAATAGCGGTTCTGCCTGTAAAATTTCTAGGTTGCACTGCCACCAGTGCTAACGGTATCCGCACCATTACTAGGGCGGTACCGAAAGGCGCCCCGCATTATTTTAAATTAAAAAAAATAAAATGCGGTGTGCTCATATAGCCAGGCGCACCGTTGACCATGGGAATAGCAGTGCGGTGCATTGACAGAATTATCTGCCCCAGAGTCTATCGGCGCACTGCATTCGGCATTTCGAAAGAGTCACCGCTATGGCTGGGTAAAAGACCATACCGTCGACTATGTAATTGTCAGGAAGTCGGTGCGCTGACACAACTCTACACTCTGGGGCGTATATTTTAGTCAGTGCACCACTATTATGACATCATATATAGTCAACAGTGCTTGAAAAAATTTCAGCTGCACCGAAGCCAGTGCGTTGTATTTCATTTGGGGCACCACCACCGGTGCGCTACAAACACAAGCCACACTAGAACCGGTGTGTGACTATTTTTGTGGCGCACCGACTAGTCTATTTTTTTTTTCAAATATATATATATTCCTAAAGACATTCTATTTTAATATATAAAAAAAATATTTAATATGTCAATGATTCAAAGAGAAGAGGAGGAACAGCAGCAACAATAGGCGGAATAGTATGACATGATTCGCCAGTGGGAGGCATGAGAAAGGGAGAGAGATACATACCCTCACCCTATTACAGCAGATACCCAGGGGATCCTAAGGCAGGTAGGCCTCCTCAAGTTCTATGAGGAGGCTACTTCCCTAATGGCCCATAGTGTGTTTTTGAGATAGCTTATCTGCAGGTGGAATGCCCACCGACAGGCTTTCCAAGTTGGTCCTAACCAGTGGTACACACCCACTGAGGAGGATATTTATTTTATTACAGGACTATCGAGGAGAGGGGTGGCTTTTCCCTCATTCCCAGAAGTTCCAGCAAGTTATGCAGCAGGGAGTCAGTTAGTTTACTCCCAGAGATACATTGGAGCACATTTATTGTCTCCTTCAAATTTTTAGGTACCTGGAGGTCAGTTATGCATAGGTGCATTTGGTAGATAGGACGTGCATTGCCTCTCACTTATCATTTCGACCATTCCGCACAACACCAGTGACGAGAAACGCATTAGTTGCTCGCTTTTATATTATGTTGATTATTTAGTACAAGAGCCATGACTTGTCAGGTGGTCTGCCATTTTTTTGCAGCAATTTTGTACGGCCTTAGATAGATGTCGTACTCATGCACAAGGGAGGGTCAACTTCCCTTTTGCTACAGAGATGTTTTGTTTATTTTTTGATAGGTTTCCAGAGATGAGGCCTAGTTTTGTTCGACAGCCTCGTAGGCCGATGTTCAAGGCCCGGATGCACATGTGGGGGCAGATGATGCCCAAGAGGGGAGATACTATGTTTCCAGCCAGGATATCGCATGATGTAGTTGACGATCAACTACATCCCTTCATTATGGTCCCATGTCCTTATGTTGGATTATATTGGTGAGGGTGTGCCAACATCATCTTCACAGATGATGAGCCGCCAGATGATAGCAGTAATATTACTGTTTTATTTATATTTATTATAACATGTTCTTTAACTTGTTTTTATTAAATTGTGTAATGAAATTGCCTAATTATTGTTGTGTACTTGTATATATTTTGCAGACATTGGCTCTTTTGATGGCGAGGAGATGTTGGAACCACCACATGATCTAGGTGTGGATCTTGATGACGATCAGGGCATGGCCGATGCCGAGGATCATGATCAAGATGAGGCTAGTGTAGAGAGAGACATCCTCCTGCTGGTGCACTGGTACCGCCTTTTGCTAAGCGTGGTCGACCTGAGACTAGATATAGGATGGAGTTGGGAAACCAACTCAGTGCATTGATTATTGAGGTGAGCATCAGGCCTGCTCATTACAGAGACATGCAGGCCAATGATAGGCTATTATAGATGTGGAGAAGCATGTCTTGTGACATGTACAGCCTGATGCGACATGTCGTAGGAGCTACGACAGCTGTTATGAAACTAAGGAGGATTGTTGCATGTTATAGGCGTAGTCGAGCCGCGATACATGATGGACATTTCACGAGTAGCTACTCATCATCTCATGATTTTTCACCTTGTGTCGTGCCTGATGAGCATGAGACTCCACTAGCAGCATCTAGCAGTCATCATGGAGATGAGGTTGGATCATCGGCCACGTCCAGTCAGCAGCCTGCAACATCCATCAGTACTAGTCATGATCATGATCAGGTTGGACCATCGACTATCGAGGTTGCACTATTGACTAAGAAGGCCTCCACTACTACTGCTTATATTGATGTTATACTACCACCAGCTGATGCATCCATCAGTACTAGTCATGATCATGAGCAGGCTCAACCATTGACTGTCGAGGCTGCACCATTTACTAAGCAAGCCTCCACTTGTACTTCTATTGATGTTGTAGTACTACCACCAGCTGATCCATGACATTTATATTACAGTTGTATATTTTTAGCATTATTCAGTTATATATATATATGGTCCATGTATTTTATGTTCATGTTTCAATTGTACTTAATTTACATGTTGGTGATCATTATGATGTGCATATTGTTAGGTCATGTTAGATATGTTCATTTAATATTTGGCTTGCAGATAGATGTGTATATGTGATAGCATGAGTTATTTGACATGAGATGTATATTTGATGTTTTTGTTGTGATGATGTTAATATAAACGTTAATTTGATGTTTGAATGTGTTTTTTAGTCGAATATGATGTTTGTACGATGGTTATCATGATTGTAATGATGTTTATTAATTAATTTAATATTAAATGACCACGTTTCTATTAAATATTATGTCGTGATTGTAATTGAAATTTAAATTTTAATTGTATGTAAAATTGTAAAATTGTATTTGTATTTGTAATTGTAATTTTAACTGTAATTGTCTGTAAAATATTTAATGTAAAATTTTAATTGTAATTGTAATATTTAACTTACTGTGAAATGATTGTAATTTTAATTTTAATTGTAATTGTATATATGAAAAATTGTAAAATTGTAATTCTAATTCTAATTGTATGAAAATTCTAAAATTGTAATTGTATTTGTAATTGTAATTTTAATTGTAATTGTATGTAAAATATTTGTAAAATTTTAATTGTAATTGTAAATGTAATTCTATGTAAAATTGTAATTATAATTCTATGTAAATGTAATTGTATGTATAATTAAAATTCTAATTCTAATTGTAATTGTAATTGTAATTGTAATTGAATGTAAAATTTTTGTAAAATTTTTAATTGTATTAATGTGAAATGATTTTATTAAAATATTTAAATTTGTAAATTTGCAAATAATTGTAAAATAACAAATCTAAAATAATATGAATTTTTGTAACATAATAAAGTTTAGAAAATAATGAAAATAAATTCATGTACTTTAGAATTATAATTATTTTATTATGATCTTATATACAAAAAAAAGAACTTTATATAGTCTAGTGCGCTTATCATCATAACACGCACCAGTGCTTCACAACTCTTCTGCACCGATCACAAATAAACGCAAATAAAAAAAGCGCAACTCTATTTTCCTTAAGTGAAAAAAAAAAAAAAAAAAAAAAAAAAACAATTTGAAAAATGGGCGGCAAATTATATTCAAAAATATAATTTCATAAAATAATTCTTTAAATACTAAACAATTTTCATTATTTCACTATTTTTGCTAAAATTTTCAGCCAGATATTTGCAGGAGACAAACCTAGAGCAAGAGAGCACAAGGGCACTGTGGAGCAGTGAAATACGTTCTAATAGAATTATTTATATAATCAGAAACCAAACCTCTCGTGATTCAAACCCTGTATCATAGAATTTCAAACCATCTCGTTATTAAATTTGTTTTTTTTTAACTTTTCCTGCAGTTTTATCTAGTTTAGATTGACATCCAACCCACGGGACGACTTGTATATTCGGATCCCAATCCATTCGACCATTGCGTGAATTTTTGGAAAAAATGAATTTTTCTTTATCGGTGCACCCTGCATACCCTAGCACACCACGCAAGCACTGTGTAGTAAAAAATTTGAAAACATTTTTTCTAAATCAGTGCACCATATTTGAAATAGGGCACTGGTGCTCCATTTTACAAGGATAGCACTGTACGGTCCATTACATTGTTTTTTCAGTGCGTTTATAATACCCCACACACCATACAGTCTATTATATTGTTTTGCAGTGCGTTTTTAATACCCCCACACACTGGCTGCGGTGCATACCTCATGAAAAGTGCACCGGTGTCTTGAGATTTATTTTGTACCTGAAAAGTTGAGAATTTATTTATAAATATATTAATGAATGATATGGTACAGGTTTCAGATTGATAAAGAAATGACTGACAAGAGATTAAGTAACAAAAATACTGATAACACATCAAGAAAAGTAAAAAAGGCAAGTTCTTTGTAAATTCTTTATAAAAAATATTATTTTTGAACTATATGTAAGTTTAACTAATATGTATTGTTTACTGTGTATCATGCAGAGCCACAAAATAACGAAGCTTGATATGATTATGTCTGATCTAGGACTAGAAGAGCGTAAAAGCTTAATGGAAAAATTACAAAAGAATGAATCAGGTGAATGAAAAAATACTATCGATCCAATATGAGTTTCTTTTTTTAATTATCGTTAATAATATACTTAAAATTATTAGATAACATGTGTCAAACAGTCTATTAATTCACATCTATTTAATGTTCTACAGGGACCAACAACTTAGAAAATGAATGTTGTTCTAAGAAAAGGAAAAAAATAGAACATGCAAATGAAAATGAATTGCTCCTTAGCTCATGTGGAGTGGTGCTTGAAGTTAACGAAAGGGGGAAAAACTTTTACAAAAGTTTGAGGGATCTAGTGGAATGAATGTATAGACTTTCTTTCCACTTACAATACAAAAATCAATCCAATGATTCCAAGAACCAAATTTTATCTAAACTACAGGAAGAGTTTCTAGAGAATTGGTCAATAAGACATGTCAGAATTTTAATAACAAAAATGTACAACAACAAAAAAGAAGGAATGAAAATGTAATATTCCTTTAAATGTTTGTCTAGAATTATTTATAAATATCACTTTTGTTATATTTAATTTTCATATATCAATATAAAAACTAAATATTTTATTGTCATGTTACATTTTCAGGAAGATTGTGAAAATATCAAAAGATGCATGAGTTGATATCAGAAATATGCCAGTAGGAATGTCCAAAAAGGTGTACAAGGAGATGGTCAAAGAAATGGACAAAATTGCATCACAGGAGGAGCCATCTCAACAACAACATGCTTCAAATGTAATATGTAATAATTGAATTTTTCGATCATTAGGTACAATAAATAAACAATTTAGCATTAAATACTAATTTTCAAGAATTTTCTTACAGAAAAGAAAAGAAAATGGAACCCATTCAACACATAAAACAGGACGACAAGGAAGAAAAGGGTTAGTCTCTAAGTTTGTGAGTAATTGTTACTTCCTTATAACAACTTAACTAGATTTCATTTTTGTATTTTTTAAGTTGTTTTAGAAAAATCATCATTGAATGTCTTCAAACAGTCTTGGCTGCAAAAAAAGTGAAACCATCGACCGTTGATTGAGGGCATGGGTTAGCTTCATGGGTTGGGAGTATATGTTGGCATATCGAGAAATTAATTGTGGAATTTATGGCATCTATCGATCTTGTATTACTTAGCTCCGTCTATAATTAATAGAACAAACAAATTTTTTATATTAAATATATGATTTGTTATGGGGTATAAAACTTGCAGGAAACAAAGTATGGAACTGTGCCAACAGATGAAATTTTGAAAGATGGCATGGTACATGGTTTTAAAAGAATGTGTATAGTTTATGAGTCAATTGTTGCTATGGTACGTCATTTTTCTTTTCGATTTACATTGATGTATATTATTTAATATTTCAATTTTTATTATTATCACCAATGTATATACACTCATTTCAGTTTATTTTTATGTTTGTAGATGGACGGTGAAGAAAAAGAAAACAATCAAAGTCGTGAACAAAACATTCCTGAAAATAACCCAAGTCATGAAAGTAGCTCTAGCAGTGACAGCAGTTCAAGCGAAGAATGATGATCACTATGTTTGGATATCAAAGCAAGGCATTTTATTTTTTGAAATATATATGTCTATGAAATCAAACATTTTGTTTAATGTAATGGACATAGTGTTCCAATTGAAAGACAAAGGGATACCAATAACTGTCCCATTTTGTATGATAAAGACTGTCTTATATATATGTGTGTGTGTGTGTGTGTGTGTGTGTGTGTGTGTTTTAATTTATTCTATTGTGTTCTCCATTGTCGTTATTGCGTTCTCCATTTTCGTTCTCAAATTCACTAATAAAAATTTAATTCATATGAATATTCTTATAAGATATATATGTGTCAACTTTTGATGAATAATGAATTTTTAAAAACCACCATAATTATGATATGATATAACAAATTAATCCAAACATCACATTAAAATGAATTAATAAAAATGTAATTAATATGAATATTGTTATAAGATGTGTCGACTTTTGATGAATAATGAATTTAAAACAATCACAATAATTGGACTGTCACAAGTTGATGTTTCTAAAAAATACAACATGAAAACCGGTGTGTGTCAGTAACTGTACACCGGTGCATTTATGTGTCTATATGCACCGGTGTCATTGTATGATCTATGGGCACCATACAAATACTGATACCAGTTATAAATATCGGTGTGTTTGTGTGATACTGTACACAAGGGTGTTTACGTATTTATAAGCACCGGTGCATTTTTACGATCTATGGGCACCGCACAAATACCGATACCAATTATAAATGTCAGTGCCTTTTTGTGATACGGCGCACCGGTGCGTTTATATAAGTATACACACTGGTGCGTTGATACAACCTATGGGCACCGCACAAATCCCAAGACCAATCAGAACGGCCCCGTGCATTGTATGACCAACAGTATGACCGGTGCAGTTTTACACCTAAACGTCCTGGTGTGTTGCACTGAGACCGCCTCGGGGCTCCGTCTGCATGTATGCACCGGTGCGTTAAAGCCAGAGTAGCGCACCGATGAAAAAAAACATCCGTAATGACCTCCGGCCGCCCATTTTTTTATTTGTGTTGAATTTCCATTAAAATCTCCGCCAAAACCTCCATAACCATAAACGAATGTTGTAGCAAATGTTTTTTTTGACAATTTTAGCCAATTTTATAACACTAAAAACCTCATTTACAACCTCTGCTAGAGTATATTTTCCTTGTAGTGTTATGAGGATAGTTATTTTATTGTGTCAACCTCGTTAAAAAATGAAACAGGTTCCCTTTTCAATTCGAGTCTTTGATTAGATCTCGTAATATCCAAGTCGAATCTTTCACCTAATTTCGTAATTGAACCTTCATTCCATCCACCTATTAGTAAACAGTATTCTACTCAAGTGAATGCCATGAAGCTGGGGGGCATGTACCTCGAATTGACTCATCATGTTGGGGGCACACAAACTTATTCCAAGCATAGTTTTTTTCTATTTCAAGCTTGTGTAAAAATGAAACCAACTTCAAGCAGAGTTTCTTGATTTAAAGCTTGTGTAAAAATGAAACCATTCTTATTTTACCTCTTGCGATTGCCATTTCATCATCCTATTTTTCCAGATGAGCCTTGGTTTTCTCATTCCATCGTTACCATCTGCTTGGCCGATCATATACATTCACTTGATTGTCTTACTCGTTCCTGAGGAAAAACTGCAATGAGTGGTGTTGTTAGCCAGTCTCTTGATCATTACTTGTTATGAGCAATTCCACCATCACCAAAACGAGTTTCTACCCTTAATACCACTCATTCCCCCAGGAGGAGTCATGTTTTAGCTCTTTTCTGACTCTCAAAAATTGGAAATATTGTCGAGACTCTTGTCATTTTGAACTCATTGAAGGTTGCAAAACGTCATCTACCCTGTATACGTTTACCCATTTTTCAAGTTGAGCCAGATTATTTACGAAAAAGGAATACCTTAGCTGAACATGGCTAAGAGGTTCTTTCATATATTTTTTTCTACCTTTCCGGATCTGTGAGACTACCTACGAAAAGGGACCTGCTGAAGTTTTATTTTCCACTTCTTTTCAAACTCTCTAAAGATGAAAATACGTCGAGTTCTTCCTTTGTTAGACTCATTAAAACTAAATGACATCGGGAATCATCACCATGACGTTATCAAGTTCCTCCTTCCTAGGGCTTGTAAAATGTACCAGGATGGATTTGTCCAAAGGAAAAACTTATATGACAAGCATATGATATCCTCTTCAAGATTTTGTAAAAATAAATAGGTACTCGCTAGAAATGGTGGGGGAAAATGGAATTTATTCATCAGTTGTGTCGGTAGTATGTCACTCTAGAACATGACACTTGTTTGCAATTCATGTCGGGTTGGGGTATCTTCACTCTGCCACTTTGCCTACATGGGTTTGGGAAATTCGTTTTCCTCTCATTTGATTACCAATCTTGTCAACATGACCTTTGATCCTATTAGAGTCAAATGCTTCCAAATTCCAGAGTCGTGTCACCGATATGTTCAAGAGAAAATCCTCCTGTAGTTTGTACATTCCCTGATCCTCTGTTTCAGTCCTGATTAACACTCATATTACATTCTCTATTTCAATTCGATGATGTGGGATTCATTATGACCCTCCTTCGACGAATCGCTTCCTGTCGACTTCAGCTCATTATCCAGTAATTCGATCTAGAGAATCCTTTTTGGTACCTTAGAGCTTGCATGCCCTAATGACAAGTTATTCGCATTCGACGGCAGATTCTCATCATTAGCCTTCGATTGGGTGATTTCATGGGTGTTCAACTTCAGTTCCTTATTCATACTCTTTGGATTGTACTGGAAGTACCTTAAGGACCATTTTCATCATTAGTGGTTTCTCTCACGCTTTTTAACAGTTTACATCATTGACTGGTAATCAGGCGATTTTCCTGCATGTTCGACTTCAGCTCATTTATTCGCATACTTGAAATTGTACTTGATCGGGTTGTGACGGAATGCAAGACCCTGGATTTTATTCTCTAGATTCCAGGTTGCGAGTTGATATGATTTTTCCATGATTGGATACATGTTTCTTTCAAATGGATGGTTGCAACCATGCCATGAGTTTATATGTGATCCTTCTCAGATGGATGGCTGTGACCATACCTTGATTCATGTATTTTCATCAGAGCTTCCGGTTATGTATATGTATCTATGCTTGATTTTCAGGTCTTTCGATAGCAATGTCTAGTTCCTTGCACATACTCGTAAAGCATTTCACCCCACACTCGTGTTAGAAATTCATACTTTAGGGGGCATCTGTTACACAGCAATTTTTCACTGTCCTTGTACTCCACGTTCCTTGATCCTGGAGAACCCACACAGTGACCCTTGTGTACTTTCTAAGCATGGAATACATACCCCTAAACCACACTTTGCCTGCCAATTCATCTCCCTTTACAAATTTTCTGGAATATCCCTATAAAAACCTAATTTTCAAAGTCTGTGCTTTGTCTCAGTGTCTGACTAGCGCCGATAGCAGATATTTTCACTGAGACCTGCACCGATCAGTACTCTGTCTTAATGTCTGACCCATGCCGGTCATCTTTTGGAAAAAAATTTAAAATAGAAATGACTTTTCCACGACTAGAAGCTTCGCGAAGAGAAGATCTAGAAGTTTTTTTTTAGGATATGGTCGAGGAATTTCCCTTTGGGATTCTTGTTCCCATAAAATAGGAACTACTCCAAAGGATAAGCTTCTTTCCAATTAATTGAGGGCCCATATCCTCCTCCTCCATTTTTATATAAGGAGAACTCCTTCACCTATGTTACCTTAGCTAGATAGTTAGAAGTAGCACTCATAGAGAGGAGAAGCAATTATAGATTCAGGAGAATTGAGCAGAGTGTGATTGTTTTTGTGTGTTATGAACTATTGAGTCTAAAAATTATCTTCCATATTCATACATATTTCCATTATGTCATAACCATTCAGCTCTCATTTCATAATTATCTGACCTAAAACCCTACATCAAGTAACCATTTTCATAAATATATGGGTTAGGATCCTTGTTTTCCAAAGTTATTTATTTTATGAATTTAAACTAAATTTATGATTAAAAACTAGAAAATTAACATGGTTTCATATATCTATATATGTTTTATGATTTTTGTGACATGTGTAGACCTATTTTGGAGATTCTAGAAGGGTCTTACTTGGCCTCCTAAGGCCAAATTCGAATTTGAATGGAGAATATCATGAGGATGTGTGTCTGATTTCCTATTTGTATTGTAAATATAAGAAGACATGTGCCTTATCACTTCCTATTTGGATTGTAACTCTAGAGATATAGAGAGAGATTCATGGACCCTCATTAATGAGATAGCTTCTCATCTTTTTGTATAAATAGGGGATGCTTTCTCCTATCAATTATGTGTAAAGTTGGAGTTATGCTCAAGCTTTGAATAAAGAATTAGATTGTGGCACCTTACTCATGAGTGTTCCTTCACTTTGACTTGGTTTTTCTTACATATGGAGCATCTCAATTTACCATCTCTCATACTTTTGAATCGACCATATACAATGTGTGAGATTTATTTGCTTTCATAGATTAATATTTATTTCCTTTCTTAGTATTAGTTTTAGAATGACTGTGTAATCTTTGCTTTCCTATAACATCTCAAGAAAGTAGATTCTTATATTTTCCAATTGGATTATGTTTGAGGCAATAGAGCTCACAGTTGTTTAGTTTCTTTTCATGTTCTTATACTGCTTTCCTAGATTAGATACCCAATTATATGTATAATTGAATACTCCTAAAGATCATACCAAGAAGGTGACTCTATCATACTTCCAAATTGGATGCTCGAGAATTTAAACTATGCAATAATTGAGTTTTTCATTACATGCCTTTATAATACTTTCCTAGATTAGATCCTCAATTATATGTATAATTGAATGCTCCTAAAGATCAGGCCAAGAAGGTGACTTTTTATACTTCCAAATTGGGTGCTCAAGTGTTTAACCTATGCAATAATTGAATTTTCCTTTGCATGCCTTTAAACTATTTTCCTAGATTAAGATCCTTAGTTAAATGTATAATTGGATGCTTTTAAATCATACCAAGAAGGTGACTCTGTCATACTTCCAAATTGGACAATTGAGTGTTTAAACTATACAGTAATTGAGTTTTTCTTTACATGCTTTGAAATGCTTTCTTAGATTAAAATTTCAATTCCTGCAAGTGTGATTGTGTGCGCTATATTTTCTTTTAAATTTTTTTTCTTTCATTTAGTTACTTGATTTCATAAGTTAGTTGAGTTTCATTTTCATTATTTTATTTCATAGATTAGATGAATTGGTTTTCGTTATTTTGTAGTTAGATTGATCTAAACTAAAAGACTATTTCTAGCAGATACAGTCCATGCATGCTTCACAAGTTTACGAAACCCCCAAGTTGACAAATTAAATGACAGGAAATTATTTTTCCCCAACAAGAACATAGTGAGATCTTGGACCTTTGTGTAAGAGGGTGTCGCAAACGTTCTTGGATACGGACCTACCGAAGGAGAGCCTCAACATCAAGGCTTGATTGTAAACTCTCCTTGTCTTTATCATAATAAAATGCAACTGTTGTTTATCTTCCACTCGTGTTTACATTTATAATGAGATTTATAGAATTCCTTGATCAATTAGATAGGTTGTAATTTTTTTTATGTTTGTCATGATTTTACGCTTGTCATGGTGACTTGACCATCTGTACAGGTAATTGAACATTGGTAGCAGCGTTTATCGAGCTTGAGAAGAGCGACGCATCAAGAAGCTTCGACGGAAGATGACAACATAGCATCAAAACAAGGTAGGTCATCTTCCTCGCTCTAAATTTCATTTACAATCTAGGAAGGTAGATGTTAGTATGTTCCTGTAGTTACTAGACCCACCCTAGGGCTAGAGGGATCGCCTCTATCCGTAGAGTGGATTTGCCTGCACAACAGTCATTTCCTCATATACATAATTGATCCGTTGATGTCCCTGTCACTGCAAATATGATAAAATTTCAAGAATCACTGCATTAGCCTCTTCTTTCTTTTCTTGTGCCTTGGAAAGTCTTTCCTTTGACTAAATGATCCTATCATTATTCACCTTACAAATTTTGATCTCTTCCTTTAAACTTCTCAAGGTATTTGTTATGTTACAAGAGTAGTCGTCTCTTTGTTTCTCAGTTGATCGATAAGGAGTGTCACATGAAATGTAATCTACCATTTCACTTTTCATCTCTCATCTTCTTCTTCCTGCAAACATACCATGTCAGATAACCAAATATGAACATTATCAAACATACCTTGGAAAAGTTCAGGGGAGTATCTTGTCTACACAAATCAGTCCATTTTAGTAGGATATATATATATATAATGACACCAACATATCAACCTATCAACATCATCTCAATCATAATGCATGATAACTCAAAATGTAACACTAACTACATACATGACAACTTATAACCACTACATGCATCCATATTACTGACATACATGCATAAAAATCACATCCTACCCATCATGTCCAAGTGTTTTAACCTTGAATCTTTGGTACTAATATGTAACCACACTATCAGAGAAAAGGTTGCAAGGAACAAAATTGCTCTGATACCACCCTATAACCAACCCCTCACACATTTACCTAGTTTCATCGACCTACCAGGGTAAACATGATATGAAGAGCTACTATGACATGATCCAACCTCCAAGCTCCAGTTAAGGAAGTGGAGCCTACAAACTTACCACTAACTAACAACTCACAACATCCCTCAGGACTACAGGACACTTAGATGCCAAAGGACCACCCCAGGTGACCAAACCCTGAGTTAGGGATATTTTTCACTGACCTAGACCCCCAACCACATGCATGACAAGGCTTGGGTGTGGTTATAGGCCTCCAACCACATGCACAAAATTATCTCCATGTGGTTATGACCCAACTTGCACAATTCAAAGGGTGTAGTCCTAAGATCCAAGCAACCTTTCTTGGATAACCTCCAGACCACTGCCCAGAACTGCCTGAGACTTTCTAGAATCACAATTGACATGACAACAAAGCTAAACATTCAAACTTGGAGGCAGAAATTGACTTAGACCTCCTAGAACACACTAGACATTTCGTCAAACACATGGAAAACATGTAAGCTACAGGTCATGACTGCATATATGATCATAATAGTATGAGATTCATTTTAGAATCACCAAGAGGGCCCAATTCCCTCTCCACATAACTGCAACAACACTTATTAGTCCATACATTCATCAACCGATCAATAACTAAACACTTCTTGACAAGAGACATAGATAATACACATTATATAACTAGCATATAACTAGAAAATAACCAACATAGAAACCATGGAAATTCAGCGATAATATCGCCAACATAATCACTACAAATTTTCATAGAAATCTCTCATATTAACATGTTAAAATACCAACCAAGTCAAGGACTTCCACATACCATCTGACCATAGATTGGGTTGAGCCAAATTTATCTTTCAGCCAATCATCCCTGCACCATATTCCAAACATTAATGTGGTGTCTCATGGAATAAACCAAAATAAAACCAAACCAGGGCTTCCATAGGCCAAGCCACCTTAACCATAATGATTCCACCTCCACAGTTGAACATCACTAACACCAACCAGATTGGTATCTACCTAAGTTATCTAGGGCTTTAGGAACTAGTAACTCAACCCACAACCTTCCAGGGCTCCAGAATGTTTGTCTAATCTGGCTCCAGGGACTAGTAACTCAACCCACCAAGGGCTCAAGAGTGTTTATCCCAACATAGACTCCAAAACTAGTAACTCAACCCAAGTTTTTCCAGGGCTTCCAAAGTGTTTGTTCCAACCCACAACCATAAGGAACATCAGCACCAATCGACAAAAACAAGTGGAAAAACCCACAACACAATGGTTATCTAGGAAATGGAAAGGCAAGGCTAAAACCGTTGTCTCTCTAGGAAAATCTCCATGCCAATGACGACACCTAACCATAAAATCACATGCATATACTATGCATCTAGAAATCAGCAAGGAAATCACACATGCAACATGTTACCTACAAATCAATCTAGTTTTAGTTGTTGATGCAACGATTCCCTTGTGCTTTCCTTCTTTTCTTTTCCGTCTTTCTCCAAATCCAATGTATGCCAAAGTGCTCCAAGAATACTCTAAGTGTGTAAGAGTATGAGGGAATGAAATAATATAAGAGAGCTCTAAAACTAAACTAACAAAAGGTTTACCAACCAAAAGTTGTGAACTAGTCCTCATAAGCCTTTTTAATCATTGAGGCCTTTATTTTCTTCAATTTCCTTCATTTTTCCTTCAATTTCCCTCTCATGCAAATTTGTGTCTCTTTATACATACACCAGAATATACTTTATATATGTAACAACACCTCGACCAATTGAGCTAACCCTCAAGGCTCAATTAATAAACATATACAAATTATATATATATATATATATATATATATATATATATATATATATATATATATATATATATATAATTTGTATATGTTTATTAATTGAGCCTTGAGGGTTAGCTCAATTGGTCGAGGTGTTGTTGTTAAAGCGCCTCGCCATTGGGAGGTCACGAGGTCAATTCTCTTTTATGCACTTGAAGTTAGGCTCTGATTAGTTTCGCTGATGGGATGTGATCCCTTCAAGTGGATCTTCTCAAATTTTCCTCATAATATATATATATATATATATATATATATATATATATATATATATATATATATAACCATTATTTTAATTTTAATTTATATAGTGAAATGGATCTTAATTTATAACTATTATTTTTATATTTCACATTTCTATATACAAAAAAAAAATTATTTCTAACTATATATTTATTTATTAAGTTTTTGTATGTTTATTAATTATTTGTTTGAAATATCATAGTTAAAAATATGAACCATTACTATTTAAATTTATTTTAATGTGATATGCATATTATGATTTTATGCTCCAAAAAATTTCTTGTAATTTTATTAATTATATATATATATGTGTGTGTGTGTGTGTGTGTGTGTGTGTGTGTGTGTGTGTGTCAAATTGAATCTATTTATTATTTTTATTACTTTTTTAATTAATTTGATATTATGTTTTATTATTATTATATTTTGATTGAACACTTCATTTTACAACCATGGGAACATCTCCCCCATTTATGCACCATAGATTCATCCTAACTCAAGATCTACCAAAGACCAAGAAGGATCAAATCTCTCAAGACACAAACATCTTTTTTAGTGTAAAACATGAGGAAAGATTTGCAATTTTATTTGACATCTTTTATAATAAAATTAATAAATAAATAAAAATGTGCTATGCATAACAAAAAAATTGTATGTGTGTGTGTGTGTGTGTGTGTGTAAGCAAGTATACTCACCTATTAAGAATGCACAAGAAAGATTATAGAGAGGCATACAAAGCCAATAATAATGTCCAACCACACAGGAAAGGAGCATAGCTTAAATGTATGAGACAAAGAATGACAAGGGAGACAATGAGAAACAGAAGAAATAATAACAAGAAAAATCACCCAACTTGGAGATGATCCTCGGAGCGACCTTTATTTCCTTACTTTTCAAAACCTTAATGCAACCTACTAAAGGTGGCTCAGCCAAAGTTACTTGAAAATTATCATTGAGGGTTGAAGGAGAGTCCTTATCAGAGTCAGAAGATGTTGATTCATGAGCTTGCTTCAAAGCACCCAAAGAAACATCTTTATTCACCAACTGCATATTTGTTGGGGGAACTGGGTTCACTATTGAATCCTCATGAGTCTAATAAGGAGAGAAATTCTGAAACTAATCCCTCAAAATCATATCATTATCAGAGCCCTCGTCCTCTTTTTCAGAAATAGAAGAAGTCTCACCCTCCATAGGGGAGGCTCACAAGGCTTCCAATTTTTATATTTAGGAATTGTATTGTGTCGTTTCTTGTTATAATTAAATAAAGGGAAAGAATTATGTAAACAATTTGTTTGAAGACAATAGCTACAACTAAAAGTAATATTCTCATAACCGAGAGAATAGCATATATATAACTTGGAAAATATTTTATTATGAATATACAAAAAAGGTAGCTTTATTAAGGGAATATGTTGTCTTACATTAAAAAAAATTACTTACACTAACAAAATAAAAAATAGTAATAACAAAAAATATTTCAATGTCCACCATCAATAAAATACTTTAATTTCTATCTTAATCATACATCAACTTTATTTAGAGATATAGTAATTAAAATTAAACAAATTTTAAATTGATGCGTAATTGTTTTCTACCTTTTAATAGGAGAGAGATGTGGAATTCCTTTATTAAAACTACCAAAGGCAGTGTTATATTGTCTTTCACTGACAAAAATCTTTGATTTCTATTAAAACCCAAATTTGCTATAAAGTTTTAATAATATTTTTCAAAATTTTATATTAAAACAATTTAAAAAAAAAAAAAAAAATTAATTTTTTTTTATAAATGAAATTTCTAATTTGGATTGATTCTTGACATAATTTTATATGGTTTAAAATATATTTGTTAGAGAAAAATTAAGTTAAAAATAATAATAGAAACCTCATACTTAACGTAGCACAAATTTAATAAGGTTGTTGTGCTAGTCACAGAAGTTGCCAACATTTTTACCTGATTTCTGAGCATTTTCTTGCATTTCGTTAGACAATTGTGGAGTTTCATATAAAATAATTAATAGCTAGTGAAAATGGAATGATAATGCACGAGACCATTGGAATGATACTGCACGAGACCATTGGACCGACGAGTGAACGACACCGTAATCATGATAGTGGTAAGTGCGAAGAGTTTTCATTATTGTTGGGTTTTTTCTTTCTTGTGCCTTGGTGGTAGAGACGCACCCTAGGATGACTCCCCATTCTATTTTTTTTTCCACACTCACATTTTAAAAGTCATTTTGGCTAAGATGTTTCCATCATAACTTTATTATTTTATTTTAAAGTGTTGTTAATTATTTTGATTTAATTTTTAATTTATATAAATGTTATAATTTTAAGTTTTATTATTTTCAAATTTATCTTATTTTATATGAAATTTAATTTTTACTGAGATAATCTTAAGATCTTAACATATAATTGTTTATAGATGAAACTTAGTTAGTAGTAATTTATAATATGATATTTTTTTTTAAATACTTATAAATTTGTTATTATTAACATGAACTTTTCAATCAGTCAAACATAATTTATATACTTTTCGAAAACATGTTATATTGTTTTTTATTTTAGTAAAAAAATTATGACTTTCAATTAGTTTTGACATTTTTAAAGAGATTTTATGAAGTTTATTAAAGTTTTGAAAAAAATAAAGATTAAACTGAATATTTTGAAAATTAAAAATAATTTTAAATTTGTAAAATGTAAATTGTGTTCTTCTAATTGGTTGATGACTATTTTTATGTGGTTTTATATTGAAATGTGATATATAAAAAATCTAAAAAAAAATATCTCATAATAATTTAGGGTTTGTTAAAATACCATAGGCCAATACCATGGCTTATCAATAACACATGCCCAAAAACCATAACTCACTTCAAAATCAAAATATTTTATAAATATTTTAATTTAATTTAATTTAATTAGATAACTTTTTTTAAATTAAAAAACAATAAACAATTATTTTTGACCATTTTACTATAGGGTAAATATCTATGGTTTATAAATATCACAGAAAACTTGACAAACAAAAAACAAAACAAAAATATTATTATTATTGAAAATTATAAAGTACTTTTTGCATAAGAGGCGGGTACAACAACATTGCATATTACACTTGTTACTTGATATGGAGTTGATGATAATATTGATCTTGTGAGATAAAGTAATTGAAAGTGAAAAAATTCTATGCAAATAAATATTTAGATTGAAAGAGACAGTGTGTGTGCATTACATAAAACAATTGAAAATAATAATAATAATAATTATTATTATTATTATTATTATCATTTAAAAATTTATTAGTGTGTTCTTCAATATGAGGAAATGTATAATTCCTTCCATGTTCAGCATGAGTTCACACACACACACACATATTAACTTTGGTTCTATCAGGTTTGAAGTGGGAACAAATCCCTTTAGGTGTAAATCTTTTTTCAAGTTTTGCACTTCAAAAAAAGGTTTTTACCTCAAAGAAATTTGAGATCGAGGTTAACTTGGATCTATTTTGGTTAATATATATATATGTGTGTGTGTGTGTGTGTGTGTGTGTGTGTGTGTGTGTGTGTGTGTGGATTTTGTATTGAGTTGTGATGGAGGAGACCATCCTCCAAAAAAAATCAACAAGAACAACTTCTAGAGGTTGAAAATGAGAAAAGTGTATCAAAAGGAAAGGGGTTTGTTAAAAAGCTTCAAAAATCAAGTCCTTGAGGGATCTTAGGGATTATGTTGAGAGCTTTGTGAAAAAAGATCATGTGAAGTGTTTTGTGGAAGGATCATGTTGAGAGATTTATGGAGAAGATCATGGATCTTGAAATGATCCACGATACTGTAATTTCCTTTATAAATTGTAGCCTTTGGGAATTGAAAATATGCGGTCAATTGGATGAATATAGAGCCGCCAAGGATCCATGTAATAGCATAACGATTAAATTAATTTTAATGTCTAGTTTATGTAATTTTGTTTGTGTGCATGGTGATTTACTGCATTGATGGTTTGATGCATAGATCCATTGACTTTGTTTGATAAATTAATGTTATATGTAGACCACAAGGTTCTTCAATTTTTAGTGGAAGTGAGGATGAGTTGAGTTTGTGGAATCATAACCCACAGGTCCAAGATTGAGACTTGAAAAATATTGAAAACAAGGAGACCCCGAAATTCATTTTCATCAAGTTTCATTAAAAATCATCTCATTTGAAGCCCAAAACCTTTTACATCAAATGTCAGTTTTCTCCCATCCGAATTCCAAAATTCCCACCCTATTATATTCAAAAATTTATTCAAAACACATATACTAACAAGGCTTTTCCCATATTTCCTATAAAAAAACTCCTTTTAAAAACTACATATCGACATTGTATATATATATATATATATAGGCACACTGAAATTAAATTATTTACTGGTTCTCATGAGTCGAAATGACCTGGTCTTCCTTGACATTCTCAACTTTTTGTATGTCATTTTCCCCGGTATCATTGGAATTGGAACTAAGTTCCTCAACTAGATGCATGTCATTTTCCTCTGAGTCTTCAGAGCTGGAACTAGGTTCCTCATTGATTTATATTAGTTGATAGTTGTTCCCGTCGATTCCTGCAAACTCATTACCTCCACTGAATTCCCTGTTGTGCGCTATGTCATTACCGTCCAACCTTTGTCCAAGACTCTCCACCGTAAATTGCATCATTTGTATTGCTAGTTGTAAGCGCTCCAACTTCATCTTGAAAAGAACTAACCGATGATAGATCAACTCATTACTCACTCTTTATTCAGTTAGCTGCATTTCTGCTTGGCGGGATGTAAGTGTGATTAAGAACTCAACTTCCCCTACAATCCTAGCTAAATGAGCATCAAGTTGGTCACCTACCTCTCCCTCTGTGCACTCCATTTTCACTTTTAAATCCCACAAATGTCATCCCAACATAGTGAGAGATTGAGCTAATTTTTCCTTTACTTCCAGAATGCCATCATGCTTGTATGGCATTGCATCTCCTTTTTCGGGCTTGATCCAAAGTCTCATCACATTGAAGCTTGTTGCGCACCTCCATTCCACTTGCATTAGATCCATTAATGTCTCAACATGAATACTCTGCCAAATTATCCTTTTCCCTCCAAACTAATATAACCTTACCAAATTATGGTTTTCACACATTTGTACAATAATAAAAAACAAATCACAATAGTGTCCTCTATTCAATGCCAACTTCGAACTTACGTAGTTACTCCTGGTGGCCATGCATACATGCCTTCCCACATTATAATGATGCATCACCTTCAATGAAATGATGTGAAATGAGGTTGAATTAGCTCCACCAATTGTTCACTGATCCCAAGACTAGTGTGCCTCCTAGTCTATCTTATTTCTAATTGAATTTGCATCATTATGGAAGGGGTTTGAAAGATAATCCTTCCTCATTTATTTTCAAATCTCCGGGCTTTAATGAGACTCCCAAATTTTCTATTTGATCAATTGTTTCATTCAAATGTCTTTTGATATGGTAAAAACAATGGAATCAAATTGACCCATTAGTAATTTAATCCTATGAAAAAGCGTTGGGAGCTAGGGATCTTCTATTGTACGACACTTTATTACTTGTTGAATGACAATTTTGGAGTCTCCAAAGACTTTTAATTATTGCATTCCATTGATAAATGCTTGTTCCAATCATTTTCATAATGTCATATATTCTGCTTGGTTATTGGTCACCATCCCTAAACCTAGGCATATTTTATCCCCGTTTCTTCGTTGAGGTGAGAAACAACCCCTTCTACTCCCGCCTCCCAGAAAAATTATTGTAAATATTAACATTTTATAAGTTTATTAATAAAATGTAAATATGAAATTCTAAAACATAATAGCTATAATATAAACCATTATTTTAATTTATATGTTAAAATAGATTTTAATATATATATATCACATTTTTACATATAAAAATATTCTCTTTTCTAACCATATATTTATTAATTATTATTAAATAAATTTATTTTAATATAATAAGTATATCATAATTTTTTCTCAAAAAAATTATAATATAACAAATTGATTTTTATTAAATCAATATTATATTTTATTGCAATTATTTTTTAATTTAATGTTCGTCTTATAACTATTATAAAATCTCCCCCATCTCAACACAAGAATAAATAAACATAAAGTTGTTTTTATTAAATCAATATTATATTTTATTACAATTGTTTTTTAATGTAATGTTTATCTTACAACTATTATAAGATCTTTCCCATCTCCACACAAAAATAAATACCCATAAAGTCTTGACTATTCATCTCCACCTTATTATATTATATAATTTACTCAAATTATTATGACATAGAAGATGCAATATTTAAATTTAAATAAACATAATTAAATATAACTTTTTTTTTATAAATTTTCAATATTTATAAAAGTTTTAATGTAGAGTCAATAAACATAATTATATATAACTTTTTTTTATAAATTTTCAATATTTATAAAAGTTTTAATGTAGAGTCAATAAACATAATTATATATAACTTTTTTTTATAAATTTTCAATATTTATAAAAGTTTTAATGTAGAGTCAATAAACATAATTATATATAACTTTTTTTTATAAATTTTCAATATTTATAAAAGTTTTAATGTAAAGTCATTGGTTCTAGACATGTTGAAAATGTGGAAAATGTAGTTTGAGCAAACTTACAATAAAATATTTATAAAAAAATTGAAAATACTAAATTTCTCATGTCATTTTAAATGTTTATTTCGAATCTTTTCGAAAGCGTAGTCAAAGGAATTCACCATTATATTTTCTTCAATCGTGAAATTTGATAAATGAAAAGTTAACGGACTGAACTTAGGGGTCACTTTTCCACTATTTATCACATAAAGTTTGTTTATATTGAAATTTGACAAGGGATAAGTTAAAGCATTAAACTTCTCCACTAATACCTATTACGCACATGATTATATGAAATAGCTTTTGGCATGATATATTGTCCATTACTTTGGTGCCATGATATTGAGCTAAATAATCCATTACCATATACTCCTAAATAAATATAAAAAAAAGTGATGCTACGTTATTGAGCTAAATAATTCATTACCATATACTCCTAAATAAATATAAAAAAATGGTGCTACGTTATTGAGCTAAATAATCCATTACCAGATACTCCTAAATAAATAGAAAAAATGGTGCTAAGTTATTGAGCTAAATAATCCCTTACCATATTTCTAAATTTAGGAATATAAAAAATGTTGAAAATGGATTTCTTTTAAATGAAAATTTAGGGTATGTGTAGCTGAAATTTACACACACAATCTCTCATATTATATATTTTTTGAGTTGATTTAAAATATTATTGCTTTAAAATGACTTTATACAAAATCATATATTATTTGAGCTTAAGTTTGGAAATAGTGTATTACAAGGGAAACCAACATTGTTGATGATGAATAATAGATTGTGTCTATCAAAATTTAAGTAATTATAACCACTAAATTCGTAATTGCTAAAATAAATTGAACTATTAAAAGTAAAAGACATAAGTCATGAGGCTAAATATGACATCAAGTGTCTAATGAATTGATTGGAACTGGACCTTGGACATTGGTACCTATTGGGGCTAGAGGTTTCAAGTCACACTGGAGATGTGCTTCTCAATGTCAGCTAGTTGAGCATCCAAATTGGCGACATAATAATCTTGGTGGCGTTCAACTCATTGAATTTCATTAAGGAATGAGATGATGTCATTGTTGTCCTTGTGCTTTTCCTTTAGGACCCTTCCCAAGGGTGCCTTCATTTTCTAATGGAAGGTAATGGAGTTCAAATATTGGCTCCATCTGTAGAAATTATACAAACATATGTATATCAATGGATTAAATCCGATCAAGAAATGTACTAAATCTAGATATTGAATCCTTCTACAAATCAATTGCCGAAAATAAAAACGATCACCAATCATAACAGGTAAAGAAAGAAACAAATCAATCCACAACACATATATTTTTTAGGGGAAAGCTTGCTGCTCAAAACCCCTCTATCTTCTATTGTATATTCATCATGGAATCATGAAATAATTATAATGCACTTTTCTTACAAGAGTCTCTTGCACTCTCACAATTGTCTCACACTGACCTAGACAAAATCGACTAACACTTAGCCAATTTCCTGCCTTTAATCAACATGCCTTACTTGTGCAATTCATGTGGAATGCAATCCCTATTCCTTAGGAATTTCATCCTTCCAAAACTGTGCAATGCTCATGGGCAATCCAATGGATATCTTGTTGCATGCGATCATCTTACTAATGATACAACTAATAGTTAACATCCCTTTAACCTTTGTCTCAACAGGGTCTCCACTGAAACTTACATGCATGCAACTATTAATAGTAAATCATCAGTTGCATGGAAGATCATTGCATGTGAATAAAATATGATTTAATTCACTTGATCTCTCATTAGTGCAACAAACAGTTACAACTAGTTCAACTAACTTTAACTCAATTAATTGAGTTAACTGATTTCTCATGCATTAAACTAATGCACTAACTGCAATTCGAACTCCATCATTAATAGAATCACTCTACATGCCTTGCCAACCACCCTCAATTTGAAATTCATGAGCTAACTGAGTTTATCACACTCAATTAACTATTACAAGTGATTATGAGATAAGATTACATTTTATTGTCCAATTTAATTAAGGGAAAATCAAATTAGACACACATTTCTTGTTGACTTTTCAACACTCCCTCTCAAAAATAAAGGGATTATACGCCACCCCGATCCTGCCTCTATGGTATTTGAATTTTCTCCTGGCGAGCACCTTCGTCAGAATATCTACATCTTGATCTTCCGTGGGAATGTAATGAAGTAACATAATGTGCCTCTGAGCACAATCTCTGAGATGGTGGTACCATATGTCTATGTGCTTGGACCTATCATGGAATACCAGATTAACCAAGAGTTTAATGCAACTCTATTTATCACAATGTATCACCGTCAGATCCATCTGAGAACCAAAAAAACCAACCAGGATCTTTCTCATCCATATGGCCTCACATGCAGCTTGACTTGCTGCCATGTACTCTGCCTCGGCTAAACTAATTGCCACAGATTGTTTCTTCCTATTATACCAAGAAACTATTGTCGATCCTATGTTGAAGATCCCTCCTGATGCGATCTTTCTGTCTAATGGACTTTCTGCCTAATCTGCATCCGTGAAGCCTTGAAGCTTCACTCCCTCTGTCCATTCATACCATAACCCATACTTTGTAGTGCCCCTAATATATCTTAAGACATGCTTCCCCACCTTCCAAAAGAGCTTGGTCAACTTAACCATAGCTTGACTCAGTTGGTTAACTACATATCAAATGTCTAGTGTGGTGTTCACCAAGTACATCAATGACCCACTAGTTGCATGTAAGCAGTAGCGTCCACTACTTCTCCTGAAGTAGCATCCTCCTTCCTCCAGTTTCCTAGAAGAGGAGTCTCTGTGGGTTTACAGCTCTCCATGTGAAACTTACTCAAAATATCCTTAGCATACTTGCCTTGAGAAACAAATAGCTCACCATCTCGTTGCCATATTTCCATACTAAGGAAATAGTGAAGGAGTCCCATGTACTTCATTTCGAACTCCCTTGCAAGATCCTCCTTGCAATAATTTATCAGCTGCTCATCACCTGTCAAAATTAGATCATCAACATAAAGTATGATAATCAAGAGCTTACCATCAACCACAATCTGGTACAGATTTGCATCTGCTTCACTTTTGGTGAAGCCCAACCTGGTGAAATAGCTATTAATCCGAGTGCACCAAGCACGAGGTGCTTGATTCAGCCCATACAGTGCTCTCTTGAGTCGGTGCACATGCAACTCACTGTCAAAGATATCAAAACCTTATGGCTGCTCTATGTACACTTCTTCCTCAATAAATCCATTGAGAAACGCAGTTTTCACATCCATCTGATGTATCTACCACCCCATCTACACTGAGGGTGCAAGGATATATCTAATCAATGAGTATCTCGCAACTGGTACAAAAGTCTCCTCATATTCAATCCCTTCAACTTGTGAGAATCCTCGGGCTACAAATCTAGCCTTATACTTCTCCACACTCCCATCTATCGCCTACTTCACCTTATACATCCATCTAGATCCAACCACTGATTTTCCGACCGGTCTTGGGACAGCTTCCCATGCACTATTCTTGTCGATGGAGTCATACTCCTCAACCATAGCGTCAACCCAATTTGGTTGATGCACTGATTCCTCAAAGGAAGATGGTTTTGTCACAATACACTTGCTCATAAGAGCCACGTATCCAGTAAACATGTCTGGAGATTGTCTCTATCTACACATTGAAGTAGGTGCTCCTACATGCTCTGCCCCATCAAGTCTCGATCTGTCAGCTTCCATGGTGCGCTTTCTACCAAGTCTGGTGGATGGCTCTACATGAGTGTTTTATGCCACTCCATGATCCTCTGCATGTGGCTGCTCCACATCTTGAGGTTCATTCTTTGGAACCAAGATATGCAAATCCAACTCCCTCTCAAGGCACAATCACGTGGCTTTCTCCTCATCAAATTTTATATCCTGTCTCACAATAGTCATCCTGATGTTTTGAAAATACACCTGATAGTTGTGGTGAGTATCAGTGTACCCCACAAATATCCCAATCTATGATGTTGGTTCGAGCTTATTCCTAGAATCTTTGGTCACATGCCAATAGACAGATGAGCCAAAAATTTAAAATATGAAACATGAGGTTTCTTACCAGAAAAATCCTCCTCTAGTGTACTCATGCCAAGAATACAATGAGGACTACGGTTTTGTAAAAATACCGTTGTGTTGCATGCCTCCTCCCACAGATGCAAGGGTAGGCCCTAATCATGCAACATCGCTTGTGTCGCACCCACAATTGTTTTGTTCTTTCTTTTTGCGACCCCATTTTGTTGTGGGTTATGAGGCGCAATTAACTCTCTATGAATTCCTTCTTTTCTACAGAAGTTCTTGAATTCATTGGAGATGTACTCGCCACCATTGTCGCTCCTAAGAGCCTTCACATGCTTCCCCGTGTATTTCTCCACCAGTGCTTTGAACTCAAAAAAATTTGAGAACGTCTAATCTTTATTCTGCATGAATTAAATCCAGCACTTTCTAGAAAAATCATCAACAAAGATCACATAGTATTTGTGCTTTACTGTCGAAGCTGTAGAGAATGGTCCACACACGTTTGAGTGAACTCTCTCAAGGATTTCCAAAGCTCGGTCCTCCTTCTCGTGAAAAGTGGCCTTTGCATACTTCCCCATATTACATCCCTTTCATGTGTCTATCTGCGCAAGAGTACCCTTGGGAAGTCCCATAGAAATCTGATGCATGACCTTCAAGGCTCCGTGGTGTAGATGGCCCAATCTCATGTGCCATAACCCACCCTCATCCTGGCTCACCACTTTTTCTGCCTTACCATCAATGTTGCGCAGCCATCTACATCAATTTTATAGATATTCTTCACACGAATCCCAATATTCTTGGCTTGTCTTGTGGATTTGTGCCGAAGGAAAGCTTTCCCTTCACTGAAAACCACATCATAGCCTCTATCCTCCAACATTGCGACTGAAACTAAATTCTTTTTCATGCCCGGTACATGCATTACATATTTTAATAAGAAGGGTTTACCTGACTATCTCTGGAAGGTAACTATACCAATCCCGGTAGCACTGTACCACCCATCATCACCCATTTCGATATGCATCTGGAGGTCCTTCTCCTCCAATCTACTGAAAAGTTATTTGTCTCTCATCATGTGGAAATATGCACCACTATCCAAGTACCACACTGATCCCATTGCACTTGACACCATGCATGAAATTTGCGAGAAGTCCAACTCAAATTGCGAGGCCAAAGCCTCACCAGCTACAGATCCTGAAGCCTTCTCGTTCTTCTTTTTTTGTGGTCAAATAGTGGCATAATGTCCATGCTCGTGACAGTGAAAACACTTCACTTTGGACATGTCGCGCTTCTCACATTCTTTGCCGGACTCAGATTTGGAATAGGATTTATTTCCTTTCCTCTTCTTCACCTTAGCATCCAAAGCGCAATTTTCTTCATCATCTGTCTTAGATGAAGATCCATCCCTCGTATTCCATCTGAATTCTTCTTGCACAAAATCTGACCAAAGCTTTCCCAATATAGCAGCTTCTCCCTCCCATTGACAGTGTCCTGATAACTATGCCAACTCTTGGGAAGTCCTAGAAGAGCTAGGCTCACCAAGTCATCATACACGACAAAAATTCCGACGCTCCCAAGCTTATCTCGACATTGGACAAACTTGGTTAAATATTTCATAATGGTGTCGCCTTTCTCCATTTTGATTTTTCTGAGCTTGTCCTTTAGTGCCAATTTTATATGATCACTGCTGCTCTGAAACATATCTATTAAATCTTCCACATTTTATATAGTGTTGCTTTTCCATGGAGACTTGAGACAATGTGTTCTAGTACTCCCTCCAGTAAGATCCTCCTCACCTTTGCAACCTTCTTCTGCCAAGCATCAAGATTTGTGGCATCTACTGCAACGGGTTTGGGAATGTCATTATCAATGAGTTATTTCAACCCATTGTCCTCCAGTACTACCTCCATCCTATATTTCCACGCAATATAATTGGAACTGCCCTCAAGTGCATACTCCATTATCAAGCCATTAAAATCCATTTTGATCCTGATTCGCCTATCACACCAAGAATAATTTTGCAAATTTGAATTATATTCAGTCACAAACTTAATTTCATCTCCGCTATAGTGATTTCTTGTGCTCTGATACCATGTAGAAATTATACAAACATGTGTATATCAATGGATTCAATCCGATCAAGAAATGTACTAAAGCTAGATACTGAATCCTTCTACAAATCTATTGCGGAAAATAAACATGATCGCCAATCACAACAACTAAATAAAGAAACAAATAAAACCACAACACAGATATTTTCTCATGGAAATATTGCTGCTCAAAACCCCTCTATCTTCTATTGTATATTCATCATGGAATCATGAAACAATTACAATGCACTCTTCTCACAAGAGTTTTCTGCACTCTCACAATTGTCTCACACTGACCCAGACAAAATCGACCAACACTTAGCCAATTTCCTGCCTTGCTTGCGCAATTCATGTGGAATGCAATCCCTATTATTTAGGAATTTCATCCTTCCAAAACTGTGTAATGCTCATGGGAAATCCAATGGATGTCTTGCTACATGCGGGAAGCCTACTAATGATACAATTGATAGTTAACATCCCTTTAACCTTTGTCTCAACTAGGTCTCCACTTGAACTGACATGCATGCAGCTATTAATATTAAATCATCAGTTGCATGGTATATCACTACATTTTAATTAAATATGATTTAATTCACTTGATCTCTCACTAGTGCAATAAACAATTACAACTAGTTCAACTGACTTTAACTCAATTAATTGAGTTAATTGATTTCTCATGCATTAAACTAATGCACTAATTGCAATTCGGACTCCATAACTAATATAATCACTCAGCATGCCTCACCAACCACCCTCAACTCGAAATTCATGAGCTAACTGATTTTATCACACTCAGTTAACTATTATAAGTGATTATGAGATAAGATTACATTTTATTGTCCAAATTAATTAAGGGAAAATAAAATTAGACACACATTTCTTATTGACTTTTCAACACCATGTTCCCCTGGTATATCTAGGGTTAAGAACCCGATTGGCTACTTCGGCTTGGATTTTAGAATCTGAGTGGGCTTGGTGGTCATTAGTGGTTAAGGCTTCAAGTTGAAAAATTTCCTCTTATTTCTGAAGGAGTTAAAAATAGTTACTTCATTTTATGCTTAGGATTGAGCTTGTGGCTGACCTTGAGGGCCTTTGTCACCAAACCCCTGATAACAACGCATCCTTTATTGGGGCATGCTATGAAAAGTTACTAGAGACCAAAGTGAGGACAACCCTCAAAGAACAAAGAAAATGGGGGAAAACATAATAATAATTAAAATGAATGCCCAATAAAGACTTAGAAGCCAAGGGAATTTGGAGCAGACTCTTATAATATTAAGTAGCGGATTAATGGAGGGGGAAGGTTCCGACAACCATAGAGAACCGGGAATACCAAAACCAATGCACACAACCATTGCACTATGAATAATATATGCTAGCAACCACCATACAATTGCTAATAAATTGAAAGAGTTGAAGGAACTGGAGAGGTTGGCCATGGAATGAATTACCCAGTATTGGCAGGCTCACTGGGCTTGGAACTCCTTCAGAACAAGGAAAAGTTATCACGTTTCACCACCCTCCCATGTTCGAGCTTTCATCATAGCCGCCACCACCATCCCAAAGGTCACCTCCTTCACCATTGTTTTCCTACTCCTCTCATAGATGTTCAGCATTAGGTGCATGCACTAGAGGTCAACTTCCTCGGGTTTAGGCCCTCCCTATACTACCACTCGCACAAAAACATCACCATGGGAAAAATGTTTTCTTCTGAACCAGAGTCAGACCATAATACTTGCCACAAAACTGGGTCATGAAAATTGGGGTCAAGCTCCACAAATCATGTGTCGTGGGGGAAATTTCCCACCTATGGGAAAAGAATGTCACTAGCACACTAGATAAACATAGAGCTGAGATTAACCAACTAGGAGCTTGTAAATAGAGAGTAGGTTGTCATATGATTGTGAAGGGAATGAATATTTATTAGCTTGTATGATTGCATGGGGTTGGATAGCCATGCCACCACCCCCTTCTTAAATGTGATGAGAGGCAGCGGGGTGGTGGGCTTATCCTCCCAACTGCCCCCTCCTCCATTGATGCGAATTATAGCACCCTAATTAAGGAATTAATTTAAAAGTTTTAAAAACAAGCTTAAGATATTTTTAATTTTTATTAATAATTAATATTTTTTAAAACAAATTTAAGATACTTTAATTTTTGTTTTGTAAAATGATATATGTGAATATATAAAATATTATGTGTGTGTGTGTGTGTGTGTGTATACCTTGTTTTTTAAAATTTGAAGGAATTAATAACTAGTTAAGGTTATTCCCTCGATCGGGGTGTGAGGAAGGGAGAAGGCCCGCACGCGGACCAAGGACATGACAGCTCGGCAGTGGGGCAAGGTACGTGAGTGGTCTACCCAATGCCGCCACATACTGCAATAAAATATAGTTGGGTCAAGCAGTGGGAAGGCTAGCTGGGACACCATGGGTGATATTGTCGGTGGGTGGTATATGGCGTGGTGCATGTCATGCATGCAAAAGAAATTGTGTAGTAGCGGGAGCTTGAGGGAGCAGTGAAGGTGGGTGAGCAAGTTCTGACACCCACAACATTGGCAGCGCAGCAACGTCGAGACAACTAGGGCGACGACAAGATGTAGGTTTTGGTATGTAGAGCAGACCCTCTTCTTTCTTGCAATGGCGGTCAAGAGGAACGAAATTATGAGAAAATGGATGTTTCTGTTGTTTTTTATTCATGGGGTTATAGGAGTACGGGTTGGGAAATTTTCAGTATTCCTAATTATGTCACCATCAATCTGTAACATGCAACCTTGGGAGTCATTGCAAGGGGGAACTGGGCATGCGGGAAAGAGGTTGGCTTCAAACTTTGAGTTCTCACCTCTTTTTAAAGTTAGAAATTGGGGGGTTTGGGTGGGAGAATATGGAGATTCGGGGGCTGGAAAGGCCAACCTAATTATGGGTTTGGTTATTTCCTAGGTGATGGGGAGCCACCGAAGGTCGATAGGATTTCGAGGCAAGGTCTGGTTTTTCTGTGTAAACCAACTGGGAGAGTGGGGAAGAAGTGAGGACCTAGGGCTTGGGGTTAATTCTTAGGTGGCGAAAAAGAACCTTGAAGGGAGGAGTCTGGGGAGTCAGCGTCGGGACTGGGTAACAAATCATGCAGGGAGTTGGGGAGGGAGTCAAATCTTATGTCTGGGGAACTATCAATAAAATGTGGCTTCAATTGCCGACCTCAAGGCATCTCTCGAGAGAACACAGATTCTCAAACAAGTCCAAGGTCTATCCTGGACAGATGGAAATGGTATGGAGTATCGCAAGGAACTAGTGCGAGGTATTGCCTTTATAGGGATGAATGATCTTACAATTTCTCATGTCTATTAATTCCTTTCAATTCCATCATAAATCACTCTCCCCTTTGTCTCTCGCTCTACTGTTGATAACCTTGGAGAGGACATCAGAGGAACTATAGCAGTCGACATACTCAAATTTTTCGAGAATGAAGGTTGAGGTAGTGGAGGGTAGGAGGGATCATTGTGGCCACGGAAACTCAAGCAGTGGGAAACGAAAGGCCCAGGCCTCCACCAGTTGGCCGCCAAAGAAAATAGGCAGGAGAATAGGGGAGGAAAATATGCAGAACATGTTGAATGCATACAGTGAAGGCTCCCTGGCACAGGTGAAAGTGGAAATTTCAAGTTGGGAAATAGAACTAAAAGCGAAGGCAGCAAAGGAGTCGATCTATGTGGAAGAATGGGAACCACTAGTAGTATACCTAGGAAATAGTCGAGGAAGGTTAACCTTATTCAAACATATTGTCCAAACTTACTGGATCATGAAAATCCTACTAGTGAAATCAATGAAAAACACGCAACAACAGTGGGAAGTACCTCACTAGCACAGCCATCACCAGCTCCAGTAAGAAGATCCGAGCCTATTAGTAATTCAGAAGGAAATACAGTCAATCCAAGTGCAACTATTCCACCAGAATGTTCATATTGGACACATGGAAAAAAAATTGCAGAATATTCAACAGCAAGAGATGTCGGGATCGAGTGCTAAGGACCCGACCCCGGTAGAATCATCTAAAGATTGATTATTGAAAGTCATGGACTTTTAGAAAATCTATGTTATTTTGTTTTAATCAATTTGGATAGAATTTACATTTACAGTAGTAAGAACAGATGGATAGTAGACATGGTAGCTATTAAAGTTTGGTTGGACATGCTCAAACTATTTAAATTTTGGATGGTTTATGACGTTGATCGGTGGCCTACATACCTGGTTTCCTACGGGCAGGTTGAGGTCACTGGAAACATATTTTGTAACCTACTTTACATATGATTAATATATAGGTATGGCCAAGTTACAAAAAAAATACTAGTTAAGATTATTTGAAAAAATATTAAGTTCAAATTTTATTAGATGTTATTATAAATTTTAAGCTAATGTCAATAAAAAGAAAGATGACACCTAGCAAAAAAAATGATGACTTAGCAAATGATAAGACACCAAAATACATGGCTATAAGGTGGTTTCCACTCATAGGTGTACCTATCCTTTTAACCTTATCATAAGGGATAAAAGTCATATTGAAGATTTGAATTTGAGTGAAAAAAAATTGTAAAAACTACCTCTAAGAATTTCATCAACCCACCTAAACTATTTATAAAAAACCAAATATAATATAGAAATATAAAAATGAAGTATTTAAAATTTAATATAAATGATACTGACATTTTGTGAATATTTGTATATAAAACAATAATATTAATTCATATAATAATGAAAAGAATAAAATTATAGGGAAATGTTTTTTATGATAATGTCATTGTATAAATATTTAATGTTTAAACAATAATACTAGCAATTGCACTGAGAGGAGTGAAGGACCGCCAATAGGAGGAGTGGGGGATGTGGAAGGCAATAAGCAAGCGAAATATATGGAAAATGAAATACAATCAAAATTTGGGTTCCTATATATCTTCTAAAGAATGTAGCAGGAGGTTAAATTTAAGAAGAAAGTTACACTAACATAAATTTCCTAGAAAAATGGTAATCCTTGCAAGCACAAGGTACATAACAAAGGAGTTCAATTTCTTTGGGTTTTTTTAAAATGGCATGAAATAAATTCTAAAAATAAAACATAGGAGAGAAAGCTCACCTTCTAGCTAGGTATTTCTTTGTAAAGGTTTCTTAGGAAAAATCTTTGTGTCTATTGTGGATGGTGTGTGTATTTTTTTATATTTTCAATTTCTCTCAATTAATCAAGTAGAAAATCAACTACATAAAGAATCTGGAATCTAAGGAAAAAATAATAGTAAATATTTCAGCAATTTTTTTAGATTTGTTGTGACAAACTATTCCAATGAAATATCTACAGCAATTTATAGATCACATTAAACATTTTTCATGCAAAGGCTCAAACACGAATGTTGAGTTTTTAGCTTTATGGACATTTCTTCATTTTGCAAGCAAGTGGGGAGTATCCAAATTAGAGGTCACTGATGACTCTAAATTGGGGATAGATTGGACATATAAAAATGTTGTGTTGGATAATGTATCTATTGCCCCCCTTCTTTATGAAATTCAAAATATTCTTCTATCATTTTCAATGGTGCTATTTCAAGCATAACTACAAAGGTTGAATCAAAAGATAGATGAATTATGGGAGGAAACTTTGGAATTATAGCCTAACCTTTTTAGTTTCTATGAGTATTAGGATAACTGGGAGATGGAAATTGTGGAGTTTCATTTCTAATTATGATTTGCAGCTCAACATTTTCATTATCTATTTGATGTTCAAATGTTTATGAGATGTTTCTTAAAACAAGTTGTTAAACATCAACTTTTATTATCATTATGGAAATGTTTTTGTTTTGTCAATAAAAATTATGAATACAATGTCATAATTATAGTGGTTATTTGGACTTTTAGGGAACTGGCTATTTAGATGTTGAATTTTGATTAGTCCTTGATAGTGACATGTATATTATCCAAATATTATTATATATGGATAATAAACATTTCACTATCAAGGATTAATCAAAATTCAACATCTAAATAGCCAGTTCCCTAAAAGTCCAAATAATTATATATTCAACATTCAAGATGAGAAAGAATAATTTATACAGATCATATTTCCAAATTAAATTTTACCACAACTCTAAATATCCAATTTTAAACACTATGTATTGATATATGGAATTCTTATATTTAATGCAAATATAAAATAACAAGATCTACATGGTAGTAATGTCATTGTTCTTGTCCACGTGGCTTTTGTTTTTGTTTTTTTTTTTCCTTTTTTTTCTTTTTCTCGTTACTAGCAGGAATTTAAATTTATCATGAGAATATTATTAGGTGGAGAAGAACAGGGAAGTTTTAAATAATTTGGTCTCTAAATGATATTAAAGCATATGTTGGTAAAACCTTCAACTGCCATGAATATAATTCTTTTGTTTACACGATTGGAATTGAATTTTCTCTAGGTTGTTGTTATTGTAGCAATTACTGCCTTAAAGATGTCAAAAATAAATGCATGTAATCATCTTATAACTAAAAATTGTGTAGTTTTGTTAATGCTCTACTTCCATGCATTGTTAACCAAGACACGGAAATTTGGATGAATGTCCTTGGAACTGAGGAAGTCGAGTGGCTACATCCAATATCCCTCCTTGTCCTCGTAGGTAAATACAAAGTTCGAGGTGTTTTCCAAAAGCCTCTGATGCTTAGGATCATTGGCACCAACATGAGCTCTTTCCATTTGTGTTAGAGGTCCACTTTTTCCTAAAAATTGGTGGCTAGAATGTAATCCAAACAAAATAAACTTAACGGACTAATGTTTAGAAAAAAACTAACTCAATGGCCGAATAACTCATTGTTGCCATTGTTGGGCCATTGAAACATATCTTCCAATGCTAGAGCAAGAGTTTAATAACTGTCATGAGCATTTAGATCCACTTTTCTACCAATAGGCACACCATCCATGTTCACCTTAACAAACAAGGGACACCAAGCTTGAGTAGTAGCATGTATTTTTTATCTGTATGTCCCAATAAGTGGGAAACCCACTATTTCGTAACCTCTATTAGTTTTTAATCAAGTCACAAAAGAAAATTTAGGAATGGAAGTTGTTCTAGATTAAACTAACCACAAAATAAGTCAATAAATGAAATTCATCAACACATACCTCTTCGAGTTATAATCTATGAGAGTGAGTTATTTTTTTTGGAGTTAATGCTTACATCCTATTTGAGAAGTTGGTTTGATGAGTGATAAATTCCCTCAACCTCTCTCTCTAATTTAGGAATAAGTTGGATCTTAGAAACTCTATTTAATAGAGTGATCTGAATGTAATCAGCGTGTGTGTTTTATTTAGATCACATACACCTTCTGTGTGCAATATATGAGTACTCTTAAACCATTCTTTATCATGGTATCAGAGCTAGTATGGGCCTAAACCTGGTCTTCCTTATGAAATAGAGAGTATGTGTGTATTTGTTGAAATACTGATTGAAATGTCTCATTTGAAGATCGTTTGTATTCTTTTTTTTTTGTCCGTCATTTTGGTGATAGATTTGTAGAAGGTTATTTGCGAACGCTTCAAAATATGTACTTCAAGGATGATATCTGTGTGATGGTATGAGATGTGACATGCAGACAACTTTTTTTATATTCACTGACTTGTCGCTGCGCACAACACCGACTATGTGCTCATTTTTTCTCTGTTTCATCAGAATACATGGCCGACTAATATTGACATCCATGGAATTTCAAAGATCTGAATGAGGACGATCCCTCACTCAGGTGTATTAAGATCCATGGTGGATTTTGAAGTCGTGCTCGAGCCACTGCGAAGTGAGCGCTGCTAGTGTTAATCCATGCTTCTAGCCACGTCCAATAGATAATAGATAAATTCATGGTAAGTTATATACTTGGCTCAAAAATCATTGCCTCCCATTGCAAATTGAGTACATGAAACTTGTTTTTTGTCGGCATAAGAGAATTACAAAAATTTCAGTATTTTAGAGAAAGGCACTTCGGTTTTGAATCCTTCCTGTGATTATGGAGTTCATGGTTTTAGAAAAATTCAGTGGTCTAAATTTTCCCTCATGGAAATTAAAAATTCAAATGCAATTAATGAATAAGAGCTTGTAGGGTATAGTGAATGGTTCAGAAGTAGCACCTACAGATGCCAAGGAGTTGCTTAAATGGAAAAATAGAGATGACAAAGCTAAGTCTATTATTGGACTTGCCCTTTCAAATTCACAATTACATCTTGTAGATATCACTAAATCATCAAAGGAAATATGGGAACATTTGGCTCAGTTATTTGGAGTAAAAACTACAAATGTAAAATTTTCCATAAAGCTGCAATTATTTAGTCTGAAAATGAATGAGGAGACATATATGTCCAATCATGTAAATAATTTAATGTCTCTTTTAATACAAATAGGTGAAGCAGGTACTAAGGTGGAGGATGAAGATGCTAAAGCAATATTATTAAATAGTCTTCCTTCAAGTTATAGTAATGTTGTTTTCACTTTGAGTCAAATGTCTACACAAACATTCCATGAGACAATTGCAGCACTTCTGGCGGAGGAAAAGCGACTAAAACCAGAGGATGCAGAAGAGAAATTTTGTGTAGAAAATGCATTGAGGATAAAGTCAAGGATGAAAAAGAAAAATGCAAACAAAGGTGAAATTGAATGCTACTATTGCAGAAATATTAGGCATATAGCGTGGAATTGCAGAAGTCATGCCATTGATGTGTTAAAAGGGAAAGAATCAGCAAATATAACCATAAATGAATACCAATTGAATTCTGATGATGAATTCAATGAAGAATATGAACCTCTTGAACTCTTTTAAGAACAGCTACAGTTCAGGCTCAACATGGATGGTTGTCAAGATAGTATGGCAGTTGCGGATCTAGGGAAGAATCCCTCATTAGTCGTAGACATGGATTGGTCTCTTAATGAGGTTATGCAACAAATTGGGATGTTGTCCAGTAATTGACTTCAAGAGGTCCTTGATTCGGGATTTCAATAGCTGAGCTCGGGAATCCAACTTGCTAACTACACCTTTACGAGGGTTATGAGGCAACTTGATGGAGCCTATATTGATAAGTTGAAAGCCAGTTAAAGAATGATTGATTATTTTGTTATTTATGAGTGATTTCAATAACTTCATGTAATGTAATCATTAAGAGGGGATGTTGGAGTTAATGCTTACATCCTATTTGAGAAGTTGGTTTGATGGTTGAGAAATTCCCTCAACCTCTCTCTCTAATTTAGGAATAAGTTGGATCTTAGAAACTCTATTTAATAGAGTGATATGAATGTAATCAACGTGTGTGTTTTAGATCGCATACACCTTCTGTGTGCAATATATGAGTACTCTTAAACCATTCTTTATCAAATTTTTCTTGAAAAATTATTCTCTAAAGAGGGTATTTTTCTTAGCAAATCAAACTTTCAAGTGGTTGATCATTTCTATAAAACTCAAATTTTCTAAATACATCTCACTGAACCTCAAGATTTCCAGACTTTTTGTTACACCATTTTTTTGGTCATCTAACCTAATATCATTAGATGAACCCAAGTACACCATGTAAGACCAATTTTACCCTAAGTAAAATTTCTTTCACCATGTGAAATAACATTTGTCTATATTTCATGGTCATATTTAACCCAAAACAAAGAAATTAATTAAATAAATCATTATTTATTTAATTATTTCCTAGGAATAAGTTATTTAAATCATTATTTAAATAATATTCTTAGTTAAATTTGACTAAATCATTTTTAAATAATTAAATAAATCATTATTTATTTAATTATATTTACCATCTCCCTAAAATAATAAATAAATCATTTATTTATTTATTGTTTTATAAATAAAGGAATTGACCCAAGTCAAAGAACCTTTTCCCTCCAACAAATATAATAAAATATTCCTAAAGGGTGTTTCTAGAATTTGATTAATAATATTTTTATTCATGCAGAGTTCTGAAATAACCTAGTAGAAACTCCAGGACAAACAGAGACTCAATCTGGAGCTCACAAGGGAAAAAATGGAAAATGGTGACAGTAGTATAGATCCAGAGTGATCTTTAGGCAACCAAAGGTGGTAAATGAATGGGAAAACCCTCTATTTATAACAAAATATTGAGTTAGTCTAGATATTGGTGCATAGTTAAAATATTATTAACCAAATCAAGATCCAACTTTTATGGAATATTTTATTATATTTTTTTGGAGGGAAAAAGAATTTGACTTGGGTCAAATCCTTTTATTTGTAAATATTAAATAAATAAATGATTTATTTATCATTTTAAGGATGTGGTTGAGTAATAATCAAATAAATAATGATTTATTTAATTATTTATGAATGATTTAGTCAAATTTAACAAGGAATATTATTTAAATAATGATTTAAAATATACTGTAAATAATTAAATAGACAGTTAATTATTTAGTGGAATTTCCTTAATTTGGGTTGCAAATTGACAGAAATATAGACAAAATGTTATTTCACATGGTGTAGAAATTTTTACTTAAATTAAGTAATCTTATGAGGTGTACTTAGGTTCATCTAATGATAATAGGTTAGATGACCAAAAAAATGGTGTAACAGATTGCCCCCCAACATACGAGTGTTAGGAGCAAATCGTATGACCGAAGTACGTTGTAAGAACTCAATCACTAGGCATCAAGAGGGGAGTGAGAGAGAGGAATGTAAGGTAGTCTAATGTGCTAAAGGACTAGACCCTGAGGAGACGAGACTTACAGGTGCAACAAGTCTCTAGTTGATGAAGGGGTACCAGTGTTAAAGGCAGCGGGGGAGGCATACCTATGCCCGCCGAGACAAGAGTACAAAGAATAAGGCGCCCAGAAAACCACGGAACGCAATAAGGAAGCATGTGCTGGCCTAAACATGAGCCAGATAAATAAAATGATGAATCCCACATACATGCGATGCCTGGAATAACCGTCAAGACTTATACAAGAATATTTTAGTACATGAGATACAAAGACACCCAAATGCCCCCTACACACGGGGAAGGGCTCGCAAAATCTGACTGATACATGCAAATCGAAGAGGCACTGCAAGCGGTTGAGGCCGATATCATCAAATGAGAGGAGCTGCATCAAGGGCGAAATGAAGAAGTCATCCGGGCATGTGGGGGGCTACTTGCAGGGCCACCTCCTCATGAGGGTTGAGACATCTCACACACACCCAGGAATCACCAATAGTTGCTGCTGCATCACTGGACCGTCAAGTGTATAGATCACGATCATGCTGAGAAGAGCTCGAACCAATGTACACTGCCCCCTAGACCTGGCTTCTGGATTAAATGAGTTGATGTCGACAGAAGTAGGTCTGCCATAGGTGAGGCAATAAGGGAACCCCCAACTAAGGCACGAGGGAAAATAGTAGAGCGACGAACAGATAGACAGAAATGGTGATAATAAAATGGGAGATGATCCAAAGGGGACCATAAAAAACATGAGTACAAAATGGTATCTCATGACGGAAATTGACACAAACAGGAATGAGTATAGAGGCAAAGTGGTGCCCCCAATGAAATGTGTTGTAAGTGAGAAAATCCGATTTTGAGGAGAGGTGAAGTAAGGCTTCGTGGACAACAGGTGTCCTGGTGAAGTAGCGAAATGTAAAAGCAAACAGATGCTGGATATCTAAAAGAAAATAAAACATGCATTTCAAATTGGAAATGCTAAGGGTAATATCACTTAAGATAGAGTGCATTGCGAGGATTAGGAAGGATGTGGCCTTCAAAGTCCTCTAAAAGATATGCCCCCTTATCAAGGTCTTTACTGATAATGTAAGGACCTAGCCATAATGAGTCGAACTTCCCATGACCGAGGGTATCGTGGGCCTAGTCATATACTAGAACAAGGTCACCTTCATGAAAGGTACAAGGGTGGAATTTTCGGTCATACTGAGCTTTGGTGCTCTTTTTGGTCACTGCAATAGTTTGCAATGCAACACGACGATCTTCAGAGGCGTGCTCGAGCATGATAAGTCGTTGTTCTAGAGGTTGGGTATCAGGGAGAAGTTCTACGGTCAAGTGAAGGGAAGGGATTTCACACTCGATTGGTAAGACTGCCTCCTCGCCAAAGACAAGGTGGAAAGGAGTGAAACCGGTGGTGGTTTTAACAGAAGTACGATAAGCCCACAAAGTAGGGAAGAGCATGAGATTCCAGTTGGTTTTGTGCTTATTCACCATGCGTTGAAGCATGGTCTTAAGAATTTTGTTGACCGCTTCAACTTGGCCATTACCTTGGGGGTAATAGGAAGATGAATATTGGTGCTCAAAACCCAATAGGGAGGATAGATCACGCCAAATCTCATCTTCAAAATTTCGGCCATGGTCAGAGACTAATTGTTTTGGAACTCCAATTCGAGCAACGACGTGGTTAAAGAAAAAGAGGGCTGCGGTGGCTGCCGTATTGTTGAATGTTGGCATAGCTTCGGCCCATTTAGTGAAATAGTCAACCACCACGATGATACATTTGTGGTTACCAGCAGATGGAGGTCGACATTCCATAAATTCAATGGCCCATTTACAAAAAGGGCCAGCTGTGACGATAGGATGGAGGGGAGCGGGAGGAGCTCGCGCCTTGGGGGCGAAATGTTGGCAATTGGAACAGTGTTTGACTGCTTCAATGCAATCACTGAAGAGAGAAGGCCAAAAATACCCAGTGCGCATGATTTTTTGGGCGGTGGCAAGGCCAGAGAGGTGGCCACCACAAGCGTCGTTATGACAGGCATTGACGACTTGTTCGGCTTCAGCGTGTGTGAGGCAACGACGAAGGACAGTATCTACTCCACGTCGATAAAGGTCATCACCAATTAGAAGGTAGCGAGAGGCTTGGTGTCAGATACGTCGTCGAGCATCACAATCAAGGTGAAGGGAGAATTTTTGGGTTCGCAAGTAGGTAAGGATGTCACCGTACCAAGGATCGTCGGTGGTGATGGAAATTAAATGTTCATTGGGAAGAGAATCATTAATTGGAGTATCTTGCGTCCTGGTAGGCAAATCAGAAATGAGTTCAGCGAGGACTAAACCTTTTTTACTTTTTGGGGTGACAAATTCAAGGTCGAATTCTTGGAGGATAACGACCCAACGAGCGTACTTCCCATTGAGGATGTGTCAACTCAATAGGAAATTCGTGGGGTTGGAATCAGTCACAACCTTGGTGGAACGCATGAGGATATAATGACGCAATTTTTGGACCGAGAACACGACAGCTAGTGCTAATTTTTCTTCATGCGAGTAGGACATAGGTGGACCAGCAAGGTTCTTACTGACATAATAGATCACATGCTCGATACCGTTATCATCCTCCTGGATAAGGACACCAGCAACCGAATAGGTAGAAGCGGAGATGTATAGGATGAAATTGCGGTGAAAGTCAGGAGGACGGATCAAGGGAGACAATGTGAGAGCATGCTTGAGGGCATCAAAAGACTCTTGAGTGTAGGTATCCCAGAAAAATGGGGTGTGAGATCGAAGAAGTCTAAGGAAGCCATGTGCAGTAGTGGCGTAGTCAGGAACGAATCGGCGAAGAAAATTAGCTTTACCTTGGAGACTTTGTAGCTGGCGTAAGGTACAAGGCATAGGAAGTTCAAGAATGGTTTGAACCTTCAAAGGGTCGAGAGTTATCCTGTCTTGAGACACTTGGGTCAATTCCTTTATTTATAAACAATAAATAAATAAATGATTTATTTATTATTTTAGGGATATGGTGGGAATATGATTAAATAAATAATGATTTGTTTAATTATTTAAAAATGATTTAGTCAAATTTAACTAAGAATATTATTTAAATAATGATTTAAATAACTTATTCCTAGGAAATAATTAAATAAATAATGATTTGTTTAATTAATTTCCTTGTTTTGGGTTAAATATGACCAGGAAATATAGAAAAATGTTATTTCACATGATGAAAGCAATTTTACTTAGGGTAAAATTGGTCTTACATGGTGTACTTGGGTTCATCTAATGATATTAGGTTAGATAACCAAAAAAATGGTGTAACACTTTTTATAGGAGTTTTTTTGTGTGAGAGGGGAGGGTGGAAATGAGTTTTTGTCCAAGGAGTTTGCGTAGTTCAAATTTTTAGAATTACATGTACTAAGACAGATTTTCCAAAGATGTTATTCACGAATATCGAAAAATATCCCTTTGATTTGACAAAATATTATCCTTAACAAGTTAGAACAGAAATTATGGAAATGGAAATTTCTTTACAAATTACAATTTTACAGTGGAATCTTCAATTTGGTAACTTTTTTTTCATATAAACCAAAGATAATGATATCCCCAGTGGTGACATTGATTTTTACTGTTTCAAATTTAGAAAAATCTGAAGTGAGAATTCATTAAAAGAAAACATCTTTCCAAAGGGTATTAACTCACTCAAAATTAGAAATTTCAAACCGGATTTCGCGTCCTAATACTCAAAATTTCTTATAGGAATATTCATTTTAAAGGCTCAAATTTAAGCACAAACAGATACAACAATCCCAAGGGATTTATTTTCAAACAGAAAGCCAAATTTCCATAGCTAAAATAACAAAATGCCAAAAATGGCTTCCCATCCAAAACGCAAGAACGAAAATTTTGGTCGGTATTTTCTAAAGAATTCAAAAGGACCATAATTTTATCAAAACTTCACAAAAATGCAAAGTCAAGTGGGATTCATGAAAGTATTAATTTAAAAGATTAGAGTCATCCTGGATTCCATCGAAACCATCAGACTCATTTTGTATTCTCTTTGTTCCAGAAATATTAGTAGTGGCAACAGTAGGAGGAGGCATGATAACTCTACCAGAGTTAGAAAACCCATAACCATACCTCACACACTCACCATTATCATGAACAAAAGGAGGAGCCTACAGATCCCCAACGCTTGGAGAGGAGGAGCTAAATAGGAATTTTCACCTTTCTACATAGATATTTATTTGCAAAGCAAAGGAACAACAATATTATCACGACGTTTGACCATGCAATTTGTTCCACTGCTCTCTCATCCATTCTTGTTTTCCTTTGTCATTCACATCATCGTACCATTTTTTTGAGCGAATTTAAAACTATTTTGAATGTGTTAGTAACAGTGGAGTTAAACATAGCATGCCTCACATAGGGATGACGTAGGGCCTCGATCTACGTAGCCTTCGTGGTGGTGGCGGCCCTACATCATTCTCAATTCTTTTTGAAAAAACAAAGTTTACTTTGAAAATGTAGAATTTTTTTTTATGTACTGACCAAAATAATAAGCCAACACTATATGTGACTCACTCCTCCCACATTTACCCACTTTCCTTGACTTGCCCGGGGTAAACATGAGTTGAGGGTCACTATGATAAGGCTCAACCTTCTATATGGCCTTAAGGAAATGGAGTCGACAACTTAAGACTTTATTGACTTCCCTCAGGTGTTATAGGACCTCCAGAAGCAACCCAACCCCTCCAAGTGTCCAACCCCTGAGATAAATTTATTGTTCACAAAACTAGAGCCTCAGTCACTCCATTTCCAAGGCATGCAAGTGATTGTAAGCCTCCATTCGCTCCTTTAGGCCTAACTTCCCATGACTGTAGACTTTTCCAGTTTGTTCTATGTCAGTGACCCTGAATTCTGAGCCACTTTTTTAGGTCTAGGATTCATGTCTCTACCCAAAACTGAGTGAAACTTCCAGAAATGGTGAATGACATAGAAACAAAGCTTATAAACCTAAACTTGAACAATGACTTGACCTGAACTCTCCCATCTAGGCTGACATTTCGTCAAACACTTGGTAAACATGCAACCTACAGGTCATGAATGCATATCTGAACATAAGGATCTGGAAACTTATCTAATGTTTAACAAAAAGGGCCAATTCCTTCTCACAATAGTTGGCATAGCACCAATTAGGTCATGCATTTATTATTCATTTAGTTATAAGTAAAAACATGAAAAGATCCATGACTAAGATCTATCAAATAACCATGATTATAACCAAATAAATAAAAATGATTAAAAAAACCTTTTAAGACACATAATAACAAGTACATTTACTCATCAAAAGAAAGAGAAAATTAGCTCTTATTAAACATATGCAGAATCCAACCAAGTTTGGGACTTCCACGTACCACCCAACCATAGATTGGGTTAAACCAAAAATTTATTTTAACCAATCACCCATGTGCCATTTTCCAAGCATGAATGGGGGATCTCATGGGATAAACCAATCCATAAACAACCAATGGAATCCATAGGTTAAACCACCTCCACCCTCACCATACCGTGATCTCACCTAAACTAGTCTTGAGATCACAAAACCAAACCGAGCTTGGATGCCTTAGAATTCCTTCACCATCCCTTGAATTTTCCTGTCTCTACCCAGCTATTGAGGGCTTCCCGAAGAAAACCATCTCCACCCCCAACCCTTGGGATTTTCCAGAGACCACCTCAACCGGATCCAAAACTTTCTGGCAATCCAAAGCTCAACAAAGCAAGAATCCCATCACACCATGGTTATCTGGAATTGGAAAGGCAAGGCTAAAACCCAGTAAAATCCATGCCACTGATAGAAAATAAACCAAATATACACATGCATGCCAATACCAGCTAGGAAATCATACATGCAACCTGTGACCTACAAGTATTCTCGTTGAAGCTTCTTGATCCAACTTTTCCATGTTTGATCATTAATTTCCTTTGCTTTCCTTGTCCTTCCTTTTCTTGCTTGCTTTCCTTCTCCTGTCGGTGCTCTTCTCCTCTCTAAGACTAATCCCAAAACAGAATTGACAAAAGGCTACAAACTAATGCTCTAATATATTTTTATTCTTGATGCCTCTAATTTCTTCATTTTTCCTCTATTTTCCTTCATTTTCTTCCTCACATGAAACCTATGACCTTTCACCTCCCTTTTCTACTAATTTCATGTATTTTCATAAATAAAATGACAAAATTACCTTGTTGTCTTTCCAAATCCTTTTCCATTGCCTTTGTTAATTTCCCTTAGCCATAAACACATCAAGTGATGCCCACTAGGATATTTTTCCCAACATTCAGCTTGGAATAAGTGTCACATGACCTTATTCTTATTTTTCCTTTATTGAATTTGTTACATAAATTTTTAACCAGGGGTCGTTATAGACTCATCCCCCTTAGGGGAACAACATCCTTGATGTTCCATGACACCTACAACTAGAAAACCCATTCAAAACCAAAATCATACTGCCTATGGAGCTTTATAACACAACACTTTGCAATATTTACAATAAAACATGTTCAAAATCAAAACCATCATGACAAACATGACAACATGACAACCATACCCCTTATTAGAGCTTTATAACATAGCTCATTGCAGTATTTACAATAGCAACCATACATAAATATGTTCAAATGCCAAAAATCATTTTCCTCCACCGGAAAATAATGAAGGATACATAGCCTACATATGATCAGTCATCTCCCATGTAGCTTCGTCATTCCCAAAGTGCTTCCTCTACACTTTAACCTACTCAATTGCTCAGTTCCGGAGCATGAGTTGTTTCTGCTGCAATATGCACTAAGGTTTTGGCTAGAATTATCCTTTTGGTTCCACTTGCAATATAGACCAATCAATAACATGATCAACATAATTTAAATATATTTTAAGCAATGAAACATGGAAAACATCATGGACTTTCACTGTTGGAGGCAGTGTAATTTTGTAGGCCACTGGTCCAATCCTTTCAAGGATCTCAAAAGGTCTGCAATATCGTGATTCCAACTTAGCACATGATCTGATCTGAGTCAAGGAGTTCTTCTTGGGCTTGATGCACAAGTAGACATGCTCCCCAACCTGAAACTCCTTAAATTCACTGTGTTGGTCTGCATAACTCTTCTTCATGTCTTATGCTGCCTTTAGATTCTTCTTTGTAATAGAATTTCATGTTCCATTCCTGCCAACACATCTGGTCCAGCAAATACCATGTTCACTGTATCACTACAATTTATAGGAGTGTTATAACTCTACCCATAGAGTGCCTCAAACGAAATCATCCTCAGTGACTCCTGGAAACTGTTGTTGTAATAAAACTCGACCAATGGAAGGTACTCCTCCCATCTCCTTTGTTGGTGCATGACATACATCCTCATCATATCCTTCAAAATCTTGTTGACCCTCTCTATCTATCCATATGCCTATGGATAATAAGTTGTACTTAAGGCCAACTATGCTCCCAAATCTTCAAATAATTACTTCCAAAACCTGGAAGTGAACTTAGCATCCCTGTCTGATACAATCTTCTTTAGAACACCATTTAATCTCATGATCTCCCTGATGAAGACATGTTCTACCTCACTAGTTGAATATGTAGTCTTTACTAGAATGAATTGAGCTTCCTTTCTCAACCTGTCGACAACAACCATGATGGAATCATGTTGCCTCGATGTCCTCGAAAGACCTGTAATGAAGTCTATGGAAATGACCTCTCATTTCCATTCTGGAATTAGAATAGGTAGAAGTAAACCACCTAGATGCTTACACTCTACCTTCACTTGATGACAATCAAAACATCTATCCACAAACTTTGTCACTTCCTTCTTCATATTTTTCCAATAGTAGAACTTGTTTATTGTTGTCAACATCTTCTAATATCGTGGGTGACCTGAATATGGCTTGACATGAAACTCCCTCAATATAATCTTCTTGAGCTCAATGTTATTTGGAACATTGATCTTATCCCTAAATCCCACCAAGCCATCTATGGTAAGATGATATTCCACATCATGATCACTTGTACCCTATTGTAACTTATGCATAAGCTCCCTCTATAGAAATGGCTTCTAGATTCAAACTACTAACTATAATTTACTAAAACAATAGACTTGAATCTACTCTACTCATTGGCGGAAACAATTAAATGATCGTGAAATCATGAAACATACAAGAGAAAGAATTCAATCAACACATAACATGATGATTTCCTGGGGAAAGCCGCAACTAAAAACCCTTGCTATTTGTATATTTCATTAGCCAGAAAATATGAAAAGCTTACAATGCTTTTCTCAAGCCCGAGCAACCTCTACATTATATTTATCTATCTCACTACCTCTTAGACAAGCCTTGGCCAATACTTAACCAATTTCTACTTGCCCAAGTCCCTATTTTCTTGCTCTATTTCCTTGGGAATTATCCCCTATTAATTAGGGAAATTCCTCATCACAAATACGCAATCCATCATAATCCTTTCTCTGACTGCATGCACCACCTATACAATTTGGATGTTTATACTATTGATAGTACATTTCCCTTGAACTCCAATCTCAATTGGGTAACTCGTATTTCATGCATGCATGATTTAATTATGGTTGATTTATCAATTAAACTGGTTGAAAATTGAATTTTCACCCTACTGCTAAACCTCCCATTAGTTCCTTCAATAGTTAGAATTGACTTTAACTCAGTTTAACTGAATTGAATTATTACAACTCAAATTAAACTCAACCTAGGGTCCTAAAATTTAGGAGTCACTCTACATTACTCAAGTTATGCCCTCAACTCGAATTAATTGAGAAAACTAAGTGAAACTAACTTGGTTAACACATTCTTGTTGCCTTGTGATGTGGAATTACAATTTTCTCCTAATTTAATTCAAGGAAAAATTAAATCACGATTTTCTTGTTGCCATTTTGACCACTCCCTCTCGACAAGAAATGGATTCAAAAATACCCTACTCCAACACCTTTGGAAGGTATTCCATGAAACACTCTCACTGTTGTTGCAGATACTGCAACATCTGCAACTGAGAATAATAAAAAATAATAATCACTGAATCAAGCTACAACTATCTACTAGGAAAATTGTATTTTTGTCGACTCTGCTATTAAGCCTTGTGCTTTATTGTCACCGTTGCTCTGCACTCCTAAATATCTAACTGAAATTATCCTCCTTCTACTAAATTCTGTGGGCCCCCATAGCAAGGTAATGATCCATGAGATAAAAAACGCCTCAATGGACCCTGCCCAAATTTCTGCAACTCTTGGGACTATTGCTTCACATCACCCCACTTCATACTTAGAGATATGGTTGCATGTGCTCCCTCTGCCCACTTGGATTGAACTCTCATCCTACTAGAGGTCTCTCTCTAATCCTCTTCATCATCATCCTCATGGTCATCCCAACTTCCAACTATCTTAGGCTTCCTCTTGAGAGCTAAATCATGCTCCCTCTCAACCAGAACATCTCTAATCCCTTCCTTACTCCTCAAGGTTGTGCATGCATCTTCCTCTAATGTGTATAGGCTCTCAATCCTAACACTAAATTTCTTGATTTTACATGAAGAAATTTTCTTGAGGTAGACTTTCCCATCTCTAAATATTACCTCATACCTTTTGTCTTCAATCTTCAATTTCTTCATCAATTAAAGTTTCTTGGATTCCTTTCATTGAGATTCTTCCACGTAACAAAGGGAGTCTCTTTTCCATGTATTTTAAGAAATGTGTGGTCTCTCACACCCTCCAGGATGATCCTCCTGGATCTAGCCACATCCTTCTTAAACTGAGAGAGATCTCGAGCATCAGTTTTTGGGTGTTTAACTACATCTGCCTTGATGTAACCTAGAAGCCTGTTATCATCCAATACTGCCTCCATATGGATCTTCCATGGAAAAAAAAATTTGGTTCCTTCCAAAGCATACTCGAGCCTGAGTCCAATGGAAGTAATCTTCTCAGTCCTAGAGAAATCTTGCAACATTGACCTTGAAATTCAAACCTCTTGCACAAACTTTGATTTCTCTTCTCTACTTTGATTCTCGCTCTGATACCATATAGAAATTCCTTGTAGATTCAAACTGCTAATTGTAATTTACTAAAACAATAGGCTTGAATCAACTCCACTCATTAGCGAAAGCAATTAGATGGTCACAAAATCACAAAAAATACAAGAGAAAGAATTCAATCAACACATAACACAGTGATTTCCAGGGAAAGACACAACTAAAAACCCCTACTACTCGTATATTAAATTATTCAGAAAATATGAGAAGATTACAATGCTTTTCTCATGCCCCGGCAATCTCTGCACTATCTCTATCTATATCACTGCTTCCTACAAGCCTTGGCCAATACTTACCAATTTTCTTCTAGCCCAAGTCCCTATTTCCTTGTGTTGTTTCTTGGGAATTAACCCCTATTAATTAGGGAAAATACTCATCCACATATATGAAATCCATTATAGGCCTTACTTTGACTGCATGCACCACCTTTACAATTTGGATGATTATACAACCGATAGTGCACTGCCCTTGAACTCTAATCTCAACTGGGTAACTCATATTCCAGGCATGCATGAGTTAATTATGGTTTATTTATCAGTTAATTGGTTGAACACTGAAGATGCACCCCACTTCTAGGCCTCCCACTAGTTCCTCCAACAGTTGGAACTGACTTTAACTCAGTTTAACTGAATTAAATTATTACAACTCAAATTAAACTCTACCTAGGGTCCAAAAATTTAGGAGACACTCTACATGACTCACGTTAGGGTCTCAACTCGAATCAACTGATCTAACTAAGTGAAACTAGCTTAGTTAACACTTTCTTGTTGCCTTGTGATGTGTAATTACAATTTTCTCCTAATTTAATTCAAGGGAAAATTAAATCAGGATTTCTTGATTCCATTTTCAACACCTTGTACCTGTCATCTTCTGGTCCTGCCTATAATATTTGATCCTATAAATATGTCCCATAATAATTCATAAATACAACATGGTTCACGTGTACTCTCTTTCTAAGAGCATATGCCACCTTGTTCTCCTTACCCTTGATTTATATGATATCGAAGACAAACTGAGTAAGGTTTTCCAACCATCTAGCTTGTATGGCATTCAAATTTGGTTGGTCAAAAATGTATCTCAACCCACTATGATTTATCATAAATACAAACCTCCTACCAAGAATAGTATTCCTCCACGTCTTTAAGGCATGAATAATGGCTTCCAACTCAAGATCATGAGTCACATAGTTCTGCTCATGCTCATATAGTTTCCTAGACTCATAGCATACTACCTTTCCCTCTTGCATAAGTACTCCACCAAGCCCCTCTCTTGCAAGCATCAATACACACTACAAACTCTCTATTCTTATTTGCAATCTTTAACACTGGAGCATTTGTCAACAATTTCTTCAGTTGTTCAAAATTGGTTGCATGCTCCTCTGTCCATTCAAATTTCTTACCTTTTCTTTTCAATGATGTAATAGGATATGAAATGGGTGAGAATTTCCTGATGAACCTCATGTAACAACTTGCTAACCCCATGAATGATCTTACTTCATCCACATTTCTAGGAGTTTCCCATTCCATGATAGTTTTTATCTTTTATGGATCTACTTCCATGCCTTCCTTGGAAACAACATGTCCCAAACAATGTACGTTTGTCTGAAATAAACTCCACATGCTAATCTTGGCATACAATTGATGCTCTCTTAGCAACCTCAACAATGTTTCTAAATGCTCGACATGCTCTTCCTCATTCTTAGAATATATCAAGATGTCATCAATGAATACAATAAACAACTTGTCTAGATAAGGATGCAACGCACTATTCATCGAGCACATAAAATTAGCTGGGGCATTATTCAAACCAAAAGAAACTATAACACTCATAATTCCCATACATGGTCCTGAAAACAGTCTTTTAGATGCCCTCTTCTTTGATGCGTACTTGATGGTATCCTGATCTAAAATTAATCTCTTATAACATTGTTTCTCTCTTCAACTGACCAAGTAAGTCTTTAATCCTTGGAAATGGGTACATGTTCTTGATCTTCACCTTGTTCAACTACCTGTAATCAATGCACAACCTGAGAGTACCATCCTTCTTCTTCACAAACAATATTGGCGCATCCCAAGGTGATACACTTGGCCTAATGTATCCCTTATCAAGCATTTCCTTCTGCTGCAACTTTAACTCTACTAAATCTTCATTGCACATCCTATAAGGTTCATTTGATGTTGGTGTTTCCCCTCATACCAAATCAATAGAAAATTTCACCTCCCTATGAGGAGGAAAATCTAGAATCTCTGTTGGGAATACATCCTGAAATTATTGCAATACATGGTACATATTGAATATTTCTGCATCTTCAACATCCTTACCCTTGTAATTGGAAAAATGAACTACAAACATCACACACCCCTTCCAACAATTGTTCTTAGACTGGATAGTTGTGACCATCCTAACTGATGTAGGCTTCTTCTTTCCTTGCAAGATTCTCTTTTCCCCATTATCATCCAGGCACTCAATAGCCTTGTTGTAACAACATAATTTGATCTTGTGAATATACATTCAATCCATACCCAAAAGCATGTTATACAATCCCAATGACATTACATTCAAATGTGCTTCTGTAGGCATACCATTCAACTCAAATGCACAAGCTCTTACCCAATTATGAACGCTCTTCTTAGTACCTATAGCGAGCTGCACCAAATAAGACTCTGCATGCACTTATTTTTTGAAGACATACTTATCTTCTAGTTCAAGATTAACATAACTATAATTAGATCTAGGATCAATCAAAATAGAAACAACTTGACCAAAGAGCTTACCTTCCATCTCAATAATGGATGTCGGATGATCTGTCTTCTTGTTTTCCATAGCTGCATAAATCTGAGGAATGCTATGAATAACATCCCCAATTGTTTGCACCTCCTAAGAACTATAGATATGAGGCCTACCACCCTGGTACAATGGAAAATCCTTCTTGCGATGATCTTTGCCACATATCCAATACTGCAACGATCCCCTACCATCACCTCTAGTTTCTTGAGACCCATGTCCCTTCTTAACTGCATTGAAATTATTGTAAGGAACTATGTTTTCTTTCTCACCTACATCCTGAGGTCTTCCTCACCTCAGTGGTCACTTCAAAATATCTAGGAAATTCACTAATGAATCTATGAATATTATCCTTCTCATCCTTGAGATAAGGCACATACCTCAACATCTCCAATAACCTACTAGTATACTCATCATATGTCATAGAACCCATTTGTAGCTCATAAAAATCCTTAGCTTTGTCATCATAGTATCTCTCTAATAGGTACTTCTTCTGGAATACTCTCTCAAACTCATCCCAAATCAAGTCTTCTTCTCGAATACCCTTGACATTCTTTACATATTCCCACCATATATCTGCTTTCCTTTTAAGACTAAAGGTGCATATATTGGCTTTCATGTTCTCTGAATAGCTATGCAATCTAAATAATTTCTTCATCCTAAGAAACCATGCCTCTACATATCCTTACTTCTTCATCTCTCCATCAAATGTAGGAGGATTCACTTTCTTGAACTCCTATGGAAAATACTCCTTCCTCCTATAAGGATGATGATCGTGATGACTGTGATGATGTCTCCCGAATGAGGAACTAGAATGATGCCCTTACATACTAGTCCTCCTTTCAGGTTTATCTAGTGATTTTTTGCCTCTAGCTATGTCCCCTCCATCCAACCTATATCTGGACCGAGAAGTACTACCATAGGCTCAATTAGTATTCTCTTCCTGCTCTTGACTGACCCTGAACTGTCCATGTTTTTGTAACTCTAACAAGCTCTTAAGAATCGCTACATTGACTTCTACCTGCTTCTCCTGAGCCCTTGTAAGTATTTCCTTAGCCTCAACTAACCTGTCATTTTGTGCTTTGAAACTTTTGATCTCTTCCCTCAATCTCCTCAAAGTGTCTGTGTTATGGAACCAACTCCAAAAATATAAGAAAAGAGAGATCAACACCTTAGAAATAAGCCACTTCAGGGGAAAACGTCATTTACATTACATAAATGAAAAATTCTTAGATGATGCAAATGATAAAACCTCCTGTTGAGTCCCAAACTTGCATCTTTCCTATACACCTTTCTAGACTTTTTCTATTTACCTGGACCTCCTAAGTCATCAACATCATTGCATATTAATCATAAAAGAGCATTTAAACTGGTTTTTAACTATGTTTTGTGTCTGCTGTTTGAATTAGATTTTTTCTCATTGAGCTGCGGAATCTTGTCACTTCCGCAGTTGCTTCAACTTTCTGCAGCCATTTTGTTAAAGTCTATATTGCAGGTGTCTTCAGGAAAATCAAGCCACATGGGCAAGTTGGAAATGACATGGATATGGACCAAGTCCTATTGGCTCAGTTGAATTCACCAAAGAAGGTCGTGGTCAAAGGTAGTCAAGCGGTGGTCAACCTAAGAGTCCTACGGTGACAGAACTTTGTTTTTCACCATGTGAAGACTTGCGTGGCCGTTCCTAAAATCTCAGGGGACATATCAACACCTGTGAATTGCTCCATAAGCCGAATCCAACGGCCACCCTACATAGATTTAATATTCACGGCAGCCATAATGCTAGATTTCTGGACGTGGTTGTTCACGTGTCTTTTATCAGCGCAGATTGTAGGAAAGTAGTTATGTCATCCTCTGTTATAAATAATGCGTTCTCATACGCATAATAGCTAGCTTTTGTAATGTAATTTTGCTGTAAATAAAGGCCACTGTGCCGTGACATTATTTCCTTGTTATGACTACGTTTTGAATACATGAGAAGACTCTGTTCATAAGCATAATTCGTGGTTGATAGCTATTCCCCGAGGATTGTGCAGAGGGCCCCTGCACACGCCGAGGTTTTGTTTATTGCTGTATAGTTTCATGCTTTATTTCCTTACGTTCATTATGCCATAGTTATTCACGTGTATATATTACATCTCTTATGGTATTAACGTTTTATTTCTGTCCATAATTTTTCATGCTTTATACTACTGTTAACTGATCAGTGTCTTTGTTCCAGATTACAGTAGGCAGCCCGGGCATTTGCACATAGTTTTACAATGACTAATGACATGGAATCGGTCTTGTCCTTCTGCTGATTTATTTTTCTTAGCTTTTAATTCCAGCACTGTTTTATTTATTTCAGTTTTGTACATTTGCTTTATTAGTTAGATTAGATATTAAATTACTCATGTCATTATCAGTTACCTCCGAAAACCATAGCGAGACTAATGGTGAGGGATTGAAGTATGATTGTGTAGTTTGATATTAGTTTATTTTTCTGCAAGTTAGATATTAAATTGCTCATGTCATTATCAGTTACCTCCGAAAGCCATAGCGAGACTAATGGTGAGGGATTGAAGTATGAGTGTGTAGTTAGATATTAGTTTATTTTTCTGCAAGTTAGATATTAAATTGCTCATGTCATTATCAGTTACCTTCGAAAGCCATAGCGAGACTAATGGTGAGGGATTGAAGTATGAGTGTGTAATTTGATATTAGTTTATTTTTCTGCAAATTAGATATCAGATTGCTCAAGTTGTTTATGATTACCTCCGAAAGCCATAGCGAGACTAATGGTGAGGGGTCAGAATATGAGTCGATGTAATTTGATTTTAGCTTTACTTTGCTTGCAATTCTTGGATTTCTTTGAGCACAGTTTCTTTTGTATTTAGACAGCAGCAAGGGTAATGGGTTTCATGATCAATAGTTCATTGTTTGTTTGACTAGTATAGTGGCACATTTTCATTTTCTTTTAGGAATTAATTTTGTCATTGTATGTTTTAAACCCTTTTGAAGTTTGAAGTTTGGGAAATCATTATAAAGGACATCATTGCCTTGAACATTTATATCCATACTTGTCTTTTAGAATTTCCATCTCACATTAGGAAATCAACCAAGATAAAAACCCCCAAGATAAATAAAAAAAAAAACCCAAAAACGACAAAAAGTAAGAGATAGGTTATCTTGCACATATAGTGCGCCACACTTCGTCAGCTTACGAATCCCGGATTGAAAAATTAATGTAGAAATTTAGGACACACTAAATTGACCAAACATTTTGGCGCCGTTGCCGGGGAAGTGTAACTAGGTAGCCAATTTATTAAAAAAAAACAAAAAACAATAAAAAGAAGGGAAAATTTGATAACTTCTTGAAGTATGCTCTCCTCTTGCACCTAGTGTGATCTGGAGGATCAGAAAAGAGAGTTATTGGTTCAATAATTTCTTAAGTATGCTCTCTTCTTGCACCTAGTGTGACCTGGAAGATCAGAAAAAGAATTATTAGCCCAACTTAAAAATAAAAAAATGACATGCATAGAGCAAGAGATTATAGGGGAAGGTTTATAGCTAGAGCCAAGAGTTTGATTTTCACAACTCCATCTTCTTCAAGGCATAGACAAGATTCACCACCATCTACCCCTAGCCTTAATATTCTTGGAATTCAAGGAGCAGCTGAATTAGAGGATTCTCCTACACCATCTACCAAATCTCATTTAGAAGAAGACCCTTTCTTTACTTCTACAGGAGAGCATATTGTAATTAAAGAAGTAGAATCACCTGAAGAAGAAAAGGAAGAAACTCCCTCTCATCCTCCCTTGATAGAAGAACCAGAGGACTCTGAAGACTCTGAAGAAACTATCATGACAGAGGAAGTAGTAGATGGATTCCGAGGTAGAGGTAGAGGTGGAGGAAATAATGGAGGCAACAATGGTGGAGGTGGAGTTAATAATGGAAGAAATAGGGAAGGAGACAACTCGTTTGGATTCCCTATAGTTGATGAGGAAACTCATACAATGATGAAAAACATCTCACCATCTGTCCTCCCCAACTTTTATGGATTGCGAAGTGAGGATCCTGAAACATTTCTGTTTGAGTTTGAAGTCATGTGCCGAACCTATGACTATATGGAAGACTCTCAAAAACTCAAACTGTTTCCTTTAACATTGAAGGGAGCCGCTTTGAAATGGTTCATGGGATTAGTCACCCAATCTATTAGGACTTGGAATGATATGAAACAAACATTTTTGGATAGATACCTAGACTATTGTATGCCCACCAATCACAAGGATGAGGTATTCAAAATGGTGCAAAAAGAAGATGAAAATTTGGAGGATTTACTTGAAAGATTTCAATACAACTTAAAAACAACAAAGATGAGCAACTTAGATGAGGAAACTTTGAAAGCCCTTCTATTAAAAGCCATCAGGGATGAATGGATAGATATTTTAAACATGATGGGGAAAGGAGACATTTCTCAACTTCCACTTCGTGACATAGCAGAACTATGTGTCCATCTCTCAAGGGGAAAATCTAAAACAGGAAAAGGGCCTAGAGATCCTTCTCTTATCAGGGCAAACAAATCTACAACTGGATCAGTAAGTAGGGCATAGATTGGAAATATGCTTGATGAATTCAAAACTGATATCTTAGGGAGCCTTAGTGAACAACTAGACACCCTTAAAATTCAAAACAAGCAGAAAGCAGAAACTGATGTTCTAGCCATCTTTTGTCCGAAATGTAGGAAGAAACATGCTTTAAGGGAATGTCCTTTGGATGAAAAATTTGTAGAAACATGTATGACTTTCTCAGAGAATCATGAGACCAAGGATTGTCCTTCAATTCCTGGACTCAAAGCTGTCTTTCAAGAAGATCCAAATTCAGTAGAATCTCTCTGTTTTGTTGCAAGAAGACCTTGGCAGGGGCAACAAACTCAAGGGTTTAACAACCCTATGAATTTTCAACCTCCACCAAATTGGAATCCTTGGCAACAACCTTGGCCCCAACCTAAAAATTCATATCAGTCATGGGTACAAGGTATGCAAAATCCTTATGGGAGATTTGCTCAATTTTATCAATATCCTCCATATTTTCAAAATCAACAAGCTCCACAACTTCCAAACCCAAATCTACAACTTCCATTGCCATTTCCACAACAACAACCTTCTCAACAAAATCCAAATCCTCAACTCATGCTTCCATTCCAAAAAAAGACAAATCAACTTCCAGCTTACCCATTGCCAAATCCTAATAATAAAAATCCTCATGATACTTACATGATAGAAGGACAAAAATTTCCTACCTATATGATTGTTCCTCTCAATGATGTACAACTCAGGTCTGGTAGAGTTTTAGAAAAACCTTTTATAGATGTCCAAGAGCAAGATACCTCTAAGAAGGACTCTCTTAAAGTCAATAAGGGTTCTGAGGAAGCATCTCTTCAAAACTCAAACATTCAAAAAGAGAAAGAAAATTTACCCCCACAACTCCTATAGTTGAGCAACCTGCATCTTCATCCACACCTCCTTTCCCTGAAGGATTACAAATTGATAAAGGGGTGGAAAAACAAATCTTGTTGCCTAACTATGATTTTCTAGATGAATTAAAGAATGTTTGTATCAAGATTCCCTTGCTACAAGCCATTAGAGAGATTCCTATTCTAGCAAAAACAATAAAGGAGTTGAGTCTCAAAAGACCAGGAAGGAAACCAAGAGATACAAGAAGAATCCACCTGGTAAGAAAAATTGCAGATATCATGATGGGAAAAATTACCATGCAGAAGTATGTAGATCCAGGTAGTCCAATTGTCAAGACACATATAAATGGGATAGAAATTCCAAACACATTGATTGACTTAGGGGATGCTATCAACATTATGAGTAGACAGATTATGGAACAACTAAAACTTCCTAATCTTCTTTTTACACCTACTTTACTGCAACTTGCAGATCGATCAATTATCAAACCAGATGGTGTATTAGAAGATATTTCACTCTCCTTAGATTCTTGGGAATATCCAGTAGATTTTATGATTTTGACTCCCAAGAGTAATCTAGGAGGGCACCCACTTATCTTAGGAAGACCTTGGCTAGCCACAGCTGATGCTTTCATTAGTTGTAGATCTAGGGATATGTACATTTATAATGGTAATTCAACAAAGAAATTCAATTTTTATCCTCCAGTAAAAGCAATTATAGAAGTAGGAAACAATGAATGGGTCGATGATGAGGACACTATACAACCTGTCTTTACCATTTCTGAAATCAGTGAGGATAGTCAAATTCTGAACACATTAGAAAATTTTGAGACATCTTCAGAATATGACCCCACACAATTTCAGTTGGAATCTGACATTGAATATTTATCATCAAGACAAATGTTTCTTTACTCTATGGAAGAGTTCGGTAGTTCTACCATTGAGATTTTTCCAGGAAAAACATTGAATATCAACAAAAATTTGGAAAAGTCACAACAGGAAGAACTAACCAAAATCTTGCAAAAACATTCTATTGCATTTGCATGGGAGTATACTGATATGAAAGGTATCGATCCTAAGACTTGCATCCATCATATCTATATTGAGGAAAACAGTAGACCAATCAGACAACCTCAGAGAAGGATGAATCCAAACCTTAGGGAGATAGTGAAAGAAGAGCTCCAAAAACTACTCAATGTAAACTTTATTTATCCAATTTCAGATAGCCGATGGGTTTCTCCTTTGGTTATAGTACCTAAAAATAATGGTAAATGGAGGGTATGCATTGATTACAGGGAATTGAACAAAGAAAATTTGAAGGATCACTTTCCTTTGCCCTTTATCGATCAGGTATTAGATACATTAGCAGGCAAAAAGTACTTTTCATTTTTGGATGGTTTTAGTGGCTATAATCAAATTCGGGTAGCACCTGAAGATCAAGATAAGACCACATTTACCTGTCCATGGGGGACTTTTGCCTATCGAGTGCTTCCTTTTGGGTTATGTAATGCACCCGCAACATTCCAAAGAGCAGTACTAGGAATTTTTTCTTATCTAATCCATGATTGTGTAGAGGTTTATATGGATGATTTTACAGTTTATGGTAATTCATTTGAAGAGGCATTAGAAAATTTGGAAAAGTCCTTATAAGATGTAAAGAAACAAACCTTTCATTAAGCCATGAAAAATGCTTTATGATGTTTACTGAAGGTATTGTTTTGGGGCATCATATTTCAAGAGATGGGATTAAGGTTGATAGATCAAAAGTTGAAGTCATCTCCAAGTTGCCTATTCCAAATTGTCAAAGAGATGTTAGAAGTTTTCTAGGATTTACCGGATACTATAGAAGATTTATAGAAAACTTCACTAAAATAGCATCTCCACTCTTCAAATTGCTTACAAAAGACTGTGAATTTAAATGGGATCCTGATTGTCAATCAGCCTTCGAAACTTTGAAAACAAGAATATCTGAAGCACCTATCTTGAGAGGACCAAATTGGAAACTCCCTTTCCATATTTCTACAGATGCTTCAGATACAGCTCTAGGAGCTGTGTTGGGTCAAAAGGATTTAGTCCCTTATGCCATTTACTATACCAGTAAAAATTTGACTCCCACTGAGTTGAACTATACTGTAACTGAAAAAGAGTTTTTAGATGTTGTTCATGCAATCAATAAGTTTAGACATTATATAACAGGCTATGAAACTTTTATTCATATTGATCATTCTGCGATTAGATATCTAATGAAAAAACCTGTTACTAATGGCAGAGTGACAAGATGGCTCCTACTTTTGCAGGAATTCAATATTACTGTGTTGGATAGACCATGGAAACAAAATACAATAGCTGATTTCTTGTCTAGGATTCAGAATACTAAAGAAGATTCTCCTGTAGAGGATAAGTTTCCTAATGAATACTTGTTTGCAGTAACTACTAAGACCCCTTGGTATGCAGATATTGTTAACTATTTGGTTACAGGGAAACTTCCTCCACATTTATTTCCAAGTGAAAGAAGAAAGATTATTCAGGAAAGTTCAAAATATTCATGGATTTCTAACGAATTGTTTAAAACAGGGCCAGATCTTGTGATCAGAAGATGTGTCAGGGAGGATGAAATACCTGATATCCTCAAGGCATGTCATGATGAACCATGCGGTGGACACTTTGCTGACAAAAGGATAGCCTATAAAATCCTCTCTTTAGGATATTGTTGGCCTTCCCTCTTCAAAGATGAAAAACAATATGTCAAAAGGTGTGACAACTGCCAAAGAGTAGGGAAACCTACCCTTTCAAATGAAATGCCATTGCAACCACAGGTACTCATCGAACCCTTTGAAAAATGGGCTTTAGATTTCATTGGACCTATTAATCCACCATCTAAGCAAAAGAAGTATATATTGGTTTTTACTGATTATGTTACTAAATGGGTAGAAGCCAAAGCATTAGTATCTGCTACTGAAAATTCAGTTGTTCATTTTCTTTATGAGGATATTTTTACTCGCTTTGGTGTTCCAAGAGAAATTGTGACAGATCAAGGAAGCCAATTCACATCCAACTTGGTGGAGAAGTTGATGGAAGAATACAAAATCAAGCACAGAAGATCTACTCCTTACCATCCGCAAGAAAATGGTCAAGTGGAGTCTACAAATAAAGTTCTCGAAAGTATCATCACCAAAACTGTTCATCTACATAGAAGAGATTGGGCAGAAAGGCTTTCTGAAGCCTTGTGGGCCTACAGAACTACATGGAGAAATACAACAAGACATTCTCCCTATGAACTTGTTTATGGGAAAGAAGTCCTGCTCCCCATTGAGTTCCAAGTCAAAACCTTCAAGATGGTAGTTCAGTTGGGGATGGATCTATCAGAAGCCCAAAAGCATAGAATGGAGCAGTTGAATGAGCTAGATGAGATCAGACAAGAGGCAATTATAAGAATTGATCTAGTTCAATATCAAAGAGATAAATGGCATGACAAATACATCAAAAAGAAGAATTTTCAAGAAGGAGATTTGGCATTGCTATTTGATTCCAAGTTTAAAGATTTTAAAGGAAAATTTCAGACTCATTGGCTTGGGCCATATGAGATTGACAATATCTTTAGCAATGGAGTGGTAAGAATCAAGACCATTGATGAATCTCAAACTCCTCTTATTGTGAATGGCCACAGATTAAAGATCTATCATAAGCCACTCTCAAAAAAGGAATTTGTCAAAATGTTTCAAGATAATTCTGCAATAAGGCTGGTGAAGAAGAATCCTTCTTCTCCACCAGCCTAGCCTTTGTTCTTTTCAGTTTCAAAAAAAAAAAAATTGTATAAGCCTGAAAACCAATCACTGATTGGCAGTCTTATACAGAAAATGTAGGGTGAAAATCAGGAACACCTGACACCCTATATTTTCCAAAAAATTCTCTCTCTCTCTCTCTCATTTCACAAGTTTTATGACACCCACTCCATTTCATTCCACTTCATTCCACTCCACTTCATTTCATTTCACTCCATTTCATCTATTTCATTTCATTTCACCAATAAAAATTTTCTTTCATGACCATTTTCATTCAGTCATTTATCATCTATCCATCTCCATTCACCCAAATAATTGTTGTGTCAGTTTCCGCAGCTGACACCAGTTTCCGCAACCAGAAGTAGTTTCTGCAGCCACCACTCTGTTTTTCAAAAATTTACAGTCAGATGTTAGTTCAAAAATCATGAAATCAAATGTAGGTATGAGGACATATTATGAAGACATGAGGCATTCAAAAGCATCAACGAGGAGCAACTGATTGAAGACTAATGAAAAATGGCAAGAATTCCAAGGTATGAGTAGAAATTTATTTCAAATGGCATTCAATCACATTTTTACATAGTTATAAACCATAGCTCCAGTATATGCAATGATTGTGTTGATAACTCCATAACCGTTCCACGATCTCTATACAATTCCCTCACAATCCTTGCATTCATTTTTAAACGGCCTCATAATCAAGCCTCCGGTCTTCACTCGTGTTCGGCTATACTTTGATACTCCACCTGTAATTATGGAACGTGGTTGATTTGACTACGGCTTCTTTCAGCCGCACAAAATCCGTAGCCGTTTCATAAATGTGCTTGCGTCTACTCTACAGCCACCCAATTTTAAATACTGCCGGATGCACTTTACTCCCCCTACTGTTCTATTGACCTCATGGTTGCATTTCCACCGTGCTCACATAAGCCTTCACCCCATTTTGTTCTCTGTTCCGCTTCATTTCGTGTACCTATTCTCTGATATCCGCTTACAGTCACTGGTCTCCTTCATAAACCCTGTTCATTTCCGCTAATTCAGCTGTCTTACCTCCGCTAAACCCTCCTCACGCAAACGAGTTTTAAAGAACAAAAGGAAGGATGGGTCGGTTGTTGAGGGCAGAACCAGAGGGACCCAAATTTATGGAAGGATACCCGCAAGTCAAAGACATATTGAAAAAGGCAAAATGGCTTCGGTTTATTCAAAAGTTTAAAGGCTACAATAAGGAGGTAACAAAAGCTTTTGCGAGGTCTTTCAACGGTCTGGAGGTGGAAATTGGGGACCTCAAATTTACAGTGACTGAGGCATCCATAGAAGCTGCTACAGAACTCCCTCAAGAAGGTGAACGCTGGTTCAAGAACAAGAGCATTGGCGAGGAAGCCTGGAGAGTGATCCTACGTAACCCAGGTATGGATGTCACCATTTTCAAAAAGGGAATTCCTGTCCATGCTTTAAAAGAAGAGTGGGCCAGTTTACTGTTGGTTATTCAAAATTTTATCACCTGTGAGGGACGTTTTGGATCAATTTACATGTATCATACCCGACTGTTGATGAATTTCCTAGACAACCAGACCCTCAATCTGCCATACTTTTTACTAAACAGTTTGAAAAAGATGTCTGTAACCGTCCAAAAGCATCTGGGGGGCGTAAAACCACATTTTTATCACCATGGTCTCGTGAAAATCTTGATATAAAAACAATTAAAAGAGAAAAAGGACACCTGGGAGCAGTTTTTAATTAGAAATTTCTTTGAAGAACCCCAAGAAACCCCTGAAGGTAGTACATCAAAAAGAAGTAGAAGAAAGAGAACAGGTGATAAAACTCAAAGCACTCCTACTAACACAGTTGAAAGAACTAGTAGAGAAGAAAGACTGTCTAAAAAAAGGAAGGAAAAGACTGAGGATAAAAAGCCAACAAAATCAAAAGAGAAAAGAAGCATTGAGGCTGTGCATCAAACCCCTTCCTCAGAAGAAGACCATCAAGTATTGTCTGAGAGACTAGTTCACCTTCAAGAACAGTCAGCTATGGCCAAAAAGAAAGGAAAAGAAAAACAGAAGGAAAAAGATAGTAGTCCACAGTATGTAAGAAGAAGCACCAGGCTTAAAGGAAAGTGGAGGAAAGCACAAACAAAAGGACCCCATTTTATTGATTTGAGAGAATGAACACCTGAACAAACTCCAGCTGGACGTAGTCCACCTCATTCTCAGCTAAACGTTGAAACTAGTCCTCAAGATGTTGACATGAGTCCTTTTCGGCCAGATTTTGAAGTCAATTCTCCTCCACGGCATTTTGGGGATAGCCCAAGGAAAACGACACCCGAGATAGATACAAAGCAGCAAAAGGTGTATGATTACATAGAATCCTTAGAAAGAATAGCCACGGGTCCCAGCACTTCATCCACTCAGCCTCACACAGCACAAGAAGCTCTAGTCCAATCGTTGAAGCAAGAAGTCTTTGAGTTGGAGGTTTTAAATAGACATATTAAAAATGAAAATGAAGCATTAAAGGAGAAAAGTAGATTGGACAAGATCATTCATGACAACACTATGCTACATCTGGGACTGTGGCACAAAAAGAATAGGAAATTGAAGAAGAAATGCAAAAAGATAAGCAGAGCACTGATTAATCTCAAATTCAGATGCTTGATGAAGAAGCCCATGATGTTAGCAGCACCAAGAAAGAGGAGAAGAGGACTGGATGTACTAGCAGAGGCATCAGGGCATATGAATTGAAGGAGGATGATCAAAATTTTGGCTGCATGGGGACATGCAACACCTTCACAGTGGGGGTATGTTGAGTCCCAAACTTGCATCTTTCCTATACACCTTTATAGACTTTTTCTATTTACCTGGACCTCCTAAGTCATCAACATCATTGCATATTAATCATAAAAGAGCATTTAAAGTGGTTTTTAACTATGTTTTGTGTCTGCTGTTTGAATTAGATTTTTGCTCATTGAGCTGCGGAATCTTGTCACTTTCCGCAGTTGCTTCAAATTTCCGCAGCCATTTTGTTAAAGTCTATATTGCAGGTGTCTTCAAGAAAATCAAGCCACATGGGCAAGTTGGAAATGACATGGATATGGACCGAGTCCTATTGGCTCAGTCGAATTCACCAAAGAAGGCCGTGGTCAAAGGTAGTCAAGCGGTGGTCAACCTAAGAGTCCTACGGTGACAGAACTCTATTTTTCACCAGGTGAAGACTTGCGTGGCCGTTCCTAAAATCTCAGGGGACATATCAAAACCTGTGAACTGCTCCATAAGCCGAATCCAACGGCCACCCTCCATAGATTTAATCTTCACGGCAGCCATAATGCTAGATTTCTGGACGTGGTTGTTCACGTGTTTTTTATCAGCGCAGATTGTAGGAAAGTAGTTATGTCATCCTCTGTTATAAATAATGCGTTCTCATACGCATAGTAGCTAGCTTTTGTAATGTAATTTTGCTGTAAAGAAAGCCCACTATGCCGTGACATTATTTCCTTGTTATGACTGCGTTTTGAATACATGAGAAGACTCTGTTCATAAGCATAATTCGTGGTTGATAGCTATTCCCCGAGGATTGTGCAGAGGGCCCCTGCACACGCCAAGGTTTTGTTTATTGCTGTATAGTTTCATGCTTTATTTCCTTACGTTCATTATGCCATAGTTATTCACGTATATATATTACATCTCTTATGGTATTAACGTTTTATTTCTGTCCATAATTTTTCATGCTTTATACTGTTGTTAATTGATCAGTGTCTTTGTTCTAGATTACAGTAGGCAGCCCGGGCATTTGCACATAGTTTTACAATGACTAATGACATGGAATCAGTCTTGTCCTTCTGCTGATTTATTTTTCTTAGCTTTTAATTCCAGCACAATTTTATTTATTTCAGTTTTGTACATTTGCTTTATTAGTTATATTAGATATTAAATTACTCATGTCATTATCATTTACCTCCGAAAGCCATAGCGAGACTAATGGTGAGGGATTGAAGTATGAGTGTGTAGCTTGATATTAGTTTATTTTTCTGCAAGTTAGATATTAAATTGCTCATGTCATTATCAGTTACCTTCAAAAGCCATAGCGAGACTAATGGGGAGGGATTAAAGTATGAGTGTGTAGTTTGATATTAGTTTATTTTTCTGCAAGTTAGATATTAAATTGCTCATGTCATTATCAGTTACCTCCAAAAGCCATAGCAAGACTAATGGTGAGGGATTGAAGTACGAGTGTGTAATTTGATATTAGTTTATTTTTCTGCAAATTAGATATCAGATTGCTCAAGTTTTTTATGATTACCTCCAAAAGCCATAGCGAGACTAATGGTGAGGGGTCAGAATATGAGTTGATGTAACTTGATTTTAGCTTTACTTTGCTTTCAATTCTTGGATTTCTTCGAGCACAGTTTCTTTTGTATTTAGACAGCAGCAAGGGTAATGGGTTTCATGATCAATAGTTCACTGTTTTTTTGACTAGTATAGTGGCACATTTTCATTTTATTTTAGGAATTAATTTTGTCATTGCATGTTTTAAAACCCTTTTGAAGTTTGAAGTTTGGGAAATCATTATAAAGGACATCATTGCCTTGAACATTTATATCCATACTTGTCTTTTAGAATTTCCATCTCACATTAGGAAACCAACCAAGATAAAAACCCCCAAGATAAATTAAAAAAACCCAAAAATGACAAAAAGTAAGAGATAGGTTATCTTGCACATATAGTGCGCCACACTTCGTCAGCTTACGAATCCTGGATTGACAAATTAATGTAGCAATTTAGGACACACTAAATTGACCAAACACCTCCTTTCTACATATAGGAGTCCATGGGGTCACAATATAATCCTAGCTAACCTAACAATAATAATGTAAGGGCACAATAACAATATGGGGGTTACAGGGGTACAACAATAACCATAAGGGGGCTACACTAACAACAATAAGGGACTACACTAGTAATATAGGGACCTAACATGCCCCTCTCCTTCAAAAAAGTGTTGTTCTCAACGCTTGAGTAGATTTGGATGCTTCTATATAAAATTCGCATCCTCCCATTTAAAATATTCAGTGGGTCAAGTCTTACTCTTGATGAGATACTCTGAAATTGATCGATTTCGTAGCTATCGAGTTCTCGTTTCCGTGACTGCTTCAGGTTCCAATATTATTTTTACTTCCTCGTTAAGTTCTAACAATATTGTTTGAACTGGACGTTTGTCACCTATAACCTTCTTTAAGCATGAAACATGGACAATTGGATGCACTCGAGAAGAAGCAGGAAGCTCCAATGCCAAGTACCAATCTTTTGCAACACCTTGTAAGGACCATAGTACTTTAGTGATAATTTATTATCCTTCTTAGCTTGCTTGAGGGAAATTTGTTTGTATGGTTGTATCCATAAAATTACCCAGTCTCCTACATCAAAACTTCTCTCGCTGTGATGTTGATATGCTTGTTGTTTCTTTCACTTTTGTGCCAAATTTAGGTTATCCTTTAAGAGTTGGAGAACTTGTTGTTGATGCTCGATGTGATCTTTCACAGCTTAAACCTTAGAAATTTCTCTTAAAGATGATGTGATGGAAAGTGGATGATATCCATAAAGTTCCATAAATGGGGTCATTTTTGCTGTAGTATGGAAGGAATTTTTATACATCCATTCAGCCATAGGTAACCACTTGACCCATTGTGTTTTTTTATCAGATACAAAACAACGAAGATATCCTTCCAAACATTTGTTCACTATCTCAGTTTTCCCATCGAATTGAGGATGATAAGATGAGCTATGATCTAGTTGAGGAGCCAAACAAGAAAATAATTCCGTCCAAAAATTTCGAGTAAAAATGAGATCTCTGTCACTTATAATAATCTTTGGGTTTTCATGTAGCTTTTGAATTGTTTCCATAAATGCAGTAGCAACTGTACTTGCTTTAAATGGATGAGATAATGCAAAAAAGTGTACATACTTGGTAATTCTATCAAATACCACCATGATGACATTCTTTCCTTCGGACTTAGGTAAACCTGTGACAAAATCCATTGAAATCTCCTCCCAATGTTGGCTTGGAATGGATATTAAAGGTTGTAGAAGACTTAGGGTCTAAATTGTCTCCTCTTTATTTTGCTGGAAAACCAAAAATTATGCCACAAAATTTTGAATATTAGATTTAAGGTCATCCCAAAAAAAATCTTTCTTCACCCTGTGGTAAGTTTTTAAAATTCCTGAGTGTCCTCCTAAGGGAGAAGTGTGCAATTCCAAAAAAATATTTTGTTTTAGTTGGGAATTCTTACAAAGATATAAGCAATATTTATACCAATAGGAATAATTTTTCCAACTAAATGTATCATATGTACTAGGATCTTGTTGCAACTTTTGAATGAGTGTCCACACTTCTTCGTGCTTTTTCCATTCATCCCTTGCTTCGGTTATCCAATCTGTTTGGATAATATAAATGGCACAAAGCAATGCTTCCACCTCTTCATCCTTTCTTGAGAGTGCATCAGCAACAACATTTAGCTTCCCTTTTTTGTAGATGATTTCAAATTCATGACCCAACACCTTGGTGACCCATTTTTTCCACTCTTCTGAAGATAGTCTTTGATCCAAAAATTATTTAAGACTATCATGATTAGTTTTTACCTTGAAGTGTCTTCCCATTATGTAATGTCGTCATTTCTTTAGTGCATGTAGTATTGCCAATATTTCCTTCTCATAAATAGCTTTTTGTAAATACTTTCCTTTGATTGGACGACTTTCAAAAGCAATGTAACTTCCTTGTTGCATTACAATAGGACCAATTCCATTTCCTAGGGCATCACATTCCACAACAAAGGTTTTTGTGAAGTCTGGCATAGCTAATACCGATGCTAGGCACATTGCATCCTTAAGATGTTCAAAGGCCTTAGTTTCTTCAGGAGTCCATGAAAATGCATATTTCTTCAATAATGTTGTTAGAGGTGTTGTTATTCTCCCATAATTCTTAACAAACTTGTGATAATACCCTGTTAACCCAAGAGATCCTCGCAATTGCTTTATTGTTGTGGGAAATTTCCATTCCTTATTGGCTTTAATTTTGTTAGGGTCTAGCTTAACACCCTCGTGAGATACAATATGACCCATATATTCCACCTCTTGTACTCCAAAGAAACATTTGGAGGATTTTGCATATAATTTTTTCTCCTCCAATAGTTTGAGCACCCTGTCAACATGTTGAACATGATCCTTCCAAGACCTGTTGTAGATTAATATATCATCAAAAAATACTACAAAAAAATTTCTAAGGAAGGGTTTGAAAATGGAATTCATCAACCCTTGAAATGTAGAAGGTTCATTGGTAAGGCCAAAAGGCATGACCAAAAATTCATAACGACCCTCATGATTTTGAAATGCTATTTTCGGAATATCTTCAGTCTTCATTCTAATTTGACGATATCTTGAAGGAAGATCCAACTTGGTAAAATAAATTTCTCCTTGTAATTGATCCAATAATTCATCAATCACAGGAATGGGAAATTTATCTTTAACAGTTAGCTTATTGAGCTCCCTATGATCCGGACACATGTGCCATGATCCATCCTTCTTGTGCACCAATAATATTGGAGCAAAGAAAGAAATTTGACTAGGTTGTATTATACCAACCTCTAACATTTCTGCAATCATACGTTCAATTTCGCTCTTTTGGACATAAGGATATATGTAAGGCCTGATGTTTGGAGGAACACTTACTAGAATAAAATGAATAGCATGATCATGATCACGAATAGGTGGGAGTCCTTTGGGAGTTTCAAACACCTTGGAATGTTTTTCCAAGTCTTTTTGGAGATCTGGAGAATTAGATGATTTTGATGTTGAAACTTCTAGTGAGCATAATTGTGCAATTATGCCTCATTGTTCTTTTTTAATAAGGTTTGTCATGACATTAGAGCTTATTATCTATCCTGGATTCCCTGGGATACCCCGTAATTCAACTTCCTTTCCTTCCGGAAAAAAATTCAAGAAAATTTCTTGAAAATTAAAAGTTGTCGTCCCCAAAGATTATAACCATTGTACTCCTAGTACAACATCATCAACTCCCATTCGAATGGAAAGCATTGGACTATTCAATACATATTATCCCATGGTTATCTTGATATTATTGCATTTTCCAGAGAAATTTATAATTCCTCCATTTGCAACCATCACTTGACACTCTGGTGTTGGGTATAGGAAGCAATTCAATTCCTTGGCTACCCTACAATGAATAAAATTATGGGTACTACCTGAACCAATCAACACTATTACCTTTTTCTTCTTGATGTGTCCTTCTATATTGAGAGTTTGAGGAGTGGTAATTCCTACCAATGCATTTAAGAATATGGTCGAACTCATTTCTTCTTTCTCTAGGGTTTGTTCTTGGTGTATATCCTCTTCTTTTGAAGTTTCTTGTTAATTTTCTTCCTCTTCTCACAATCTATGTAAAATAATTTCTTCTCAACACACTTATGACCTTTAGTGTATTTGATATCACAACTGTAGAAAAGCCCGTTTTCTCTTTTTTCTTCCAATTGTTGTGGTGTCAACCTTGTAGCTTGTGGAATTCTAGGAGTAGCAACACTTGCATATTTATAGATGTGAGTGGTAGGCTTCCTTGTCGCCATAATTTTACATTCAATTTTACTTGCCAACCTGAAAGCCTTCTCTAATGAATAAGGTTCCCAAAGGCGAATCTCATGTTGGATGTTATCCTTTAAAGTCCCTATGAACACATAAATAATGTGTTCCTCTGGAATATCAGCTACCCTTATATTCAATTTTTGGAAGTCCTCAATGTGCTCCACCACTGAACCCTTTTGTTTGAGATTTATCAATTGGCTAAAGAAGGTGTTGCTATTTGTATCCTCATAAAGTGCTATCATTTCCTCCGTAAAAATTGACCAAGTGACAATTTTTTTACGGGAGCAAAGCCATCGATACCATACAAATATATTTTTTTCTAAATATAAAGTTGTAAGGCGTACCTTTTGTGTGTTTTGCACATTATCGAGATCAAAATATTGCTCCATCTGTAGTATCCATGTTACGGGATCCTTGCCATCAAACTTCCTCATATCGATCTTTGGAATATGGTGGGTCTTCGATCCAACATTAGAGTTCATTAATTCACGACTAACATTTATTTTGTTCTCATCATGAGTTTCCTCTACTGTATTTTTTCCATTAGGAAGCATGCCATGTATCAACTTTGTCAAACCTTCCATGTCTGCTTTTAGATCATGCTTCATGTCTTCCATGTTGTCTTTCATTTTTTCTTCCATGTCTTCCATGCCATTCTTCAAACCATCCATCTTAGCTTCCACGCCTTTCTTCAAAACCTCCATATTAGCTTCCATGCCTTTCTTCAAACCATCCATATTACCTTCCAATCCCTTCTTCAAACCATCCATATTTGCTTCCATGCATTTCTTCAAAAATTCCATTTCATTTTTTGTTGCTCTTTGCGAGAGCGAAATTTGGTGCACTTGCTCTTGTAATTTTGATATATCATGTTGCACTTCTTCATCTTCATGAGTCATAGTAGAGTATTCTGAGGGATTAATGGGGGTTGAATTCTTTTTAGGGGGAATTTTATAACCCAATACTGATATCTATTCTTCAATATCCCCTTGGAATCACTTGAAACTAATTTTTCAAACAAGATTTATGCAATTTGAAAAAAATACACACCTTTTTCTTGATTTTGAGGAGATCGATATTGAAACTAAATTATCTCTTTGATTTCAGATCTTAAATATCTAAAATTTCGTCATATAGTAGCCCTCTGAATCTTCTTTTGAATGCCACAGGTCTGACCTGATTTGGATGCTTCAATACAAAGTTATACCCAATCTCCCACAATGTCCTAATTATGGACTGGTTCAGTAGAGCGAACTTGTATGGCATGCCATCTGTCACTGTTTCTTCCTTTGGCTCTGAAATTGATATAAAAGAAACTACAGTCTGTGTTCTTTTGGCCACTTTTTACATAATTCCAATCTGATGCTCAAAGAGAGAGTTATGGAGATTTTCCCAAGGTCACCTCTTTTAGATGAAATTTGTGAGCCTGCAAAAACCCTAACTTCCACAGATCATATCTCAGAAAATATTGCGAACAAAGATCTAAAAATTTTACCCAAAGTTCCTCAGGATTTCATCTTCACGTGGTACAAATTTCAGCTTCTGAAACTTCATATAAAAATAGTTATAGCACAAATTCCACGATGACCTATTTGGAGCAGCGAAACCCTAGAATCCAAAGCTCTGATACCAAATGTTATGGAAACAACTCCAAAAATAGAAGAAAAGAGAGATCAACGCCTTATAAATAAGCCACTTCGAGGGTGTAACATCCTTTGCATTACATAAATGAACAATTCTTTGATGATGCAAATGACAAAACCTCCTTTTTATATATAGGAGTCCATGGGGTCACAATATAATCCTAGTCGACCTAACAATAATGATGTAAGGGAAAAATAACAATATGGGGGTTACAGGGGTACAACAATAACCATAAGGGGGCTACACTAACAACAATAAGGGACTACACTAGTAATATAGGGACCTAACAATATGTTATACCAGGAGAATACACATCTCCTTGTTTCCCAATTGATCTGTAGGGAGAGTCACGGGAACTATAGTTTACTATTTTTCTTGTCATCTTTGATTCTCTTCTTCCTGCAAGTATGCTATATCAGATAAACCAAATAGATACCAAAATAAAATCCATACCTCACTAATGTTTAGGGGAGGCTTATCTCACCTGCAAGATCAGTCCACATTAACATGTATCATTCTAATATATACATAATCATAATCAAATAAATATATCAACAACATGAATGACCATATCAATTGTATACCATGACCCCATGCATGAAAAATATAACCTTGAAAACATCAGAATAGCCCAAAGAGAGTGCAACCCACTCTAATACTACCTTGTAACCCACTCCTCCCATATTTACCCGCTTTCATCGACTTGTCTAGGGTAAACATGAGCTAAAGGTCACTATGATAAGACCCAACCTCCTATATGACCTTAAGGAAATGGAGTCGAAAACTTAAGACCTTATTGAATTCCCTCGGATGTTGCAGGACCTCCAGGAGAAACCCAACCCCTCCAGGTGTCCAAAACCTGAGATAAATTTCTTATTCACTGAAATAGAGCCTTCGCAGCTCCCTTGCCAAGGAATGCAAGAAATTTTAAGCCTCCAGTCGCTCCCATAGGCTTTCCTACCATCGACTGTGGAAATTTCCAGTCAGTTCTATGCTAGTGACCTCGAATTATGAGCCACTTTTTCAGGGCTAGGATTCATGAATTTGACTAGAAGCCAGTGAAACTTCCAAAAATGATGAATGATATAGAAAACAAATATTAAAAACTAAAAATTGAACCAGGACTTGACCTGACATCTCCCACCAAGACTAAAATTCTATCAAACACTTGGTAAACATGCAACCTGTTAGTGTCATTATTTGCATCCTGCCATCAGTGATCAAAAATCCTCTTTTCATATCTTTTTAAGGATCCCACTCAGAATTTGTTTATCATTCCACTAGGTCATGCAAAAATTTAGTCACTGATGGTATCCCTAGTTCAAAAACATCACTCTTCCTTAAATTTTATTACTTGCTGGCATATTTTCATACCTTGATGAATGTACATCAGTCATGAAGTCTAAGTCATTATGTCATCATATCAGTCATGTCATCATGAAATTACGTCAGTCAAGGTTTCATTGGGTCATTAGGGTTTCCAAGGTCCAATAAAACTTCATTTCCATTGCATAAGACCAGCAAGTAAAGGGTGATCCAATCAAATCTCTTCACCATATGAAGATTATCTATAAAGAGAAATTATTGTTTCAGCATGTAATTTGTTTTAAAAATGTAACATTTTTAATTTTCACTATGTAATTTTATGTTATTAAAAATGTAATAATTTCATGGTTCCCATGCTGCTAACTCAGAGTTCCAACATGCCAAAGCATCAAAAATGTCAAATTCAAAGAGTTCTCAAAGTCATCAAATGTCAATTTGTCAAAGAAAAAAGTCAAGTGAAAAGGGTATAAATTCAAAAAAGTGAATGTTAAAAGGATAAAGTGGGTCCCAAGGCCCAAAACATCAAATTCATGAAGTATAAAGACCACCAAGAAATAAAAAAGAAGCTAATTTTTCATTTCAAACATCAAGCTCGCATTCCCTCAACTGAAAAACTCGATTTGCAAGGTCAAAAGTCGAAATTTTGGGTGGCGTTACACTTTTCAGGGAGGTGTTGCACTTTCTAGATAGGCATTGTGCTTTTGGTTGTTAGCGCTGCACTTTTTGATAGGATTTGCGCTTTTGGTTGTTGGCGTTGCACTTTTTGCTTAAGGGTCTTGCGCTTCTGGGTGAGGCGTTGCGCTTTTGTCCAGCGAGCCCTCCAAGCACCGAAATGCCTCTAAACTCCTTCAAACCTTCAGAAAAGTGTTCTTCTCATCTAATATCAAGTAATTAAGACCATATTTCCACCTCCTTGCAGTCTTCAAAGGGAATTTTCATGGTTTCTGGTTTCTATGCAAATTTGGAAGTTTGTCTAGCTACAAACCCTAATTTCACTCCTCATTCCCAATTTGATGCCCATAAACCCTGAATTCCCTTCCTACATAACTATAAACCCTATCCCTACCCCTACAACACTATATCCCTTTCCCTAAGCCCCTTTTCCCCTAAACCCTAAGTCCTAGGTATTTCAAATTTCCTAGGCACCCATACCCAAAGCCTGTAATAAAATTACTATTCCCAATTCCCTAAATATTTTAACCCCCTACCACCTCCCAAATTTCAATAACCCCTTCCCCCATCTCCCTAATTTTTCCTAGACCTATCCCCACTCCTATTTCTTCATCCCTAAGGTTTCTAGACCAAAATATGATGGAGGAGGAAAACAGAGACTACATGGAGGAAGAAGAGAGGGAAGTGAGAAGGCCACATAAGGGAGGTCATATCAATAAGTATGATGCCATTCCAACTCATAAACATCATGTCCCCATCATTTTTCAATAAGTCATTCCAAGGGACAAATCATTTGCCACACATAGGGCCAGTTTTATTGAAACTATGTTTCTGACCAAATGGTGATGAATTACAAACGTGAAAGAGATTTTTTTCCATAATAGTTCAAGGAAGAAAAACCTCCTTCAGTTTTTACATAGGTGTCATGGTTTTGGAGAAATGTTAAAAATACAGTTGCTACAAGAGAGTTGTTTCACTTCTGGAGTAACCTTGGTAAAATCAATGTTTCTCCTAGTTGGAGTGTCCAAATGACTTTCTTGATAAGTCAAATGATAACTAGACAAAGATATATTTCTAATGAGATAGCATGAGCTCAATTTGGAGTTGAGGAAGGCCTCCAAAAGTTTCCTGCAATAGCACACTACATTTTTGCACCCTCATTTTGCACTTTTTTAATAGTCTTGGGAGAATTAATTTTTGAGGGGCTATACTTGATAATTTTCAGTTCTTGATAGGTCCATTGTGTATCCCAGAGCGAGATATTTCCAATAAGCTATCATGAGCTCAATTTGGAGTTCGGGAATGCCTCCAAAAGTGGCCTACAAGGAGGCACTACACTTTTTCCCTAAGCGGCATGCATTTTCTAGGGACCTCCAAATGAAAAAATACCACCACCATTGGATTTAGAAGCCCCTAAACATGCAATTTTGACACTTTTCAAAGAAAATTTGGACAATTTGGCAGGGATAAATGGCCAAAAACACCTTTTCCCTCATGTTCACGCATGCGCTGCACTCTTGAACAGTGTTGGGATATTTGACATTTGGAGGTCTAAAACTCATCATTTTTGGAAACCAAGTACATTTTTGGAACCTAGACAGGACAGGCTTTCCAATGAGCTACATTGATCTCAATTTGGACATTAGAAACCTCCTCAAAAGTTGACCTGAAGTTGGCGCTATGCTCCTGACCAGGGGCTAATTTTTCTGAATTTTCTTTGTATTTTTTATTTCCAACTTGGAAAATCATGTTTTTACTGATGTAATTCATGGATGTAAATGTAATTATGATGTTTTTAATTTAGCTATGGTAAATAAATTAGGTAAAAATTCTTAATGAGGTGTAATGAATGAGTTCACTTAAGTTAGGGATGAGTCATTTGGACTTCCCTACACTCTAGGTATGCAGTTCAGCTTTTGGTGAAACTACTCCTCAACTTAGGGATTCTACCCCTGAGGTTGGAGAGGTTTTTTAAGGTCTATATATTGTAATTTTTTACTCATTTCAGTGGTTGGATGTTGTTGCATTGATCAAAAGCTCTAGTGTAATCAATATTTGGCAGGAAATTAATGAAAGAGTTACAGCTATTACTTTGGGATACTTGTGGTATGGAAATTTAGCATAGTTTCTTCTTACGTTACATATGTATGAATGTTTTGTATTCATGATCCATTCCATATTATGCTGATTTTCAAGTTGATAAGCAGAATACATCTCTCATGCTCTGTTTTGGGAAAATATTCATAATTTTTTCATTTTCTTCAGTTTAGAAAGAATACATGCTTTTCCTTGCTCTTTCTAGCATCTCATCAGCCTGATCTATCTCACCCTGAAACCATAAAGTGTTAGCCTTCCTACCTACCTTGCCCCATTGAATCTCTGCAACCCTAATCTTATTTTCCATGACCTAGCCTCTTTGACCTAATTCACCCATCCAGCAAAACAATTCAAACAAACAAACACTTGCACTCATACCTAGCCTAAAACCCTAATTCCTACAGCCCTCTTGGCTGTGACTTTGTGGAGAGATCCCTCTCTAGTTTGGTAGGGCTAGCTACCAAGCTAAAATATTGGTCTGTGGTTACCTCTGTTTGGACTCTTTCTTAGCCTTAGAGATCTGGTGGAGAGATAACACAACCTACAGGTCATGAATGCATATATGAAGATAAGGATGTGGAAACTTATATGAGGTTTAACAAGAAGGACCAATGCCTTCTCAAAATAGCTATCATAACACCAATTATTTCATGCATTCATTATTCATTGATTTATAAGTAAACACATGAAGAGATTCATGGCTAAGATCTTTCAAATAACCATGCTTATAACCAGCATATAACCAGATAAATAACAATGATAGAATAAATTTTTAAGCCACATAATAACAAAACCTTTACTCATCAAAATCAAGATAAACTTAGCCCTTTTAAACATATGAAAAATCCAACTAGGTTCGGGACTTCCATGTACCACCCGACTAGATTGGGCTTAACCAAATATTTACTTCAGCCAATCACCCCAGTGCCATATTCCAAACATGAATATGGGATCTCATGGGATAAACCAATCCATAAAAAACCAGTGGAATCCATAGGTTAAACCACCTCCATCATCACCATATCATGGTCTCACCTAAACCGGTCCCGAGGTCATAAAACCAAACTGAGCTTGGATGCCTCATAATTCCTTCACCATCCCTTGAGGAATTTTCCTGTCTCCACCCACATGTTGAGGGCTTCCTAGAGAAAATGATCTCCACCCCCAACTCTTGGTATTTTCTTGAGACCACCTCACCCAGATCCAAAAACTTTCGGCAATCCAAATCTAAATGAGAAAGAATCCCATCACACCATGGCTATCCAGAAATGGAAAGGCAAGGCTAAAACCATTGTCAAAACCTGACAAAATCCATGCCTTTGATGGCAAATAAACAAAATACACACATGCATAGGCCATGCATGCCAAAACTAGCTAGGAAATCATATTGCATGCAACTTGTTACCTGCAAGTATTCCCATTGAAGCTACTTGATCAAAATTTTCCTTGCTTGATCCTTCTTTTCCTTTGTTTTCCTTGTCCTTCCTTTACTTGCTTTCTTTACTTCTCCTCTTGGTTCTCTTCTTCTCTCTAAGACTAATCCCAAAACAGAGCTGACCAAAGGCTACAAACTAATGTTTTGATGTCTTTTTATTCTTGATGCCTCTAATTTCTTCATTTTTCCTCTATTTTCCTTCATTTTCCTCCTCAAATGCAACCTATGACCTTTCACCTCCCTTTTCTCCTAATTTCCTTTATTTTCATAAAATAAAATTCCAAAATTACCGCTTTGCTTTTCCAAAGCCTTTGTCATTACCTTTGTCAATTTCCCTTAGTCATAAACACATCAAGTGATGCCCACTAGGATATTTTTCCCAACATTCAACTTGGAATAAGTGTCCCATGACCTTGGTCTTATTTTTGTATTTATCAACTTTATTACATGAACTTTTAACCTGAGGTTGTTACAATAAATGTCACTTGCAGTGACATAATAAAATATGATATTTGTTAATATTTTTCAAAATAAAAAAATCCAATTATAAAAATTATGAAATATTAAATTTAATAAAATTATAAATAATTTGTAGGTTTTAACCTTATACAGAAATTACCTACAAATGAATACTTAAAACAGTAAAATAAACAATGGCGAGAACATAAAACATAAAACAACCATATACATATATTTTCCCCTGGATTCGAAAACTGGGACTACCATATTGAATTTCCATTATATTCCTTTCAATGTTACAATACATATATATACATGTTGAAGCATTCATAAACCCCAGTCCATTAACCCTGGATTAGAACATAACCGTAGTTCCCCTGACTGGATATACAAAATACCATGGGTGGAAAACCATCATGCCCAAAACCATGTGCAAAACCCATGCACAAAACCATGGGTAGGTTCGTCCACCATATTTGGGTTCAGCCCCCATCCTTGGGTTTGCATAAAAAATAAAAAATAAATCCAGAAGCACTACCCTAGACCCCATGCAGTGGGTCTACTACCCCCCACTCCACCCGACATAATGCATGGCATGTCAAACTAGTCATGGAAACAATATAACATATGCACAACGTAATTAATAATGTATCAAAACAATTATTTAAAAATAAATAAATGACTTTTATATAAACATTTTTGTAAGTAACATAAAATTAATTTTCAAATATTACACAACAAAAGGGAAATATATTTAGAAAAAAATATTTTAAGTTATAAGTTATATAACAAAAACATTTATAAGCGTTGAGAAGATGAGAAAGATTAATATTTACATTCTCATCTTCCCAAATTAGATTTTTCCACCACCCAATCAATTATTTTTTGCAACTTGGAGATTTTTTCTATTCCTATCGGCAATCTCCTCAACAATAAAAGTTTAGGCATTGTTTTGTCATCCCACACATCATGGGATCCCACTATATTATCTACCTTCTCACACTCCAACAACTCCAACCTCTCCAACTTTGGAAAGTTGCGACTCCAAACCTCTAACTCCCTTAGCTAATTGAAAATATTTTAATTTCCCTTAAATTAGATAGCTTCTATAATACCAATCTTCTCAATAATGGACAAGTCTATATGCACAAATGTTGAATTTTGGGCATTAATTTGTCATTGATCACACCATATGGTCCCACTATAGTCTCAAAATTGTATATTTGAAGAAGCCTCAATTCCTCCAACATTGGAAGACCACCACTCTTAAGTTCTAGTGCTTCAAGGTTCTAGCAATAATGGATGCTTAATTTCTTTAGATGAGGTAAATTTTACATTCCTAATCTCTTCATTTTACCAAAAGTATGTAGAAAATCCACGTAAATTCAACTGACATTTGTAATATGCTAAAACATTATACTTGAATCTAATCTACCAGTTGCAGAAACCAATTTAGATCTTGAAATCACAAAACATGAAAGAGAAATAATTTCAATCACACAACACAAATATTTATCTGGGGATAGTCTCAGCTTAAAACCATGGTATTTGTATATTTCATAAGCCAAATAATATGAGAAAATTACAATGATTTTCTCCAAGATGAGAAACCTCTGCATTATCTATATCTGTCTCAATGATTCCTAGACAAGCTTGGTTCAATACTTAACCAATTTCTGGCTTGCCCAAGTCCCTATTTCCTTCTGCGGTTTCCTTGGGTAACTAGGCCCTATTAATTATGGAAATTCCCAATCCATGTTTCACAATCCAATAGGGGCCTTCCTCTGACCACATGCACCAACTATACAATTCAGATAATTATACAACTGATAAAACACTACCCTTGAACTCCAATATCAATTGGGTCTTTCTCAGAACTGACATGCATGAGTTATTTATGAGTGAATTATCAGTTATTTTATTGATCACTACATGTGAATTAAATCTAATTTCCACACTTTGACCTCTCTTCAGTTCCTCCATCAGTTATAACTAGTTAAATTGACTTTAACTCAGATAAACTGAGTTAGTCAATTACAAATCAAAATAAACTCAACTAGGGCTCCTATAATGTAGGAGACACTCTACATGCCTCTAGTTTGACCCTCAACTCAAATTAAATGAACCAATTAAGTCATCCTAACTTAGTTAACTCATACAAGTTTTCATGTGTTGTGGAATTACAATTTTATTCTAATTTAATTCAAGGGAAAATTAAATTATAATCCTTTCTTGGTGCCATTTTCAAAAAGGCACATATGTATATATCTTCGAGTTCGAGCATTATTTCTTCACTTGATGATCCCACCATTATCTCTCATTTTCTCAGATTATGAAGTTTCAGGTTCTTCAACATTGGAAATATCCTGCCTATGTAACAACCCTAGTTAAAAATCCATGTAAAAAAATATAATACCTTGGTCATGGGGTGACGTATTCCAAGTTGAACGGTGGGAAAAACATCCTAGTGAGTGTTCATTTTAGTTGTTATGGCTAAGGAAATTGGAAAATTCTTTGGAAAGGCAAGAGGCATTCATTGGAATTTTATTTATGAAAATAATGGAAATTATGAGAAAAGGAAGGTGAAAGGTCACATGTTGCATGTGAGGAGGAAAATGAAGGAAAATAATGGAAAATGAAGAAAATATAGACCTAATTAATGAAAATACTTCTGAGGATCAGTTGGTACCTTTTGTCACTTCAGTTTTGGAGCTCTCGCTCTATTCTCTCTCTCTCTCATGCTTAGGCACTTAGATTTTTCTCGGATCACTTCAGCAATGGATCAAGGAAAAGAGGAAGCAAAGATCAAGTAAGTAAGAGCAGGATCAAGCAACTACAAGAGGTTTACTTGCAAGTATCATTTTTCATGTGTGATTTCCTTGCTAGATTTGGCATTCATGGTTATGCATGTGTGTTCTTGGTTCTCTTATTGTCAAGGGCATGGGTGTTTCCAGGTGTGACAGTGTTCTTCAACCTTGCCTTGCCATTTCCGGATAGCCATGGTGTGATGGGGTTCTTGTTGAAATTGCGCGAGATGATGGGAGCTTAGTGAAATGAAGTCGCCTTCACTAAGTGGGCCCGCAGGCTATTTTTGGCGCAAAGTCTATTTTTAGACTATGTCTATTTTTAGACATATGGAGCATGGTCTGGGAGTTGCAGTATGTTATTCTTGGAGTATTGGTCATGTTGGTAAAAATAGATGGACCTCTATTTTTGGACCTATGGGTCGAAGTCTATTTTTAGACTGCCTATCCTAAAAATAGGGAAGTCAAATATTATTTACCCTTAATAATATTTGGACTCTAAACTTCAGTTTACTCTCTTGGAGCACTTCAGTTCAAGCCTTGGAAGTGGCTCATGCATATGACAGAGGAATTACGCTATTCCTAGGGTTTGGTGAGCACATGCATGGTTGACTTCAGTTAGGACTTCAGTGGCAGAAGTTTGGTGGAGTTAATGAGACAGCTAGTGGAGTTGTGTTCTGTTTATTTTAGTTGAACTAGTTGAGATTA